>CM064512.1:41325276-41661274 GCA_032716605.1 Paralithodes platypus
CTATACTATTATAAACTATTATACTCGGAACAGGGTATAGTATAATATATACTATACTATTATAAACTCAATAATAACTATCCACTTGTCACTATTACCTCTCGATCTCTTCCCGTTCCATAAACCCCAACGTCACTTTATATATATATATATATATATATATATATATATATATATATATATATATATATATATATATATATTGTTGTTTAATGTGCATGAATGAGACAACAGGCAAGCTGCCTGTAACGAGTGTCTCCCTCAAAGCCAAAAGAAGTTGACTCCCTGTCACTGTTTTGGCTTTGGGAGAGACACTCGTCACAGGCAGCCTACCTGTTGTCTCCTTCGTGCACATTAAATACATATATATATTGAACAAAATATAAATAATATAAAAATGTGATATATCTGCAATTATTTCCAACTCAAATAAACAAAAGTGGTTTCTTAATTGACTACTACTGATAAAGTCTCATAGTAAAGTGTACGGTGATAATTGTTTAATATCGTAATAAGTCTTACCTATAAATTACAATTAAATTACAATTTTCTTCTTAACGAGAAATACAGTGCCTGTGTAATACCAATATGTCATAATTACTGCCGTAATACTGTTAGCACCCTCGTCGTAATGGAGGGCATGTCATTATAATTGGTTACGAATTTGACATAATTATACACACGTTCTCCTCTCTCTCTCTCTCTCTCTCTCTCTCTCTCTCTCTCTCTCTCTCTCTCTCTCTCTCTCTCTCTCTCTCTCTCTCTCTGTAATTATATATATATATATATATATATATATATATATATATATATATATATATATATATATATATATATATATTCTAATTACTTCATGAAAACGTGATCATCCCCGTATTTGAACCCGAGATACCATAAACAGATTTTAAACGCTCTAACCATTACACCACCAAAATAATTAAAAGTTAAGTTCATGACTGGGATTGAGATCGAGAGAGAGAGAGAGAGAGAACAAAGGAAATCAAGCAACAACAGGTCTAGTGACCACTCTAGGCTGCTTGTCCTCCAAAACACTGAGGATCAAGTGTCCAAACAGTGGCTTAGAGTGGTAAGGGAAAATTGGAAAGGGAACTACTGCCCTGGAACTAATGTCCGTGACAGGATTAGGAAGTTATTAGGGGACAGATGGGCTAGTAAAATAGCACAGTTATAAGTGATATTTCGTATATCTGGAAAAAAAAAAGAGTAACGTCCTAATAATAAATATACGCAATAACTCTTGATGAATCTGAGTGGGAAATAAAATAAAGTTATTTCATTTACAAACGCAGTCCGTCGCGGGTTTGATGAAAGATATTTGTCTAAGCGAGGTTTAAAAGAATCAATGGTGTGCAGTTTATAGCGTCTCGGGGAATCCCATTCCACAAGTTGACAACTCGATTGAAGAAGAAATTCTTAGATTCCTGTGAGTTAAAAAAAATACTAATAATTTTGCAACCGTTTTCCCCGTGTGTAATTAGATTAGTCGATAGTGAAGTACTTACTACAGTTTATATTGTCGATGTCTTTGATAATATTGAACACTTGAATTAAGTTGCCTATTAATCTGCACTGGGTTAAAGGAAATAGATTTAATTCTCTAAGACTCTCCTCGTATGGTTTGTTCGTTATGCTAGGTATAATTTTGGTAACTCTACGTTGAACTAGTTCTAGCTTGTCTATATCTGTTTTGGTAATTAGGACACCAGGATTGAATGCAGTATTCCAGAAGAGGGCGGACTAAGGAATTGTAAAGAGTTAGGATAACTTCTTTGGATTTATGCTCAAATGACCTGCCTATAAAGCCAATTATTTGATCTGCCTTCTTAATAAATTATGAACATTGTTGACTTGGTTTTTAGCTTACTTGATATTGTTACTCCAAGATCGGTTTCTCTGTCTACACTGTTAAACTTTTTTACCATTCATCGAATAGTTTGCTTTCTCATTTCGGTACCCGATATTTAATACTTTAACATTTATCTGCCTTGAAACTCATTTGCCAAATTTGGGCCCAACATGACAACTCATCTAGATTGTGTTGCATATCGTAAACTTGTTCTTTTGAGAGTACGCTATTTGCAATTTGTGTATGGTCAGCAAACTTTGAGATTGTCCAGGTGAGACTCTCATCTATGTCGTTGATGTAAATTAGAAAGACAATTATGTTTATATATACAGGGTGTCCCAGGAAGAAAGGGCATAACTTTAGAAAGTGATAGAACAATGTATTCTAAGCCTAAAATGTTCTATAAGAAATATTCCAAGTCTCGACCGTTATAGAGATATTGCATGTTGAAAATGGTATTTTCTTCAGTATTTACCCATAAGGCTGGCCAAGCTGTCCTAGTGCCTAGCACACCTACATCTTTCAGCAATTATTTTACCATGTTTTTATAAATACATTATAATTCTGTAAGTTGTAATATTATTATAGACGTATTACCTCACAATGGAGCAGTTGGAAACTATTTGACATGGAAGAGTCCATTACAGTAATGCGGGGGAGGACACTACATTAAACCTTCAATATCTTTTTAACGGTTGAGATATGGACTTATTGTTATTTTTTTATTTTTTTTTTATTTTTCTATGTGATTGAGGGAGGCAAAAGGCATAACTGCCTATAGCGAGTGCCTCCCCCATAGTTGAAAGAGTGACAGGGCCAAATCAAGGGACGTTCGAGCCAAAATGCCTGGACACACGGAGTTTGAAGCAATTTAAGTCATAGGAAGAGGGAAAGACTGATTCTGGGAGAGAGTTCCAGAGCTCAGATGTTGAGTAGAAGAAAGTTTGAGAGTAACGTTTCACTCTTGGGTTGGAGAGTTGCACAGAGTAGGGGTGGGATTGAGTTGCAAGACGGGTACCACGTGCCCTACGTAAAGGAGGTGGTATGCACTGGGATAGCTCTGAGGAACACTGATTATTATAGTAGCGATAGAATAGCGAGAGAGATGCAACATTGCGGCGGAGAGAGAGATATAGAACATGTTATGCTTAGAATACCTTGATTTATCATTTCTCAAAGTTATGCCCTTTCCTCCTGGGACACCCTGTATATATACAGTATATATATATAAATATATATATACATATATATATATATATATATATAAATATATATATACATATATATATATACAAGAGAGACAGAGAGAGAGAGTGTTAGTGAGAGAGAGAGACAACCCTAACGTCCCCCCTAATACGTTTGCCAGGTGATCTGCCAAGCGTAAACTGTAACTGCCTTCATTTTCTTTCTCTAATTTTTTTCTTATTTCCCTGGCTTGTATAGATTCGGCCCCATTCAGTCAACTATTTTAAGACGTTTATCCCCATTCAGGTGTCGATTTCTTCCTGACGAGCGATAGCAAGCCAGCATTGTATGGAGAAATCCGGCTTCGCCGGAGAAATTTTTCTATCGAAAAATGTACAAATGAAACTTGCTGTCAAAACAAAATATATATATATGCTGGCTCGCTACCGCTCGCCAGGAAAATATTGACCCCTGGACGGGGGTAAACGTCTTAAACAGTAGGCTGAATGGGGCCGATTGGATAAAAGCCAAAGAGAGAGGAAGAGAAAGAGAAAAAAAGCTAGGTGGGCTCCCTTAACTACATGTTGACATTATAATTATTCTTTCTTCACCTGAATTATCCTTGTATGAGGGATTTCCCTTACATACGCCACCTTTACAACAGGGTTAGGGTTAGAGAGGTAAGCCACATGATGACACGTTGAACCCTTCTGTAATGGTGATGTATTTTTAATATTATGCTAGCTATATTTAGACAGTCTTGTGCTGCTTGAAAAAGATCTATGATAATATAAAGGGTTGTTGTTGTTGTTGTTGTTCCCCAAGCTGCCTGGCCGAACAGCCCCAAGGCTCCGAGCACGGCCATAACCGAGCGCCCCCACAGAACCCTCCCTGCCGACCACAACAAAGCCTGGGTGACCGAAGCCACTCCAAGGCGGGGAGCCGAGGAGGGTGCGGAAACGCCCGGGAAACCAACCACCCAGGGCCCTGTGCCCCTCAGCAATTATGAAGAGAAAGTTGAGGGGCAAGGGAAAAATGTGACGCTTTGGCTTCCAATCTTGGTAGATTGGGAGGTCAATCCACGGAAGAGACGCCGTCACTCGAGATCTAGAAAATATATAAGTAAAAGGAACAGTCAGAGTAAGCTATGGGTATGGCAGAGATCGCTCAGTTCTCACTCTGATAGACCAGCCCATCACCAGGGTTAATTAGGATAGTTCTAAGCATGTTAACTGGAGGCCTTCCTAAACTGAATTAAATCGTCTATTAGTAGCTAGAATACAATTAAAAGGACGGAACTGGTATTGAACAGGGTTAATAATACTAAGTTAAGAGGACCAGACAACTCAACTAATAGAACATTATCAACATGGATTCCAACCCACTCACTCCAGGTATATTTGGGAGAGTTGGCCACCGTAACCACTCGGCCATATTCCGTTCATGGTCAAGTGGTTACGGTGCACAACTCCCCTAAATATACCTGGAGTGAGTAGGTTCGAATCCTGGTCAGGCTACCTCTCTCCCAGCGTGTCCGACATTATCAGTAGATAATTATCAACGAGTGCTATGTCATCCTCTACTCTTAAGGGGGGTGACTTGCTTTTTTGTTCTCTCATTTTTTCTCTTTATCTGGTTTGTATCCATTCGACCCCATTCAGCCTACAGCTTAAGACGTTTATCCCCATCCAGGTGTCGATTTCTTCTTGGCGAGCGATAGCGAGCCAGCATTGAACGAAGAAAACCGGCTTCGCCGGAGACATTTTTCTATCAAAAAATGTACAAACATTTAGCTTGCTGTCATAAATATTTTTAAATTATACGCTGGCTCGCTACCGTTCGCCAGGAGAAAATAGAGGCTTGGATGGGGATAAATGTCATGAAACCGTAGGCTGAATGGGACCGAATGGATACAACCCAGAGAGAGAGAGAGGGAGAGATAAAACAAACATGTCACCCCCCATAAGCTATACTAGGCTAGAACAATAGTTGGGTATATATTGTTTCTCTTGGTCATAGTCAGAATTACCCTATAGTCAGTTTAATTTCAGCTGACGATAAATTGAATCCCTTTGCAGCTAATTTATCGATACTTCATGGACAAACATGCAACTACCATGTCTCTGCATTCTATTATGACCAAGTTAATATTATTAGCATCATATTTCACTACAAAATCTCCAAAATAACTTATAAATCATGATTGGAACTTTGCAATTTTCCGCCAGTGTAAAAGGAACCGACTATAGTTGTGATCTACTTGTTTATATGGGCGACTCAGACCATTATTTATCCTAAACAAATTTGAGCTAAAAACAAATGTTATCTCAAGCAGTAGACAGTAAAAATAGTTCAATAAAAAGTGGTGCTATTTGCTTGTAAACATAGGAAATTGGGTGATACGCATGGAGAGAGAGAAAGAGAGAGCTACATAGAGCTACATAGATACACAGACCACACAGACCTCAAGGTCCTTACTAGGCAGTCTGGCCTTACAAACTATATGTATATATGCATATTAATATATATATATATATATATATATATATATATATATATATATATATATATATATATATATACACCGTTACATACATACACATACACACACACACACATATACACATACATACATACACACATACATACATATATACATACATACTGTACAGTGCACACACATACACATACATACATTTTTTTTTTTTTTTTCATATCACCCCAGCCCTCTGCAGATATAGGTCAAGCCTTCCCTTGAAAAGCGTTTATTGTGTCGCTCTCCACCACTCTCGCTGGTAGTTTATTCCACTCTGTCGCCACACTGTAGGTGAAGAAACTCTTTGTGACATCTAGGTTTGCCTTTTTGGTTTTTAATTTCATTCCATTTCCGCGAGTTTGATTAGTATTGTTTAATGTGAATAGTGCACTTACATCGACTTTGTCGAAACCTTTTAGTATCTTAAAGCACTCAATAAGCTGACCCCTCAACCTCCTCTTTTTTAATGAGAACAGGTTCAATCGTTTAAGTCTTTCTTCATATGGTTTATTTCTTAATGGGTATCATCTTCGTCGCTCTACGCTGTACTGACTCGAGTCTTACAATGTCCTTGATCAGATAAGGTGACCAGAACTGCACACCATATTCAAGGTGGGGCCTCACCATACTTTTGAACAGTGGCACTATTACGTTTTCATGTTTATATGTAAATTTTCGTTTAATAAAGCCCAATGCTATGTTTGCCTTATTTGCAGCTGCTATACATTGGTCGGAAGTTTTTAGGTTTTCAGATATTAGTACCCCTAGGTCTTTTACTACCGTTGCGGTTTGTATTTGTTTGCCATTCATTTCGTATTTGTATTTCATATTTCTGCTACCAACCTGCAGCACCTGACATTTATCGACATTGAAGGGCATCTGCCATTTTTTTTCGACCACTCTGATATTTTGTTTAAATCAGATTGCAACGCATTTCTATCATCGTTGTTCAGGGACTGTATTTCCTATTTTGTATCGTCGGCGAATTTGGAAATGGTGTTGTTTACCCCTACATCAATATCGTTAATGTAAATGAGAAACAGGACCGGTCCAAGGACTGAACCCTGTGGAACTCCACTAGTGACAGGCTCCCACTCCGATTCCACTCCATTTATCACCACTCTGAGAGAGAGAGAAATTTATTATGAGGGACCTTGTCGAAGGCCTTCTGGTAATCTTAAATAGGGTCCATGTTGGAGTGACATGTTAAACATTTTGGTTAGGGGTTCGGCAACTTCATCTTTGACCATTTTTAGGATTTTAGGGATGAATAGGTCTGGGCCGGGAGATTTATTTATTTTCAGTAATTCAATCTGTCTAGTGACGCTTGATTGGCTAATTTTGAAGTCGGGAGCACAATGTTGCTTGTTTGATTAGTAGCTTGTGGAGTGTTCGTGTTGGCAGCAGTGGTAAAAACGGAGCTGAAATAATTGTTAAGTGTAGAGGCTATGTCTTTGCTATCTGTTTCTAGAACACCTTGAGTGTTAAGTATGGGTCCTATCCCGCTTTTGATTTGTTTGCTACTGTTAATGTATCTGTAAAATTGCTTAGGATTAGTTTTACTATCTTTAGCTATGCTTATTTCATAATTCCTCTTTGCTGTTTTTATTAGTGATTTTACTTTTCTTCTGGCGGCCTTACATATGGTATTATTCTTTGTTTCTCTCTTTAAGTTGTATAAACGATTTCTTTCCCTAATTGCTCTACTGATATTTATATCGTACCAAAGGGGTTTGTTTATTTTCTTACTGTGTCTTTTACGCATTGGGATATGTTTCTTTTGAGCACTCATGAATATTTCTTTAAATCTTTCCCATGTATCGTCAATGTTGGTGAGACCTTCGAGATGCAGATTAATATCTTTTAGGTCATTTCTTAGGCTATTGAAGTCTGCCATATTATAGTTGGGAATAAAAGTTTCACTAGTGCTGTTTGTGTGCGACATATTAATTTGGAGCCTGACGATATTATGATCACAATTAGATATTAATTCCCAACTTCTAAGTCCGAAATTAAATTTTCGTGGGTCGTTATTACTAGGTCTAAAATATTATCTCCCCTCGTGGGTTTCTGGACTAATTGATATAAGAAGTTATCTTTAATAAATTCGGTCATTTTTTCTGATGCATGGCCAGACCCTTTTACATCTCCCCAATGAATATTAGGAAGATTAAAATCGCCTATTATAAGGGTTTCTTTTGTTGATAGAGTTTTTTCTAAATTATTGTATAAGTCTATATCCTCTTGATAGGTATGAGTTGGACGACGATATACGACAACCACATTAATGTCTATATCCTTGTTATTAATTTTCACACATAACAGTTCTGAGTTATTAGAAGGAATTTGAACCTCAAGTGAGCATATATTTTCTTTGATATACAGTAATACACCTCCTCCTCGCTTACCTACTCTGTCCTTGTGATATAGTTTATAGGAATTGATCTGATATTCGTGTGTGAAA
This sequence comes from Paralithodes platypus, assembly GCA_032716605.1. Lineage (NCBI taxonomy): Eukaryota > Metazoa > Arthropoda > Malacostraca > Decapoda > Lithodidae > Paralithodes > Paralithodes platypus. Next base: position 41,333,329 of record CM064512.1, read on the forward strand.
TCGATATTGTTGGTGTCTATATACGTTTCTGTTATCGCAATTATATCTATTTCTTCATTTAGTAACATAATTCTTAGTTCGTCAATCTTATTTCGTAGACTTCTGGCATTAAAATACATTAATTTGATTGCTTGTTTATTCTCTCTCGATCTTTTGTAAGTGGGGGAATCCGACAGCAGTGACACGTTCGGTGGTTGGAGAGAGTTTAATAGTTTTTTTTGTTCGGGTAAAGAGTGATTGAGTCGTACGGAAAATCTAGGTGATGGTACGGGTGGAGCAGCGGGAGAGCTGTGATTGAGGGTAGGGAGTGAAGGCGTAATGGAATAAAGGGGAGGAGAGGGTGGTGCGAGATAGGGACGTAGCGGGGTTTGGAGGCGGTTGGGAAAAGGTATGGGGTAAGACCTTGGGGAAGGATTAGGAAGAATTAGGTTCTCTGAGAGAGTAGGGTGGCTTATCAGGCTTTTCTTTGTCCTGTCAGAGTTTGAAGGGGATTTGTGAGAAGACTGGTGATTATCCCTAGTTTTCTCGTGGGCGTTGTACACAGCTGCATTTAATTTCGCAGCTAGCCACGTGGAACCAGTGTGGGAGAGATGAATTCCATCTCGCTTGAAAAATTCCATTTTCCCTTTTACTTCATTAAATGGGTTAATGAATGCGACTTGCTGTTGGATGCAGAGTTGATTTAGGGACTCGTTGATGTCATTGGCCCTGAGATTACTGTAACTGCTTTCTTTCATGCGGGGAGGGATTCCTAGTATGATACAATTTTTAGTTTTATTTTTTGCTTCTTGGATGAGTGTTTCATATTTGGTCATTATTTGTTTGCTACTTGTGTTACCCCCGTCGTAGGCATCGTTACTCCCTACACTGAGAACTAGGCAAGTACTTTGTTTGATTTGGGAGTTCTTGATGTCGTTGGTGATGTGGGTAATTTTAGCACCTGGTATGACTTTGATGACCTGGAGCGAATGTAGCCCATTGGGCCCCCTGTCCACGTGAGAGCGAGTCACTAACTATTTGTGACTTTATTTCATGTAGCCTTGGACTCTTGATACGGTTTTCTCTTCGTTAGTGTATTTTTGGGTGCATTGGCTGCACCTGCGGCTCATCTGCTGTTACCTAGTACATCATATCTGTTAGCAAGGGGGATTGTGATTATCTTTGGGGCAGTCCTGTTTTGTTTATTTCCTCTGACTACCTGGTTAAGGTTGGGGCTGTTACGTTTGCTCTTTGAGTAAACATATTTCATGTTTTAGTTCGCCTCACTTCTCCTTTGTATGCCTCTAGTGTAAGCTCAAGGAACTGGAATTTCTCACCAGTTAGACACTTAAAGCATTTTTCTTCTGGGAAACCATGCCGGAATATCCATTCCGCCTAAATGTCTCCCACAACATAGAGTTTTGTATCTCTTTGGTGGCATAATTTCTCTGTGGTGAACAATAAATAATATAAAATCAATAAATAAACACTGGACTGGGTAACTTAGCATGTTACTGTAGTGAGTAGGTAGGTAGCAGCTATGGGGTCGGGGTCCTTGGGGAGTTGAGCAGGGCGGCTGGAGGAGCTGGTCAGGTATCAACCATCACACACATCATTACACGTCAGTGACACAGAGAGAGAGAGAGAGAGAGAGAGAGAGAGACAGAGAGAGAGAGAGATATAGCATGACCAGCATAGCTTCCATATAATCTTGACCCAGCACCTTACATGATGGTAGAGGTACACAGTTGGAATTTGGCTACACTGTTTTCGTTATAACAAATCACTATTTCACTTTCTCTTCAAAATGTTTCCCTTCTGTGGCAGCGACGTCTTTTTAACTTTATTGTAGCTATATTTAGACGGCTTTGAGCAGTTTAAAAAGGATCTGTGGTAGTATATAAAGGTTAAGAGTGAGATAGCTCGAAGCCTGTTAGTTGCTGGAGGCCCTTTTTATACTAAATACAATCGCTCAATAGTAGCCGGAATAAAGTTAATAAGATGGCACCGGTACTGAATGGGTTAATATAATCTGGTTGAAAGCTTTGTATATAATATTAGGCTGTATAAGTCTTGTTTATCATAATTTATTGTGCTATAACAGTCTCTCTATCATATATTTTAAAATTTCAGAGATTAATGATTAAATCTGGTCTCGTTAGGCGACTTTAATCAGCATAAGAAGAGTCTCTGCCTTCGTCAAACCATGTATTTTGGACACGGACATCCTGGTCCTCGTCTCCCACATTGTCGACACCCTGGCTTGGTCCTGCCCCCTTCACCCCCGGCAGAATCCCCCATTGCCCCATAGTCCGTGCCCCTTATGTCCCTGAGATTGGAAACCCCTGCACCTTCCCGGACACACGGCCGCCCACACCCACACCGCCAATATGAAGCCAGGGGCATAAGGCGGCAGAGGGAGGAAAACAAGGCAAATGATTGGTCAGCCCGAGCCACACAACCATCCACCTTATCTGTTCTGGTGAAAACAAGGATTCAGGATCAGAGGGAAAATAATTGACAAATACCACGTGGCCAATTGGTCAGTCAAGGACCCCTAAACCGCAGCATGATCCTGGACAGGGATGTAATATTATAAAGCCCGAGACTTCCTCCCCCAGACGGTATAACAAGATACGCCCCTCCCTAACCCTCAACCTGCTCCTCCTACTCCGTTGTTCTGTCCTAGCAATCCCCTACCTGCGACACTGGACCTGTCCTATGAGTATGGGAAATTACTGAAGAAGGAAGTTTAGAAACTTGTCCCTATCAGTCCAAGAGTCGTGAGAAAGTCGTACCCTCAGAGTGTGAAGAACTACAGGAGTTTATTCATTAATCTCCTTAGGCTCAGATGATTATTTCATGCACTTGAGCGACAAATGGAAAGCAGAATTGCTAAGGACATTACGAGAGTGGAAGTTGGACTCTCCTTTGTCTGAAGCAACCGACTAAGTCTGTGGTATCTTGAAATCTACCTGAAGTGTGGCAGGCTGACGCGTGTGCTGCCAATGGTATCCTGAAGTCTACATAAAGTGTGATATGCCAACTGTATTTGGATTGGCTACATAAAACTTTGATTATTTATATTATAATTATATTATTATTAACTGCCTCCTCTTCACCCCCTAACTTGCTTCAGACCCCCCCCCCCCCCCTTCCCCATCCCAACCCCTCATACCTCCCAAATTATGACCCTCCCAATACCCGCAAACCAGTAGCCAGTCCCCGGCCAGTAGCTACTTGATAATTCCTCCTAAATTACAGGCTCGCTATTGTTCGACAGAAAAATATACAAGTAAATGTCGCAAACAAGTCTTAAAATCGCCGATATAATAGAGCGAACATCTTAACATTTTAGAACTAATGGAACTAAACATTAAGGAAAAAGCGGTCCAGAACAAAAATAAAATCCCTTATTCCATGGGTGTGGTCTTTTAAACAAATATGTCATGTATATTTGTTTGGTAGAATGTATGCTGTACATGCAAATATTGATTATCTATATAAATATAGATAGATGAATAAATACACACGAGCATCATTATAATTTATGCAATTATATATGCATGTGTTTTATATTATTGGATACACGATTTTACTGCCTCATTAGAAAGGTAATGTATTTACCCATAATGCAAATTAGATAAGTTCAGCTCTAATATTTCCAATGGTAATTATTTTGTATAAATATTAATAAGCTCATGATGATTAAGTTAGTAGGAAAGCAATATGGTTAGGTTTTGGTGCGCCTACTCTCTCTCTATATATATATATCTCTATCTATCTAATCTATATATATATATATATATAAATATAAGGTACGGTATATATATATATACCGTATATATATATATATACCGTATATATATATATATATAATGTATTATTCTTGTATTTCCTCCCTAAACCTCCATCAGCCTTTACAAAAAAAAAGAAAAAAAAACAAAAAAGGAAACGTAAGAACGGTCCTAATATTTACAAATAAATGGGGTGAAAGGTTTTCAAATCGTCAAACTATTGGAACAAATGTCTTAACATCGGAAAACTAATCGGGGGTAAACATGAGGGAGAAGGAGGGCCATCAAAATAGACCATCTCCCCTTAATCCCTGACTGTACAGTACAGTTACTGTCAACATTATGTACGTTGGCTCTTGCGATGTGCTTTGTGCAGTAATATTAACCCCTTCTGTACCGGCGGCGTCTTTTTAGTTTTATTATGGCTACTGTTAGACAATTGTATTGAGTTTTTAACGTACCTCCAGCAATTAATATACTTCGATCTATCTCACTTAACTGTATTTACTACCACAGATCTTTCTGTACAAAATCGTCTAAATATAGCAAGTATAAAATGAAAAAGACGTCGCTGGTACAGAAGGGGTTAATTTAGGTTGATGTTCAGAACAAATCAGGTACATAATACTAAATACATATTCTGTATTCATTAACAAATAGCTGGTTTGATCTGAACATCAAACTACATGGGCAAATTTGCATAAATAACATTGCAAGAGCTCACGAACATTTGTCAATAGCTGTACAGGATATTAAATCTGGACTTCACTCTCACACACACACACACACACAAACACACACACACACACACACACACACACACACACACACACACACACACACACACACACACACACACACACACACACACACACACACACACACACACACACACACCACACACACACACACACACACACACACACACACACACACACACACACACACACACACACACACACTATTCCTCCCTCTCCACCCTCCTCTCTCTTTCTTATGCCTAATATTCTAATCTCTTCTAAAGATGTACTTTCTACCCTCTCTGGGCTTAATACTAATAAGGCGTACGGTCCGGACGGTGTTCCTCCTGTTGTACTCAAAAACTGTGCTACCGTGTCGACTCCCTGCCTAGGCAAACTCTTTCGTCTCTGTCTATCCTCTAATGTCTTCCCTTCATGCTGGAAGTTTGCTCTCATTCAACCTGTCCCAAAGAAGGGTGACCGCTCTCAACCCTCCAACTATCGTCCAATTGCTCTCTTTTTTTGTATTTCTAAAATTTTTGAAACTATTCTTGCTTCCAAATTTCTTAAGCATTTCTCTTATCCTAATCTGCTCTCAGATCGCCAGTAACGCTTCCTTAACCCTTAACTGTCGGCGCGCAACTTATGTCGCGTGAAATAAATTTGGACTATGTGGCGGTTCACAACTTATGTCGAGCGCCATTTTCACCTCGTAATGTTGCTGAGAGAGAGAGCTGAGCGGTGTGAGGACCGTAGCAACTCTATCACCGTCCCCCACCACCGCGGTGGACCAACTGAACTGTATTCTAACTTCCTCCCCCTCTCCTCAATCGCTACACAGGGAATTATGTAGGGAAATGACCTAATTACAGGGTTTTTGCACTCGTGTTGCACGATTATTGCAAGAGAACCAGTGGTCGTACAAGGATGGTTCGGATGTCATTGGAAAGCTCTGTTTATGCACTTTCAGGGATAGATACTTGTTTTACACTCTGGGTCTTATTTAACCTCTGAAGTGCGCATGGGGGTAATTGGAAACGTCCCCCTGTGCTGACGTATTTGAGGTTTTAAGCATGAAAATTATCAAGTAAACAACCCTATTTAGGGTAAAAAAAAACCCGCTGGGCGCTACGGTCAAATAGACCAGCTAGCCCGCTAAATAAAGGTTAAGGGGCGCTCTACTGGTGATCTTCTTTCATATCTTACTAACTCTTGGTCATCCTCCTTTCGGGACTTTGGTGAGACCTTTTCTATTGCACTAGACATATCGAAATCTTTCGATAGAGTCTGGCACAAATCTTTAAATTCTAAACTACCCTCCTTCGGTTTCTATCCCTCCACCTGTGCCTTTGTCTCTAATTTCCTTTCCGGCCGTTTAGTTCCATAGCTGCGGTTGTGGATGGCCATCGCTCACTCCCTCACCCTATAAACTCCGGTGTTCCTCAGGGCTCTGTCCTATCTCATATTCTCTTTCTAATTTTTATAAATTATCTTCTCAACTGTACCTTAATTCCTATCCATTCATACGCAGACGACTCAACCTTACACTACTCCATTAGTTTTTCAGAATGCCAAAGCCAGCAATTCCTCAACGAAAAACGGAATGAAGCCATAGAACACTTAAATTCTGATCTAACTACTATCTCCAGTTGGGGCAGAGAAAAACTTGTTACCTTTAATGCTTCCCAAACCCAATTTCTCCATCTATCTACCCGTCAGAAACTCCCAGAGGACTATCACTTGGTCTTCAACAATACAAAAATCAATCCTTCATCTTCTCTCAATATTCTTGGTGTCTCTTTTTCTTCTGATCTCAGTTGGAAGGACCATAATACCAGCCTTGCTAAGGCAGCCTCCCAGAAGCTGGGTGTGCTCAACCGCCTTAGGGGGTTCTTTACCCCTGTACAGCTTCTTGCTCTGTACAGGGGCATAGTGCGTCCTTGTATTGATTATTGTTCACATGTGTGGGGAGGTTCCTCTCACATCGTTCTCCTAGACAAAGTTGAAAGGAAGGCCTTTCGTATCATTAACTCCCGTCCACTCACCAATTCTCTGCAATCTCTCTCTCTCCGGCGCAATGTTGCATCTCTCTCGCTATTCTATCGCTACTCTAATAATCAGTGTTCCTCAGAGCTTTCCCAGTGTATACCACCTCCTTTACGTAGGGTATGTGGTACCCGCCTCGCAACACAATCCCACCCATACTCTGTGCAACTCTCCAACCCAAGAGTGAAACGTTACTCTCAAACTTTGTTCTATTCTACAGCTGAGCTCTGGAACTCTCTCCCAGAATCAGTCTTTCCCTCTTCATATGACTTAAATTGCTTCAAACTCTGTGTGTCCAGGCATTTTGGCTTGAACGTCCCTTGATTTTGGCCCTGTCACTCTTTCAACTATGGGGGAGGCACTCGCTATAGGCAGTTCTGCCTTTTGCCTCCCTCACTCACATAGAAGAAAAAAACCCCACACAAAGACTGACATAAAATGACATTTTGATATATACAGCAATTATTATTCACTCTACTGTGTCATTAACCTGTCATGCTTCATATAAAGTGTAATATTATATGTTTTCACCAACCAACTTTACTTCTAAACTCAATTAATGAAATCAACAAATACATGTGGCACTCCAAGGACTCGAACCTATGATGCTCACACCGAAATTCCGCGCATTTATGCATTACGCTATCAAGACAGTTATAACAAATAACAATTATGTTCATGACATGGAATATTTGCTTGTGAATGTGATTGTACTGTTTATTTCCATGTTAGTAATATACATTGTGTTGTGTTGGAAGTAGGATTGTTTTCTGTTTCTCTCTTAATCCCTTCTTTACCGGTGACATCCTTTTGACTTTATTCAGGCTACTATTAGACGATTTTATTCAGTTAAAAAGGGCTTCCAGCAATTAATAGGTTTCGAATTATTTCACTCAACCCTTCTAACGACCACAGATCATTTCTAACCTGCATAAAATCGTCTAAATATAGCTAGAAGAAAATACAAAAGACGTTGCCAGTACAGAGTGGGTTAAATGTGTTTGCGCCAATAATGTAATTGCCCCATGTGACGCTGATACACAATTGAGAACAAAAAACAACATAGGGCTATTATTCGTTGCCGAGTATATGCGAAATAGACTGTCACAAACTGTCAAAGCACAACGAGCTTTCTACACCCTTGTTATTATACTTGATGTATATTACATTATATTTTGTTTTGTTTTCCCCTCGCATTATTGTCTCAATGTCTAACTCTATAAGGACACCTCATTTGGATTGAGAGATGCCAACGGACACCTTATGTCATGCACGAACATTTGGGCACATTGAGAAGAGTGGAATCGCAGTAACCGAGGGATATTCGGAGAATGAACACGTAAAACAGCAAGTTTATGGAATGTCACTACGCAGAGGAAGAAGAATGTTACAAGAGACATAAACAGAAACGAGTTGAAAGGAAAAACAATTAGCAGTAACTTTAAATTAGGGATGCAAGGTAAATAGAAGTTGGATATTAATGCAGGAATAAAATGTGAATGGTTAATGATTATAAGGAATGGAGATAAGGAGGAGAGTAGAAAATGAGAAAATAACTAAAAATAAAAAACAATATACTGTAATTATGCACTGCTTATTCTGTACATACATATTGAATAAAGAATGAACACTAGGAAAAACAACAATGCCTATATAAGAAAGGCAAACAAACAATGTATATATAAAGGATATAAATGGCGACAAGGATCACAAAACAAAAACATGATAGCTGGATCAAAGGGAGAGATGATTCACATACACGTGAGCAGTAGGAGCTAATTGGTTGAGCTGGGCGTATAGAAACTGAGACACTATAATAACCATTTGAAGATCATGACGCGTTTTGACAGTTTATTATGGCTATCATTATATTCAGCTTAGGGTGAACTTGTGAAATTAGAGTTACTTGAGATAGTATTTACCCCTTTGATTCCTAGATGTCCTTCCTAATTTGATTTCTGGATGAGGGAGACAAAAGGCATACCTGCCTGCAGTGAGTGCCTCCCCCAGAGTCGAAAGAGTGACAGGGCCATAATCAAGGGACGTTCGAGCTAAAATGCCTGGACATACAGAGTTTGAAGCAATTTAAGTTATAGGAAGAGGGAAAGACTGATTCTGGGACAGATTTCCAGAGCTCAGCAGTTGAATAGAAGAATGTCTGAGAATAGACATTCTGGGTTGAAGAGTTGCACAGATTAGGGGTGGGATTGTGTTGCAAGGCGGGTACTACATAACCTACGTAGAGGTGGCATACACTAGGAAAGCTCCAAGGAACACTGATTATTCTAGTATATATAGAATAGCGAGAGAGATGCAACATTGCAGCAAAGAGAGAGAGATTGCAGAGAGTTGGTGAGTGGACGAGAGTTAATGATACGAAAGGCTTGCCTTTCTACTTTGTCTAGGAGTGCGGTGTGAGAGGATCCTCCCCACACATGTGAACAATACTCAATACAAGGACGCACTGTGCCCCTGTACAGAGGAAGAAGCTGCGCAGGGGTAAAGAACCTCTTGAGGCGATTAAGCACACCCAGCTTCTGGGAGGCTGCCTTAGCGAGACTGGTAATATGGTCCTTTCAAGTGAGAGCAGAAGAAAAAGAGACACCGAGAACATTGAGAGAGGATGAAGGGTTGATTTTTGTATTGTTGAAGAATAAGGGATAGTCCTCTGGAGGTTCCTGACAGGTAGTAAGATGGATAAATTGAATCTTGGAAGCACTAAATGCAACAAGGTTTTTTCTACCCCAATTGGAAATAGTAGCTAGATCAGTAGATAAGTGTTTTATGGCTTCATTACGTTTGCTTTTGAGGGACTGCTGGCTGGGATGTTCTGGAAAACTAATTGAGTGGTGTAAGGTAGAGTCGTCTGCATATGAATGGATGGGACTGGATGTACAGTTGAGAAGATCATTTACGAAAATTAGAAAGAGAATAAGGGATAGGACAGAACCCTGAGGAACAACTTGATAGGATGAGAAAATGAGCGATGGCCGTCCACAACCACAGCTATGGAACGGCCGGAAAGGAAATTAGAGTCAAAGGCACAGATGTAGGGACAGAAACCGAAAGAGGGCAGTTTGGAAATTAAAGATTTGTGCCAGACTCTATCGAAGGCCTTCGATATGTATAGTGCAACAGAAAAAGTCTCACCGAAGTCCCGAAAGTTGGATGACAAAGAGTTTGTAAGGAAAGAAGATCACCAGTAGAGGGACCCTTAACCCGGCGCGCCCGCGCAGGGTGTAGTGAACACCACACTTTTGGGCGGCAATATTAAGCTCCATTCCCGCCTATGATCATCATTTTACGATAAATATTGTTATTACTTATTCATATGCGCCTATTTTACATTTAATATGAAGATAGTAACATGTAACAACAATAAAACAAGTGGGAATAGTGTTTGGATCGTCAAAATCGCGAATTATTGCCGTACGGTTCATTCATGAATTGTGGAGCAGAGCGAGGCAGACCCTCCACTCGCGAGGCCTAGAGCTTGACTGAGTCAGACTGACTCACTCACTCACCCCACCCTCTTCCTTACATAACACACTGGCTAGTCACATGACCACACCATAGAACCGGCTTGGAGATGCTTACACGAAAATATGCCAATGAATACGGGAATAACAAGGAAAATAGGTGATAATTGAAGGGAGGGGGAAGGAGGGGATTTTGACAGATGTGGAGTTGTGATAGAAGGTATGGAGGGGAAGTATCTCACTTAACAACCATTTCACTTGTTTTAAGTGCTACTGGGGCCTTTTAAAAGTTTTGTTTAGGCCTTACCTCTTAAGAGGGTCCTCGCCCATGCCCACCAAAACCTTTTAAGAGTGTTCTTGCCATTCCCGGGTTAAGAAAGCCATACTGGCGATCTAAGAGCAGATTATGAGAAGAAAAATGCTTAAGAAATTTGGAAGCAAGAATATTTTCAAAAACTTTAGAGATACAAGAGATGAGAGCAATTGGACGATAGTTGGAGGGATGAGAGTGGTCACCCTTCTTTGGGAAAAGTTGAATGAGAGCAAACTTCCAGCAAGAAGGGAAGACGTTAGAGGAGAGACAGAGACATCTAATGAGAGACAGGAAAAACTGTCAAAACGCGTCATAGTTCTCAAGGGGTTAAAGATAAATAGTTAAACAACCAAAACGTTTTGAGATAGAACAATTATATATTCCCGCAACATTTCATCTCTCTGGAAAGGAAGAGGAGGCATGGAATATATAATTTGACAGTAAAGGTTTTGTCCATACAGACTTGTATTTTAATGCAGATCGATCATGCATCAATAACTTATATTTTAATATAAATTATGTATTTCTCTCCAACCCTCTCATTCCTAATTAACGTTATAATAAGAGTGTGGATTTTAAGAAGACTTTTTCTGGCATGTACAAAAACAACTCCATTTTAAAAGTTGCTGTCTCAGTTTACTTTATACCTGAGAAAACACTACTCTATTTGTTTATACTTGCAATACACAAAATTGGAGTGGTTTAAAACTTTGTGTGTTTACTTTTTCTTTTACAAAATTCTATTGCGTTTCAGACATTATTCGTTTTTTCTTTTTATTCTATGTGAGTGAGGGAGACAAAAGGCAGAACTGCTGTATCGATTGCCTCCCCCAGAGTTGACAGAATGACTGGGACGTTCTAGCCAAAATCCCTGGACACACAGAGTTTGAAGCAATTTAAGTCATAGGAAGAGGTAAAGACTGGTTCTGGGAGAGAGTTCCAGAGTTCAGCAGTTGAATAGAAGAAAGACAGAATAACGTTTCACTCTCGGGTTGGAGAGTTGCAAAGAGTAGGGGTGGGATTGTGTTGCAAGACGGGTACTATGTACCCTACGTAGAGGAGGTGGTATTGACTGGAAGAGCTCTGAGGAAAATTAATTATTATAGTAGCGATGAAATAGCGAGAGAGATGCAACATTGCGGCGAAGAGAGAGAGATTGAAGAGAATTGGTGAGTGGACGGGAGTTAATAATATGAAAGGTTTTCCTTTCTACTTTGTGTTTGAGTGCAATGTGAGAGGATCCTCCCCACACATGTGCACACTAATCAATACAAGGATGCACTGTGCCTCTGTACAGAGCAAGAAGCTGTGCAGGGGTAAAGAACCCCTTGAGGCAGTGGAGCACACCCAGCTTCTGGGAGGCTGCCTTAGCAAGACTGGTAATATGGTTCTTCCAGGTGAGAGCAGAAGAAAAAGAGACACTGAGAATATTGAGAGAAGATGAAGGATTGATTTTTGTATTGTTGAAGTGTAAGGTATAGTCCTCTGTGAGTTCCGGACAGATAGTAAGATGAAGAAATTGGGTTACCTCTGCCCCAATTGGAAATAGTAGTTAGATCAGAAGATAAGTGTTGCATGGCTTCATTATATTTGTTTTTGAGGGATTGCTGGCTAGGGCGATCAGGAAAACTAATTGAGATGTGTAAGGTAGAGTCGTGTGCGTATGAATGGATGGGGCTGGAGGTACAGTTAAAAAGATTCGTAAGAGAATGAAAGATAGGACAGAGCCCTGAGGAACACCAGAGTTGATAGGATGAGGAAGTGAGCGATGGCCGTCCACGACGGCAGCTATGGGATGGCCGGAAAGGAAATTAGAGACAAAGGCACAGATGGAGTGAAAGAAACCAAAGGAGGGTAGTTTAGAAATGAAAGATTTGTGCTCGACTCTATCGAAGGCCTTCGATATGTCTAGTGCAATAGAAAAGGTCTCACTAAAGTCCCGAAAGGAAGATGACCAAGAGTTAGTAATATATGAAAGAAGGTCACCAGTAGAGCTACCCATAAGGAAGCCATACTTGCGATCTGAAAGTAGATTATGAGAAGATAAATGCTTAAGAAATTTGGAAGTAAAAATAGTTTCAAAAACTTTAGAGATACAAGAGATGAGAGCAAATGGACGATAGTTGGAGGGATGAGAGCAGTCATTCTTCTTTGGCACAGGTTGAATGAGAGCAATTTTCAAGCAAGAAGGGAAGACGTTAGAGGAGAGACAGAGACGAAAGAGTTTGCCTAGGCAGGGAGTCAGAAGGGAAGCACAGTTTTTTAGTACAACAGGAGGAACACCATCCGGACTGTACGCCTTCTCAGAATTGAGCCCAGAGAGGATAGAAAATAAATGTTTAGAAGAGATTAGGATATTAGGCATAAGTAGGAGAGAGGGATGAATAGCACTGGAATCATCCAAAGTGAAGTTTCTAGCAAAAGTTTGAGCAAAGAGTTCAGCTCTGATGTTTGTACCATCAGAGTGGAAAAGGGGAGGGAAAGACGAGGAAGAAAAAAGCCAAAAGCTTGGGAAGAGCTAGAGTTGGATAGTTCAGTGCATTTATTATTGATGAAAGAATGTTTGGCAAGTCAAAGAACAGATTTGGCTTGATTCCGGCCAGAAACATAAGAAGAATGAGATTCTTGAGTCTTAAAGCGTCGGTACTGTTTGAATGCTTCCTCCTTTTTGTGGACAGCAATAGAACAAGCGTGATTAAACCAAGATTTGTTTGCATTAGACTGAGAGAAAGAAAACTGAATGTATGCTTCCATGCCCCGAGAGGATTACCTCGGTAATGCATTCAGCAGTCTCCGAGGGTCCCCGGCCACGGAAGCAAAAGTCATTCCATGGGAAATCAAAGAAGTACTGCCGAAGAGCATCCAAATTTGCAGCGCCAAAGTGCCACAAGAGCCGCCGGTTGGGATGATTGGGTGGCCGTACCGGAGAGATAGGACAGGTGACAGATATTAGTTTATGGTCGGAGGAGCCCAAAGGAGAGAAAAGATTTACAGTATAAGAAGAAGGGTTAGAGGTTAGAAATAAGTCAAGAATGTTGGGCCGATCTCCTAAGCGATCCGGGATACAGGTGGGTTGCTGGAATAACTGCTCTTGGTCATTTAAGATAAGCCGGTTCCTACTAAATTACAGGTACGCTATCACTCGCCAGCGAAAAATCAACAAAAAAGATTCAACAGAAATTGGGATTCTAGTTTACCATTAGCTGGTATATTATACACTACATGTCATTGATTAAAATCGTAGTATTTTAAATTATTTAGATAATGCATATTATTAATCTTTTCTGTCTTAGAGGAAGAGCAAGACCTCAGATGAGATGGAGAGATGGATTAATACAAACGTTGGAAGGTAAAAGGACGACTATATAACAGGCAAGAGAAGTGATAATGAATAGGAATGCATGGAGAATGCTTATGAATAGATTAGTGATAACGCGGTCCTAGGGAGAGGGGGTCGGGTGCCAGTTGGACTAGATAATAGTCCGGCACGGGGAGCCGGTCTACCTTGTGAATGACTATACCTGGAAGGAAGGTGAGCGGGTATTGTGGTGGCAAAGCTCCCCTACATGTCTTGCTGATGAGACCGATCCTCCATGAGGTCTGGGACCTGGGTGTCTTAGTTGGGGACCCCAAAATGGACATGGGTCTCTGGGTCTTCTCCTGGGCAGCCTAGATGTGTGTGATATATTTATTTATTTATTTATTTATTTATTATTTTGTTTGTGTTGTGTTGTCCCTATTTGGGCTCTGTCTCGTGTCGGCCACCCCAAACTGTGGGGTTTGTGCCTGAGAATGTAAATACATAGCCTACTTATACATAAAACATATACACTATGAACTTGATACATTGTTTATAATGCAAGTATAACCATGTATATAATTATAACTATTATAAGTGTATACATATTACTTATACATCGTTTCCTATACCCATTGTCAACGTTCACAAGGGCAACACGCGAGCTTTTCAGCAGTGGAGTATTTTGTTGCTGTACTAATATGTGAGGGAGCAAGAATATCATTCACGTCTTTACTTTTTATGTAAATGCAACTTTGGCGTGACTGACATGTTCTCTGTATAGTAACATGTCACAACCAAATTACTGAATAGTGAATCACGACCCTAACACACGGACCTAGTATACAGTTGCCCAAATAAGTGATGTCGTGGCACCAAGTATATTTTTATCAATAATTGGTATCAGGACTATCTAAGCATTAATTGGTATCAGGACTATCTAAGCATTAATTCATCGCTTCGAGTGAGATACACAAACATGTTCCTATCTTTACACACCCTATTCAACATCTGACTAACATTAATACAGCACACAGCGAGTAAAACGGAATGACAGCGGGGACACGACTTACTTATGTTGTATTTTCTTGAATATGAAATATAATTAGTCCATACAAGCCTTAAGGGGAGATGGGTCGGTTTTCTGGCCCCCCTTCTCCCTCATCTTTAGCCCGATTAGTTTTGAGATTTTAAGACGTTCGGCCCATCAGTTTGTCGATTTTAAGACATTTCACCTCATGTATTTGTCAACATTAAGACTTTTCGTGTCATTTAGCTGTCGAGTTTTTCCTGGCGAGCGTTAGCAAGCCAGGAACTGGAGGAACCAGAGGAACCGGCCTTCGGCAGGAATATTTTTCTATCAAAAAAATTATAAATTTATCTTGAAGGAGAGTCTTGGTGGGGGGGGGGGGGGAGGTATTAAGGTTGATAGAGGTCTAGGGAGAAAACTAAAACAAATATAAAAAATCAAAAGATCAACAAATGAACAAATAAATACGCCCATCCCCCTTTAAGATAAAATCACAATAGAATGGTTACAGACTATATCAATTAATTCCTTTAGCTACCATGTATCCTTCCTATGCTTAATAAAATCGTCAAAAAGTAGCTGAAATCAAATAAAAACGACATCATCGGTACAGGAAGAGTTAATTAGAAGGTCACATATTCACCTAGGATAAACTTTAAATGACGTTACCGGAACAGAAGGGGTTAATGCTGGACCTTTAGAATTTACAGTTCAGTCTTCAAATAATTGGTCATCTTAATTAATAAGAACACCTAATATATTACTCTATGGTAAATTACTATTATTTATTAGTGGCCCCTCCATCATTGACGATATGCCTATTAGTATAATAGTCCACTTTCAAGCGCCCGCGGTCCGCCAGTTTGAAACTACCGCCGCGGGGAGAAAGAGTCCTACGTCATAAGTGCAACGCTAATTTTCTTATGGAATCGTCTTATGATTGGGGTACTCACTACGAAAAAACTTTGTAAAACATAAAAAAGAGAAAATTAACTTGATACTTGTTATATTAATGCTTTCCATCTCGGAGGATTTCTTGCGTGGATTCTATCCCTGACGTTGCTCATAGAGACGCCATTCTCCCTTCCTCTCCCCGCATTCATACCGAGTGGCTGTGCGCGGCCTGTGCTCCTGCTACATTCTTTGTTCGCTCTCTTCTAGTGAGTCCTTGCTCATTTGTATATATCTGAGTTGTATTGAACAGGTTTTAGACTAGCTAGAACATAGAACAGGCTACCCCATTGGTATGTCCGCAGGAAGTGTTAAAATAGGGTACTATTGTACAGGCGACTTCATGTCCCCCAGGATCAGCGCCTCATGTGTTTTTGTTTTTGATTCTCAGAGCCTTAGTTATTGCTCTTATCTATTAGTTCGGAGGCTACTATATCCACAGGAATATGCTTCAGGCCATCTCTATGATGCAGTTGCATTATCTTTGTTTAGCAGGCACTCTCGTTCAAGGGTTGTCACACGTGGTGTGGAACCTTCTAGGGTCCGAGCCTGCGCTTGCCCTCTCTCGTGGGCCCCTTCACCGTATGCTGCTGCTGTTTCTTCAGGAGGTAGGTTACCAGCCAAGACGATGATTCTACGAGCCTCGTGTCCAGCCTCAGTAGGGGTCTCCTTAGTGGGCTAGGGATAAATTATTTATTAATAAAATTATATTACTATTGTAGCCCTAAGTTATCCCTAGTTTTGTGCATGTAGTGTTATTTTACATGTTTTTGGGGGTCTCTGACTTTCCCAAATAAGTCAACACCTCTGAAAATTTTGGTTTGTTTTTCCGGTGGGCTTTCTGTGTATTGCCGCCATCTTCTCGTCTCGCAGACGAGTAAGGAATAAACCAAATGTTCCGGCGTGGTGTGCTATACCACGAACGTCCCGGCGGAAATGCTAATTCCTAAAGGAATCATCTCGGCCCGCCGAGTGAACTCGCCCAGACCGATAGCCTCACGCGGCATGACTTTGAACGCCCAGCACAACAGTCAAGTGTGGAAATACTATCTATCTAGTCCAAATAGTTAGTGATAGTAAAGGACTAAGGTCTTAGTGGGCCAGTGACACTTTGTCACAGGTAAGCAGTTCTAGACTTAAAAAAAAAATAAGTTTTTCACTTTCAGGTCCAGCGGAAGGTTAGAGTAGCAGTGGCTATAGCTAATTTTCCGGCGGACTTGAGGTAGGATGTGTAAAACCTCTCGGATTATACTTATGAGCATTGATTCCTGGAAATTTTCTATTTCCAGATCACAGCACATCGGTAGCAGCACAGGCAGCAGGTGAGGGGCCGATCACAGCGGGGATGGTCTTGTTAGCTCTATCATGCCTCTGTTCACTCTTTGCGCTACTCCTACCTGCTCTCTTTTACAAGTGTTTGCACATAAACTATGCGTAAGGTCCGTAAAGTGCCTTGATAGATCACAGGGTTTTCGAAGAAATGCGCCGTGTGTACGGAATTACGAGCGACGCTGTTCGAATAGAGAGATCAATCATGCCTCATGGCACTGAAGGATATTAAGAACTTATATAATGTTTACGCGAAAAACGTTGCCCATAAGGCCTTGCACTGTGATGACGAAGCCCTTTGGGATTATCTAGTTATCAAATCTCCATCTTTAAAACTATTGCCGTCCAAATCAACTCCTAAAACGAAAGCTAAATCTAAAGTATTTTCCAAAGAGCTAGTAAGTAGTAGCGAGAGTAGCGACAGTTCTGAGGCAACACCCCCCCGGCCGGCGGAAACGAGGACGTTCACCTTCACCTAGGACCAAGTCTCGGTCCAGATCTAGGTCCCCTTGTAAACAGGCCCGTCAGTCATCCGTCGAGTCATCTTCTAGGTCAAACAAACGACGGAATGATGAGTCAGTTACTTCGACCCCCAAATCAGTGGCAGGACATAAAAGTGCCCGCACGGATGAAGCGCAGCCGCGGCACCGGCCATCACCGGGGTCACGGCCACTTTCCCCCGCCCCTACCTCCACATTTCCTAACGTCCAAACTGGCAGCTCGGAGGTAGGGACGGAGGGAACTGAGTCGAATCCCAGGGATGTACCTGGGAAACTTTAAGTGAATCACAGGATTTTACCTTTGCTATACCTAAATTAGACTTTGCTGTAACACGTAGGGGTCCGCCGGTATTGTCACAGAGGGTACTAGCAGAACAGTACCGGGACAGCTCAGCGTGTACACGCCAGAGTGGTGACATTTCTAACGAGGTGATACCAGACTCCCAACCACCCACTGATAAGGGTAGGGGTGTCTGGAGACAGTCAGAGCCCTCTCAGGTACCTTTAGTTCAGACTCAGGACACGACTAGGGAGCGTGATAATGTACAAACATTTCCCTCGTCGGTCCCAGACTTAGCTTGGCCGATAAACGATCAGGTGCCGGATCCATGGCAATCGATGCCGGAAATTGTGGAAATACCGGATTAGCAAGAGGACGTTGATCTGTCCTCGGCTCAACCAAGACCTAATGAGGAAGTATCGGAGGAAGGTTCTGGTCCTCCAGAGAGTCACATAGTAAGTGTTTAACGACAGATGACCTAAGTGAAATCTTACATAAAGTCATGCGCCAGTATCATATTCCTACTTCCCAGGTTCCTTCCACTACTATTGCGGTAACTCACCCGATCGAGTCAACAGTGCGGCCATTAGAACCGACCGGAGTTAAGCCCCCCAATAAATCATTGCCTCCCCTTAACGTAAATCCGGCGAGTATCACGGCAAGTGGCACGACAGTACCCGCCTCCTTGACGACCACAAATGTTCGAGTAATCACGGACATTGCTTCCCCTCCCTCGATAAATTCCCACAGAGGAAAGGCCCTATGCCTCTCTTGTACGGGCCAGACTGTTCATTGGTACTGGCTATCGCCTAGAACCCACATACGGCACAAACAATGATATCGGGGAGCTTCCGGTCCCTAGTGAATAGACCATTGAGGTAAGTAAGAGCAAGAAACTGAGAGCCAAAGATGCTCAAGGACAACTATTGGATGTTACAATTAACACTCTCCGTCTCATATGACGCTAAAGCGTCATATGACGGTTTTGCCAAAATACTCATATGATGCTAGAGCGTCATATGAACTTATCTTAATACCTCTCTAAGTTATATGACGCTCTAGCGTCATATTGAGCTCAGTAAGTTAGGTAAGTTAGATAAAAATCTGTCGAATGGTGGCAACCCCAAGTTCCTCCGACATCTAACGGTCCCTCAGTGAGATTTTGACAGTTGTGGGGATAGTACCGTGTCGTTCGCCTCCTCGTCAGTAAGTTAACTATTTCTGTCTGGGGGGTTAACCCGTAAACGGCAGCAAAGCTCATAAGAGGTTTTACTGGGCGACAGCGGCAAAGCTCTTAAGAGGGAGGCCTAAAAAAACAATTTAAACAGCCCCAGTATCACTAAACAATTTTTTTTTTTTTTTTCCCCTATACCTCATATCACTCCTCCACATCCCCTCCTTCCTCCCTTTCCCCTCCCCCTTCAATTATCACCTATTTTCCCTGTTATTCCCTAATTCGTTGGTATATTTTTGTGCTAACATTAGCAAACTGTGTGGAGGATGTGCTTACGTGCCTAGAGGGTGTGCTACATAACCGAGTGTGTGAATGAGTAGGCTCAGTGTGGCTTGAGGCCTCGTGGAGGGAGGGGTTGCCTCAATTTTCTCCATAATTCATGTATGGGCTGGTCCATCTATATTTGCGATTTTGACCAGAACAATTATATTTTCACTTGTTTTATTGTTGTTACAGGTTACTATCTTCATAGTGAAGGTAAAATGGGCTCATATGAATAAGTAATAACTATATTTATCGTAAAATTACGATTATAGGCCTGAATGGAGCCTATATGCTCGCCCATGGGGACCGGGTTCAATACCCCCCCCTCGCCGTTACCGGGTTAAGGCCATACCTAATGTATATTCCTCTGATTTCTTTGTATACTCAGCTACTCCGGCATTACCTCCTGCCTCGGCTGCACGACTTTTTGCTGACTGGTCACGATCTGACGGCGTGAATGACATAAAGTCACTCAACTCGCTGACACCGGAATTGGGTACAATCCCGGTGCTCAATCAGAGTCACAACCCAGTCCTGCAGGTGGGGCAGGTAGGTGTGGGCCCGTGGTTGGACTGGGAAGCTGAGGCGCAACAATTCACAGCCACTATTACCTCAAAATCCTCCCAACAAATTCCTCAGGAAACCCACTCATGGTTCTCGCTACCCATTAATAAGGCGGGAGGGGTGTCCCCAGCTTTGTTTGACTTCCTGACGGCCCCCAAACTGTCCCTTTATGAATTACAGGAACCTTTCTCAACTCCCCCTCCAGCCCACTTAGCCAGAGATTTCAAATTGCATCACAAAGCTTATAGACTTTTCTCACAATTCCTCTTAAGCCGCCAAATAGCCCAGTCACTCACGAGGACCATGACTGCCATCTCTGATCAAAATGTACGGAAGGCCGCGGAATTGTCCTGGCGGCTTCTTTTACAAAATTCAATACAGTCCCTAGGTGATATCAGAATAGCTTTAATGGAGGCTGTTTCGTATATGACAGGACTTATGGGTGTACATGGTGAAGAAGTTACCAGAAGACATTGATCGCCGGGTAACGCTTTCCCCTGGCTTAACTTCCTCTTTGCTAAATTTAGACACATGGAGGGCAGTTTATAATTTGGTAGACAGCTTGAAGACAAGTACCTCCCAGCCGAAGAAGGAGTCTTTTGAGAAACCATACTCTAAACCAAAGGGTGGAGGTAAGTCTCAATATACCGGTGCTAAACAGTCCTTTCAGGACCCCAGGTTTTCCCAACAGCAGGGAGGTACTCAGTACAAGCAAATGCAAGGTAAACAATCCAGCAAGTGGAATAACAAGGGTAAGTCACAACACAAGCCTCAGCAGGGAACGATATCTGCCAAACATAGTCAGCCGTCTACATCTGCCCAACCACCACCAAAAAACTAGTCAATCAGACTCTCTCTCTCCCGGGGCCTACCGCAGGCGAGTTGGATTCGAGAGTAGTTCTGCCAAACAAGCCCAGTCAAGCGTCTGGGTTATTCCAAGCATGTCGCAGGGCCTGGCCCCAGCGGACTTGGGCTCGGACAGTGGTAAGCAAAGGGATCACATGGCGGTGGCTCCGGCGACCTCGTTTACGTCTAACTCGAGAATTAAATAATGTTTCTTTAGAGGTGGAGTCGCTAGTCCAAGAGATGATTACCAAGCATGTCATTGTCCTAGCCAATCCAACTTGCCACGTGTTCACGTCCAGACTTTTTCTAGTGCAAAAGAGGGACAGCGTTCAGATGCGACCAGTAGTAGATCTCTCGTGTCTGAACACATACATTCACAATTCACCCTTCAGGATGCTAACTGTGAATCAAATCAGGTTCACACTCCCGCCGCAAGGCTGGATGTGTTCTCTAGACCTGACAGACGCCTATTGGCATGTCCCCATAAACAAAAGGTTCCAAAAATTCCTCGCCTTGAGGATAAGGCAAGAGACTTACGTCTTTCAGAGATTGCCATTCGGTTTGAACCTGGCACCGAGAATGTTCACAAAATTAGTCCGGCAGGCCCTTATGCCATTGTTAGCCCAGGGGATCAAGGTGTTGTGGTATCTAGACGACTGGCTAGTGGTGGCGGAGTCAGAGAGTTTATGTCATATCCATGTAAATCAAGTGATAGTTCATGTACAAACCCTAGGGTTCAAGGTCAACCTGGCAAAGTCGCACCTTGTTCCCACACAGGTAACTCAGTGGATAGGGCTGTTCTGGGACACACTCTCAGTCAGAGTGTGGACAACCGAAACAGATTTCGCAGGAAATTGTTTCGGTTTCTCCACAGTCTGAACATGACGAGGAGAACGTGGGAGTCCCTGGTCGGTTCTCTCAACTGGATTCAACTAACTGTGAAGTTGGGCCGGTTGAAAGTGGAGAGATTAATCCTGGAAGGCAGCAAATGTTTCCCACTCTTGCCGGAGGGAAAATTATGGACCATTCCTCCATTAATTCACAACTTACTGTCGGTCTGGGCAAGGAAGGAAACATTGCACTCAATAATGACATGGGTTTCTCCTCCACCTACAGTATGGATAGACACAGATGCTTCAGGGACAATAGGCTGGGGATATCAGTCAAACCTAGGCCATCAGGGTCAAGGTCTGTGGTCCCAAGATGAGAACTTTCATATCAACAAACAAAAGCTTCTAGTCCCTTTGTTTTTCCTTCAAAATCACAGCTCTTTGTTACAGGGGAAGTCAATTGCCTTTCGAATGGACAATTTGAACGCAGCACACTGCATTCAAAATCAAGGGTCAACGAGGTCTCGGAAGTTACTAGAATTGTCGGAACAGATTTTTGCTCTGGGCGAAAAGCTGAGCATCCATCTGCATGCATCTTATCTCCTGGGCGTGGCGAACATCTGGGCAGACGCTCTGTCCAGGAGACAGAGCACCACAGTAGAATTGGCACTCGAGCAAAACATCTTCAACAAGATGATTGCAGAGCCATACCATCCACAAGTGGATCTATTCACGTCCGAGGAAACCACAAGCTCCCTCTCTTCCTAACCCGTCGGGAAATGACTTCGGCGGGGGGTCCAAACGCATTGTTGGAGGACTGGAACAAATGTAATTCCATCTATCTTTTTCCGCCTCCAGATGCTTCACTCATGTGTCAAGTAGTTCACAAACTACGGGGTTACAGGGGCGTAGTCTCTATGATTGCACCACTTTGACCGGCTCAGGTGTGGTACCACCAATTGAAAACGTGATGCGAGAACCCGGTGTCACTCCCGGTCTCGTACTTCCACTTGGAGACAATTGACAACCTAGAGACCTCGCTGACTTTTGCCTTCTGGACATTCAAAATGCCAAATGGCTAACTCAGTACGGGGAGATTGTTACAAATAAATTTCTTAATCAGTATACTATGTCTACCAGGAGACAATACCAATCACATTGGAAAACGTTCACAACCTGGATAGTGGAAACAGCGCAAACAGAATCATCAGTAGCTTTGGTGTTTAAGTACTTCGACTATTTGTTTGAACAAAAGCGCTTTTCTGTAGTTGCACTCAAAAATCACTTGTCTGCCATTAGAAACCCCTTCTATGACCTCACTGGTCTATCCATACCACTGGCAGAGGAAAAAGGGTTCATGAGGGCATCTTTTAAACCACGCCCACCACCACGTCAGCTCAGGCCTACCTGGTCGCTGGACAAAGGTTTATCCTTGCTTCATTCGCGCAAATATAATCATGCGCCGGACTTTGACTCATTATTAAAGAAGGCTGTGTTCCTTATGGCTTTGGCGACAGGAAACAGGGTATCGGAGCTGGCGGCGATGAGCAACGAACCTAATTACCTCAGGTTTCGGAAACTGAATGAACACTTACAAATTGCTCTTTCTCCCACATTCATAGCAAAGAATGAACATTGTGATTATGTATTTTCAGAATTTACAGTCCCGGCACTCAAACGCGGACATACACATCACATTTTGTGCCCAGTGCAGGCCTTACTTAAGTTTATGAGGGTAGCACAACCTCAACAACCAGGCTTTTTATGGGTCAACAGTACAGGTACTCGCGTCACGAGAAGGAAATCAGCCTCTTTACTCGTAGACGTCATTAAGGAAAGTAATCTCGGTGTAGTGGGCAGAGCCCATGACATAAGAAAGTGGGCAGTCTCTCTTAGATTCTTACAAAATTATTCAATTGATGACATAGCTAACACTAAGTTGTGGGCTTCTAATCACACTTTCCTGACGCGGTACCTGTCTGTGGCTCTGGATAAGCCAAAACTAACCTGTGTGGCGTTACGGCAGCGGGTCTAGTTAGTCTATGTGCTATTACAAATTAAGGTTAATCTTAAAGGAGAAAAAGGAGGGGGGGGGGGGTGGGCCGGGGGGCGGAGAGCCCAAAGACCCCTAGAGTCCCTCCGCCGGACATTGTGATAAGATCACGAGCTGTGATACTAATAAGGTGAGCTGGTTCTACAGCTCTTAAAATATTTGGTTTTATATTTTTGAAGATATCTATCATAGTTACAACTATATAGTATAAACGAAGTGTACAAATTATATAAATGTGCAAATAGTTTTAAGGACAGAAGATATAATCCACGGATATATGGGTCTGTATTAAGTTGGACAGGAATACAAGTAAGTTCCTAGACAACAATTATTATGAGCCTCAATGTGAGATCTTAACATTGTACCTAGTCGGTCAAGTATAAGCAGATATTTTTCGAAGTAACGCACTGCTTTCTTTTCAAATTTTGTACTTCTATTGTATGTAAGCAATAAAGACTTAAATTGTTATATGATTCTTTGTCTCTACCTATATTATTTTGTTAGTGGTTTTGATATTGTCACGAATGTCCCCCTTCAGTCTTGAGATATCAGGCATATCGTCAATGATGGAGGGGCCACTAATAAATTCTAAGTTTGAGTCCCGGAGGAAAGAATGAAAACCTAATATTTAGTAGTGGCCCCGAAATCATTGACGATGTAGGGCCCTCCCTTCCATCCCCTTCCCATTCGTTCGATGTCTTGAGTTTAGTCTTAATATATCATTGAAGGGAGAATGGCGTCTCTATGAGCAACGTCAGGGATAGAATCCACGCAAGAAATCCACCGAGATGGGAAGCATTAATATAACAAGTATAAGGTTAATTTTATCTTTTTTATTTTTTACAAAGTGTTTTCGTAGTGACACCCCAATCATAAGACGATTCCATAAGAAAATTAGCGTTGCACTTATGACGTAGGACTCTTTCTCCCCGCGGCGGTAGTTTCAAACTGGCTGACCGCAGGCGCTTGAAAGTGGACTATTATACTATTGGCATATCGTCAATGATGGAGGGGCCACTAATAAATATTAGGTTTTCATTCTTCCCTCCGGGACTCACACCTATAATCTGTCTATGAGTGTGGGGGAACAATAAGTTAGAAAAAGATTCTATTCGTTATGCGTGAGAAGAAACCTTAAATATTTAGATTATTGTTATTCAGTTTGTCCTACAGTTAACATTGTATACTATTTGCCAATTTTAATTAACCCGTACAGTACCGTTGACGTCTTTTCTAATATTGGCTAGATTTCAGCAACAATTGGACGATCTTATGAAGCTAGGAAGGATATACAGTATATGGTAGCTAAAAAGATAAGTTGCGATACCCTGTAGCCTTTTCATGGGTGGACGTCCTCGCTAAGCTGAATAATATCGTCTAACAGTTGCCGGAATGTACAGAATAGGACGTCACCGGTACTGAACGGGTTAAGATAAGGCTATGTTTGGGTGGGTGTAATATTGGTTGAGGATGATTCGGTTATAATGTGTTGTGTTAGGTTAACTAATATAATGTGTTGTGTTAGGTTAACTAGTATAATGTGTTGTGTTAGGTTAACTAATATAATGTGTTGTGTTAGGTTAACTCATGTAATGTGTTGTGTTAGGTTAACTCATGTAATGTGTTGTGTTAGGTTAACTCATGTAATGTGTTGTGTTAGGTTAACTCATATAATGTGTTGTGTTAGGTTAACTCATATAATGTGTTGTGTTAGGTTAACTCATATAATGTGTTGTGTTAGGTTAACTCATATAATGTGTTGTGTTAGGTTAACTAATATAATGTGTTGTGTTAGGTTAACTCATATAATGTGTTGTGTTAGGTTAACTCATATAATGTGTTGTGTTAGGTTAACTCATATAATGTGTTGTGTTAGGTTAACTCATATAATGTGTTGTGTTAGGTTAACTCATATAATGTGTTGTGTTAGGTTAACTCATATAATGTGTTGTGTTAGGTTAACTCATATAATGTGTTGTGTTAGGTTAACTAATATAATGTGTTGTGTTAGGTTAACTAATATAATGTGTTGTGTTAGGTTAACTCATATAATGTGTTGTGTTAGGTTAACTCATATAATGTGTTGTGTTAGGTTAACTCATATAATGTGTTGTGTTAGGTTAACTCATATAATGTGTTGTGTTAGGTTAACTCATATAATGTGTTGTGTTAGGTTAACTCATATAATGTGTTGTGTTAGGTTAACTCATATAATGTGTTGTTTTAGGTTAACTCATATAATGTGTTGTGTTAGGTTAACTCATATAATGTGTTGTGTTAGGTTAACTCATATAATGTGTTGTGTTAGGTTAACTCATATAATGTGTTGTGTTAGGTTAACTCATATAATGTGTTGTGTTAGGTTAACTCATATAATGTGTTGTGTTAGGTTAACTCATATAATGTGTTGTGTTAGGTTAACTCATATAATGTGTTGTGTTAGGTTAACTCATATAATGTGTTGTTAGGTTAACTCATATAGTGTGTTGTGTTAGGTTAACTCATATAATGTGTTGTGTTAGGTTAACTCATATAATGTGTTGTGTTAGGTTAACTCATATAATGTGTTGTGTTAGGTTAACTCATATAATGTGTTGTGTTAGGTTAACTCATATAATGTGTGTGTTAGGTTAACTCATATAATGTGTTGTGTTAGGTTAACTCATATAATGTGTTGTGTTAGGTTAACTCATATAATGTGTTGTGTTAGGTTAACTCATATAATGTGTTGTGTTAGGTTAACTCATATAATGTGTTGTGTTAGGTTAACTCATATAATGTGTGTGTTAGGTTAACTCATATAATGTGTTGTGTTAGGTTAACTCATATAATGTGTGTGTTAGGTTAACTCATATAATGTGTTGTGTTAGGTTAACTCATATAATGTGTTGTGTTAGGTTAACTCATATAATGTGTTGTGTTAGGTTAACTCATATAATTAAGGGGGTCACCTGCTTTTATTCACTCATTTTATTTCTTGCTCTGGCTTGTATCTATTTGGCCCCATACAGTCTACTTATTTAAGACGTTTATCCCCATCCACGTGTCGATTTCTTCCTAGCGAGCGATAGCGAGCCAGCAATGTATGGAAAAATCCGGCTTCGCCGGAGAAATGTTTCTATCGAAAAAGGTACAAATTTAGCCTGCTGTGAATTTGTTGTTTAAATTATGCTGGCTCGCTACCGCTCGCCAGTATTTAATCAACACCTGGGCGGGGATAAACGTCTTAAAACAGTATGGGGCCAGAGAGAGAGAGAGAACACATTAACGATGTGGGCCCCTTTCAGACTAGTTCATGGGGTCAGGTTTCATCGATGTAGTTTGATATGGTAAAAATATATCTTGCAAACGTACATGTCAAAAATACTAACCATTAAATATAAATAATTGACCAAACATTTTCAAAACCCCACACTCGAAGTTAAGGGGGTAGTGCTTGTTGTGTTGGTTATATATTTAATGACTCATGTATTGTTTTGGTTATATATTTAATGACTCATGTATTGTTTAGTTTCCTCGCTAGACCTCCATCAAGCCTAAAAAAATACCCCCTAGACCCCCTTTCAAGATAAATTTGTAAATTTGTCGGTAGAAAATTTCTCCGGCCGAAGGCCGATTTCTCCTAAAATTACAGGCTTGCTATCGCTCTCCTGGAAAAAATCGCCACCTAAATGACACGAAAGATCTGAATACTGATAACGAAATGGGGTGAAAGGTTTCAAAATTGTCAAACTATAGAGCTAAACTTCATAACATCTGAAAACTAAAAGGGCTAAACATGAGGACGAAGGGGGCCCAGAAAAACAACCCATCTCCCCCTAAAGATTGATTGAGAAAAGTTCTCAATGGTGTTTCGATCAAGGTAATGGGAGTTGAAGGAATTGGTTTAGAAATTAAGGCAACACTCAATTTTCCAAATAATTGTCGATAAAGGGACATAAGTGAGAGGATGAAGTGTACAGTCGGCCAAATAAGTGATGACTCGGCACTTAGTATATTTTGATCAATAATTGGTTTCAGCAATATCTAAACTTGATTTATTCATTTTGAGTGAGATATAAACACATTGTCCGATACTTACCCACCATATTCAACATCTGACAGACATTAATACAGTACAGAGAACACCAAACGTAACGATAGCTGAGGCAAGATATATTAGCACTACCGTACTTAAGAATATCTGAGGAGCATATGGAAAGTGAGGATGGAAAACAAAAGAGAGCGAGATAGTATAAGGGGATAAGAGGAGTTTGCTTTTAAGCATTTTCTTCGAATCTAATCTTCTTTAATATCTCCTTTCTGTCTACTTGATGCCTTTTTCTATTTTCCTAGCTTACCCTAAAGGGAGGACGCCGTTACAAAGGCGTGGCTGAAGTGGGAGTACCCGGCCGACCCAATACACAGAAGAATAATTATATTTCGGGTGTATTTTCGTTTTTGCCCTTTCCAACTCTGCGAAAAGCACATAATTTTAGTTGACTGAACCTAATCATATTACCCGATAATATGATTGTAAGACCCTACCACTCCTTAAGGGGTAGTGCTTGTTTTTTGGTCTATGTATTTATTTATCGATACATTTTTGAGTTTCCTCACTAGACCGCCATTAACCTTAAAAAAACACCCTTAAGACCCCCTTTCAAGATAAATGTGTCCTTCCTAAGATGAATATAATAGCTTAATAGCTGCCAGAATATAAATAAAAAGCCATCACCGGTAATGGAGGGGTTAAGTTTATGGGAGGATCTTTAGCAACTATAAGGCTTCAAACTATGCCAATCAACCCTAGTAACTACCACAGATCCTTTCTAAGCTGCATAAAATAGTCTACATATAGCTAGAATAAAAATAAAACAGACGTCGCCGGTACAGAAGGGGTTAAGACTAGTTTATGGGGTCAGACTGAATTAAGCATGGATTTAGTTTGATATGGTACAATTATATCTTGAAAACCTACAAGTCAAAAACACTAACGGTTAAATATAAATAACTTTCCAACATTTTCAAAACTCCTACACCCGAAGTTGAGATAAAATAATTAAATAAAGGGGTAGTGCTTGTTTTTGGGTTATATATTTAATTATTCAGGTATTTTTTAGTTTCCTCGCTAGACCTCCATCAAGCTTAACAACCCACCCCCTAGATCTCCTTTCAAGATTAATTTGTACATTTGTCAGTAGAATTTGTTTTCCAGACGAAGGCCAGTTTCTCCTAAAATTACACTAATGGCACGAAAGGTTTGAATATTGACAAATAAATGGGGTGAAAGGTCTCAAAATTGCCAAACAATTGAGCTGAACATCATAAAATCTGAAACAAAAAGGGGCTAAATATGAGAACGAAGGGGGCCCAGAATAACGACCCATCTCCCCTTAAAGTTGATTCTAGAAAAGTTCTCAATGGTGTTTAGATCAAGGTAATGGGAGTTGAAGAAATTGGTTTAGAAATGAAGTCCCACAACTCACAATGTTTTCCAATAATTGTCGATCCTGGCAATATTCCGGGCAAGTTAGTTATAGGTAGCGCCAGCAAACTTGACAAAAATCTTGAACCCTTAACTTATTATAACCCGAAATGAATGAAAGAAATCGGGCTGACGTTTCTATAATTTGGAAAGAGTCCACCAGGAAATAGGTGTGCTGGTGTGGATGTTTACAGCCAGTTTGCTCTGGACCCTTTTGAGTTAAAGAGAGGTCAGGGATCAAGATTATCGTCAAGTTCGTTGGCGTTACCTATAGTTAGTTAGTTAGAATAGGACTTCAGAGGTTATCAACCCTTCTGGATTATTAAGCCAGCACACTGTAAGCCAAAACTATTTTCAGGAATGGAGCCCCTTTTCGAGAACTCCAGTCCCTTCTATTTCGGGTGTTTTTTCAATCAATTTAGTTGACTGAACCTAACCACATTGCCAGATAATATGATGGTAAGACCTTTCACTCCTTAGCCCTTTCACTACCCAGGATAGTTTGTGGTATAATTTCACCTACAAATACCCAGCTTGGCAACTCGGGCAAGTGAAACTATAGACAATAGATGAGCGAAGATCAGTCGGCATTCGGTCTTTAAATGGAAAGAAAGAACTTATCTTAAAGGAATTGGTGTGAATGAATTTGAAATTTATTTGCGGGTAAAACCTTTGTAAATCTCTTATTAATAGACTTTTCTGCATATGAATAGATAATTCTCCTAAATAAGGCAATGCTAGATATATTATCTCCTTATTAACCGTGGGAATAAGCTGCTTCGGCTGGTACTTATTATATTTAAAATATTTACTAATTTATCGAAGAGGTGACCATTGTATCCATTGTTAATGAAAACATTACGTAAAAATACAACTTCTTGGTGGAAACATGAACAGGTTGACGACAGGGCATAAGCTCTATGGAGAAGTGTGCGAATAGCATTAATTTTGAAGTAGATTGAACAATAACTAAAGAAACTTGTACCTAATCCAGTGAACGTAGGTTTCCGGAAAATTGACATCGAAAGCCTGTTGATATGTTTTTTCAAATGTCGTATCTAATATATCAAAATAGTAGATATTTCATCTGATAAAGACCAAAGAACCCTTGAATCCATACAAATCAAAGTTAGCAAGCCCCAACTAAATAATATATTGTCTGATGCCCCCCTTTCAATTGTATAGGTTAAACATTGTTAGAATATTTGTATTATATAATAGCTATCGTTTTAATTATGTGTTTTTTGCATTTCACTTTTAGATCACTGATGATGACATCCACTATGTCGAAACGTCTGATATGAAAATAAACATGTTCGCTGCCTCACTCGTCATATTGTTCCTCCTCCTAATAATAATAATAATACTAATAATACTAATAATAATACAAATAATAATAATGATAATATATTTTTTGTTTTAAGATTAAGTTCACAGCTCAAGGTAGAATGTTATGGTCTAATCATATTTCAGCGTACGTCTCTGAAATGATATTCGCCAACAATTAGACACATTGCAAACAAGTGAAGATAAAGGTCAAAGAGCAAGCCCAATTATATTATAATTTATAAAGTATTCAATAATTTGTCATCAAAATGTACCCGAATATATGATTCATCAATGAAATGGTCATGCAGTAAAGAAATATGCCTGCTCAGGAAGCAATGAATATTTCAGTTTTCAAACAACTGAAGAACAATAATGATATAATATAATGTACTGTATATGAGAAGAACATTAAATAATATACCTAAAACAGGTGTTTATATTTAATATCAGATAATATACGTGTGGCTGTGACCTTCAAAGGAAAAAGGTGGTGTGATAACAGTTTACGAGGTGAGGAAGACCTAACCTAAATCTCTCTCTCTCTCTCTCTCAAATACACACCCTTGTGCATCTATTGTATTTATATGCTGTATACACTTTTTAGTTTCTCCCCTTAACAAGAATTATCAAATACCAGATTTGCTCTAACAACGTTTTAAGAAAAAGAAAAAACATACATGTGAAAGTAGGCTACAACCACAATATTATGCATACGGATAAATATATACAGTACATACACTATATATCTATTGTAAATACAGTACCCATTGCAGGCCTATATATACTGTACATTTTGGGATTATAAATAAATAAGCCTAGAGCATATAAAAAGCTAGGTATTGACAGATCTACCTATCTATCTATTCCCAGACGCCGTGATTCTCAAACGGGTGGCCACGAACGAAACGCCCCTATTCACCTCTGTCCCAAGTCAGTCGACGCACCTCCTCGAAAACAGCACCACTTTCACGCATATACTTATTAACTCCATCCTTCCACCTCTCACTCGGTCTACCTCTCCCTCTCAGTCCTTCCACCTCACTCTTGTACACTCTCTTAGTCATTCTCTCGCTTCCCATACGTTCCACATGGCCAAACCATCTCAAGGTGTTCCTTTTCATACTTTCCAGCACATCTACATCCACACCACACCTCTCTCGTATTTCCTCATTCGTCTATCTATTCCTCCATGTATCTTCGCACGCATTTCTCAAGTAACTCATTTCCACCCCTCTCACTCTTGCTTTGAGTCTCTCCACCAACATCCATGCTTCGCTCCCATAAGTCAATGTTGGGATTACCACACTGCCATGCAACGACTTCTATACTTCCATATTGACAGATATATTTGTTATATATAGCGATTTTATACTTGACTGTTCTGGCTTTTAAGGGTAGATTTTCACTTAAGGTTATCTCCTTCATGTTTAGCATCATTATTCTTTTAGATTAGAGACATTCGCTCCATTAGTTTGGCGACCTTAAGACCTTTCACCCCATTTCTGTCAAGTTTAAGCATTTTCACCGTTGTTGTCAACACCAGCAGCAAGGCAGTCATATTACTATAGTCTGTTTATTTCTAGCGAATCCCTTGGCAACTGATTCCTCGATACTTGATGGTGATATGCAACTGCTATGTCTCTGTATTTTATTAACGCCAAAGCTTAATTGTTAACACCATATTTCAAAACAAAATGCCCATGATAACTGACAAATTCTGATGGGAACTTTGCAATCTACCGTCAGCTGAAATATAACCGCCTATAACCTACCATATTCTGTCTTACCAATCTACCGTCAGCTGAAATATAACCGCCTATAAATTACCATATTCTGTCTTACCAATCTACCGTCAGCTGAAATATAACCGCCTATAACCTACCATATTCTGTCTTACCAATCTACCGTCAGCTGAAATATAACCGCCTATAACCTACCATATTCTGTCTTACCAATCTACCGTCAGCTGAAATATAACCGCCTATAACCTACCATATTCTGTCTTACCATCTACCGTCAGCTGAAATATAACCGCCTATAAACTACCATATTCTGTCTTACCATCTTAAGTTCTTAGTGTATGGCAAATACAATTATACGACTTTTAGCAGTCCAAAGTAGTTAACGTCATCAGAAAAGGTTATTTGGCAGGTTAATCCGTAACTCATTCAGTGCCAATGACGTCCTTTTCATTATATTCTGGCAACTATTAGACGATTTTCTTCGGCTGAGGAAGGAAATCTACCAACTAAAAAGCTACAGACTATCTTAATCCTTTTAGCAACAATATATTTCTCCTAAGCTTCACAAAATGGTCTAAATGTATCTGATATCAACTACTGAAGAAGTCGCCGTTACAGAAAGAGTTAAGAAACGTTCCCGTAATCTCTCACAAAGACCGCTTGCCTAATGTTGTTCCTCTTCTCGTGGCAGACTTTCTATTATGCTTGTAAAGGCTCCAGGTTTTAAACATGTTGAGATAGGAGCTGAACATGAATGGTCTCCCAGGAAACACTGCTCTCTCTCTCTCTCTCTCTCTCTCTCTCTCTCTCTCTCTCTCTCTCTCTCTCTCTCTCTCTCTCTCTCTCTCTCCTTCTTGGTAGGTAAAATACAACCAAATGTACATTACATATAGGTTTCTTTAATCGCAATTCACAAAGTTCCTTGAATGAAAAACAAAAACAAATATATATATATATATATATATATATATATATATATATATATATATATATATCGTTAAACCTACCCTTCAGTAATCGTCTTGTATTCAAACATTAACACTGTTTTCCTGTCTCTCATGAAACTGTCACCTTCGTAAATATCAAGCTAATGTGTTGTCCCGCGAGGCGTATTGTTACCCACACTAAACTTCCAGTGACAACAGTTATGGTGACACGCGCTGCTTTTCCCGGTAAATATCTTCATAAACCCATTCAATCCCGGTGCCTTCGTGTTAACCTTTTTCTGGCTATCATTAGACGATTTAATTCAGTTCATAAAGGGCCTCCAACAATTAACAGGGTGGGAACTCTCACACTTAACCCTTTTTGCTACCACAGATCCTTTTTAAACTGCAAATAATCGTCTAAATATAGCTACAACAATATTAAATAGACGTCGTCGGTACAGAGGGGGTTATAGTAGAGGATGATTTTAGATGGCTAAAATAATCCTTTTAATGTAGATTATCCATTATATATAATCGCAATATTTCGATTATCAAGTTATTCAATGTCCTATGTCATGCGTGTAGGAAACAACCAATGTAATTATATATATATTGAGTACCTGCGATATCTTTCCATTATATTCTGGAAACTATTAGACGATTTAGCCTAGGAAGGACGTCTACCAATAAACAAACTACATACTGTCGCAAATCACCCATTTAGCTACCATGTACCCTTCCTAAACTTAATCAAATCGTCTAAATGTAGTTGAAATCAAATAAAGAAAAAGGGTTAATATTGGCCAACCCAGGCACACCATCCCTTTTTTACCGGAAAACTATAATATGTAGTCCTCGGTGAGCCTTTTATTTTATCTGAACTAATTAATAGCCTGGTGCCAGCCTTTTGAAGATAAATATACATATAAGATAGCAAGATAATTAACCAGGGGCATTATAAGGACCTACTACATTAATACATTAATACATTAATACATTAATACATTAATACATTAATACATTAAATTAAATTAATAAATAATACATTTTAATACATTAATACATTAATACATTAATACATTAATACATTAATACATTAATACATTAATACATTAATACATTAATACATTAATACATTAAATATAAATAGGTGAGGTTCACGAATGTTTATTAGTGCATGTACGGAAAGGTAGAGGTTCTCATGAATATATAGTATTCGATAAATGGATATTCATCCTAGTCATGTGCTGTACTTATACTGTCTTGATGGTGCAATGGTTAGAGTGTTTAAACAACTGTATGTGGTATCCCAGGTTCGAATCCCGGTTGATCACATGCTTCCATTAATTTCATTTGGGAGGAGTTTGGTGTTGGAGTGAAATTAATACAACAATATAGATTATACAGTACATGACTTACCAATAGCCAGACATTGATCCCCAGTAATATCAATACGAATAACAACAACTATATCGACCATTCGTAGACCTTCGTCTCCGATGCAGGAACAAACTGCCTTACCATGGTGTATTTAAGGGGGGGGGGGGATGTCGCCTGTGTTTATTCTCTCTTTGTTGTATTCATTCGGGCCCATTCAGCCTACTGTTTTAAGACGTTTGTCCCCATCCAGGTATCGATATATACCTCTCGCCACCAGATTTTGAATAATAAGTTAGACAGCTGGCTAAATTTGTACATGTTTCGATATTAAAGTGTCTCCGGCAAAGCCGGATTTCTCCATGAAATTATGGCTTGGTATCGCTCGCCCCCAAAAAATCGACACCTGGATGGGGATAAATGTCTTAAAACAGTAGGCTGAATGGGGCCGAATGCATACAACCAAGAAAGAGAAACAAGCAGTTCACCTCCCCCCCCCCCCCCTCCCCCCTTAAGGGAATGTATGTGTTTTCACAACGGTGAATTTGAATGCATTATTGAACTTCAAGACAAATCTATACCTCTGATGTTTCGAAGAGAAATCAATAAACACATATTTACTTCGACATCAACATTACCCTACGCACCTTGTTCAGTTGCCCAAATAAGTGATGTCGCGGCACCGAGTATATTTCGATCAATAATTGGTATCAGCACTATCTAAGGTTTAAGTTATCGTTTCGAGTGAGATCTGCAAACATGTTCCTATCTCTACACACTCTATTCAACATCCGACAGACATTAATACTGCACACAGAGAGCAAAACGTAATGACAGCAGCGACACGACTTATTTGGCCAACTGTACAACTGATTAACCCTTACAATTCCGGTGACGTCCTTTTAATTATATTCTGGCAACTATTAGACAATTTTATTCATATTAGGAAGGACCTCTAATAATAATAAGGCTTCCAATTATCTCATCCAACCATTTTAACTACCACAAATCCTTCCTAAGCTGCATAATATCTTTTAAATACAGTATAGCTTGAATACAATATAAAACACGTCGCTGGTACTCAAAGGGTTGAAAATGTACATATAATAGTTTGACACTAAAAGGTTATATTATCATATCATAGTGACCGTTATATTACCTACGCTACAATATAGCTGTGACATTTATTCTGGCACCGTCTCCACAGGGGTTTGTCAGAGGCTTGCCACAGAGACCCCCCTTATAAAAGATTACACAGGGAGAAAATATTTAGTGTTATGAAGCCACAAGAGAGGGAGAGGAGGGTTGGCTGTGAGTGGTTGGGGCTATCAAATGGTTATTGGGGCTCCTTTGGGGTCTATAGATTGACGTGTCTGTGTGTGTATCCCCAAAAGCCGAAAACGTGATAGGGCCGAAATAATTGTTGTTGTATGTAAAAACAAAACAAAAAACAAAATAGAAGGTCCCACCCCTTTCCCATTCTTAAGTATGCCATTTTAGATTTACAGAAGAGTGACCATTATTTGCATTACTGCATGTCCGCAAACAAATCAGTAATGTAAGCATGTATACTTCCATTTTTTTTTTTTTTTTTGTATTAAGGTGACAGTTACAATGTGGTGTACAATCTATCTTATCCTAGTTACATTATAGTGTATCTTATTGTACCAGTACCTCCCTACAATCAACCTAGTTGTTCCCCAATTCGGCCCTCCGCCACGACCATTTCAAAGTCCAAGTCTCTCACTCTTGTCCTCTGTAGCGGATAGAACCTTGTAAACCTGAGACATAGGAGTGCAGACCTGAGAAGAGAGAAAGAGAGCCGGCATCTCATCCAAGTTATGACTTGGCTTCTATGTTGGTGCTTTTTCTCCGATATTTGTTCAGCTAATCTGGCATAGAAGACACTAGCAGAAGGTACCATTCCTCCAGATGATGAGAAGACCAGAGGAGTAAAGCTTCCTTGATCCCTGTTCAAAATTCTTTCTTCATAAGCGCGTTTTTTCTCACTTTCGTTTCTCAAGTATGCCGCCTTGTGTCCTCGCTCACGATATGTTTTGTGACGCTCCTGCATAGTAGCCACGTGCGGGCATGCGCGCGCGTCGGCTGCCCAGCCGTTTAGAAACCGGCTGGCGGCAGCCGGTCGGCCGGCTTTTCCTTAGTATATATCCTTCGATAATGTAACTAATGTCTGGGATATTCTTATGTTGTTTCACAGCTTGAAGCTGCCCTTATTCTTAACCAACGCATCTTAGTATATTTTATTCTCGATAGTTGATTGTTTCATTATAATATATAAGATGTAAGTCTAGTGAGAGTGGGAGGAGACGAGCGGGAGAGAGAGACCGGCTGGGGGACGTTACTTCGCGCGGAGAGTCTAGCTTGGGACGAGCCTGATGTTGCCAATTTGATTGCAACGTTAGGCTTAGTTTCGACTCACGCAAGGGGTAGAGGATTTTGACCCGGCAACTGTGTTGAGTGTTGCCAATAGCATGGGATGTATTTTGCATGCCTAGGGTGGGGCCCAGACAGATTCAAGACTCAGAGCTCACCTCACTGTCGTACCCTTCGGACCCCCTTGATATCTATCCCTCTCAACCCCACTTAGAAACTTTCTCTCTTACTTTGTATACCTTCCTTCCACTACTTCACCAATCTATTTAATTATCCCATCCCCTTGATAGACCTTATATCTATTATTGTATTAACGACGAGCTCTCAGATAATTAGATAGGATTTTGGGCCTTATGCAGAGATGTAATTGTTAATGAGACCTAGGAAGCTTTTTTGTTGTCTCATATTTGGTGGTTTCATGCTTGCTAGTGTGTTCTTGTGTCAGGTTAGCAGGGGCTAGACCGGAGTGGAGGCTTTTTGCGATCCTTTAAGTAAAGTCTGCTGGTGCGAGTCCTGTGGACCCGCACGACTTTACTAGGATACCCGTGGGAGTCTGGGGGCATTTTCTTGTCTGTGTCCCTGTGTGTCTAGCGTTGTGTTGTGTGAGGGCCCTTGCCTAGTCCACTCAACACTGCGCTAGCACGTCTTGCTTTTGTTTTAGGGTCGCCAGGAGAGAGTCAGATACTTGCGATCTGAGTCTCTCAAGAGAGCACCCTTTCAATTAGAGTAATTTGGCGCACGGACTTGGGAACGTCCCTAGGCTAGAGCAGGTGGCTCAGCCCGGGTATCCGAAGCCTATATCCTTCCGGCTAGACCTCTGCCGCCTGGCAGATTAACAGCTAGTCGTTTATTATATCTGTATGCTTGTTATTGTGCCACAGTTTACCGTTTTTGTGAGCATTGTGAGTCAGGGTGTGGCTTAGAGACTCTGTCCGAGCAGGCTTGCCTGACTAAGAGTGAGAAGCACACCTGTATGTGGTTATGTTGCGAGTTGCTGCCTTTATTTAATTATACCTATGCCATTATACACTGTATGGCCTATCACTTGTATTTATTCCTGCTTATGAGTTAAGAGTTCTCTAAATCCGTAACGTATTTTCTTTGCTAAGCATCAGATCCTACAGTAGCCGCATGCAGTTTAGAAACCCGCATCTTGTCTACCTGTACGATGTTTTGAGGACTGTTTGCTTTCGCCTTCTTTCACGCAGGGGTGATTAGTTGTATTAATTAACGTAACGTTAAATGTACTTTTTTCTAGTTTGTTATTAAATTGTTTCTGCAATTTTATTCCGTTATCTATCTTTTCCTTGAAGCTTTAAGTCAACTTAGTTGTGTGATCTTTTATATAGCCTGCTTGACTATCAGCAGTCTATAGTGTGTGCACCCTGTAACCGAGTCATAGGATACCTCGTTGTCCAGGCAGGACTCTTGACGGTTTAGGGTGGTTTGTTGCCTGGGTTTATAGATAAGGGTTGGATCTAGCGTTTTCCGTTGTTGCTTGTTGCCGCATACCTAGTCCAATAGAAAGAGCCCAGTGTTTATATATCCCAGGACGTAACAGTTTGTGCTCTTGGGTTGAAGATTCTAATGTCGAAAAAAGCCTGTTGTCCCCTCGTCCAAAAACCTCGAGCACTTACGTCCACTCTTGCTTCATTTGAAGTATTTGCAGTATTGTGGGCCAAGCGCTGTCCGTCCATTGGCAGAAGTTCCGGTTCAATTCTGACATCATGGCACACCTCGTCCAGCATTTGTGCAGTTATGTCTCGTACTTCATCATGCCGGATACAGATGAATCCTCCTTTCTTACAGGTCATACAGTGGTCTGAGTTGTTTATTTAACCACATGCACATTTCAACGGCAGGTTCGAAACTGGCCACCCATACCTCAAGGCTACGGCATCATTGAATTCTTGTTTATTTAAGCTGAAGCCTTTTTCCTTTATTGGTAATGAAGTGAGCCAATTTGAAGCCCCCGTGTCTTGTGCCATCTAATCTCTCATTTTCAGTTCTTCACTACAACCGGTCTTAATTTGTTTAGGCTATGTTTCTGTCTCTCTTCTCTGCTCTTCGTAATTTCCTGTCTTGCATTTCGGTGATCCTCTTCGTCCACCTCATCATTTTCATTTTGCTCCCGTATTTTTTCTGTCAGATACGTAGTAAGTTTAAGGAAATTTTGGTACTCATGTGGTGCCGCCTCCACTGGGTTTATGATCCCCATACCTCTGAGCCTTGGCGGAAGAGCTAATAGATCTCTTAGCTCTTGCGTGACGCCTTCCATCTCTGTTAAAGCAGGTATGAATGCTCCTCTGATTGCTTCTTCCAGCGGTTGGAGCATCTGTCCAATGTCTGGCACTGTTCTCATAAGAAAGGTCCATCTGTGCTTAACACCATATGTGAAGGCAGTATATGCAGCATGTGGTTCAGATTTCGCAATGTCTGCCAGGGTTTTCACTTCCTTTACCCACTCCGCTAAGTTTTTTCACACATAGACTCTCTTGCATTCCTCTGTGCCTATTACTGCTCCCAAATGGTGTTCACCATCCTTTGTAATCTTCACTCCTGTCCCATCAAAAGTCTGCACCGCTTCTTCATACTTGTCTTCTTTCACAATTAGTACAGACGTTGTTCCTTCATTTGATTTGAGAATTTAAATTTTGTCCTTCTTTGTGCTTCCAACTATATACAGGTTAGCTGGCTCCTTATAAGTGTTTTCTATGTATTTTGCAATGCTCGGGCATTTGATCTTGATGTTGTGAATAGCTGCCTCCCTATTAATGGTGTTAAAGGCATTTTTGGCATCCACTAGCAGTACCGCTTCACAATCTTCCTCATCATACACCTTCCCCATTGCATGTATTGCTGCTTCTCCTCCGGCTTGCTGTCCTGCACATACTTGTAAGTTGCCCACTGCTCTTTGTTCATCTCTTCCAAATACTGACACGATTGCTTTTCCTATAATCCTTCTAAGAACTTCCCCAACTCCTACTGGTCTAACTCCTGGATTCTTATTTAAAAGTATCAGGCGACATGCTGTCAGAGCTTCTATGTTCACGCATGGTGATGATGCAAGTTTCTTTGCGCATTGCTATTGCTTCACAAATGTCACCCGTGGCTGAACCAAACTTATTTTGACTTAGGAAGATCCTCCAAGTCTTAGCATCTACACCTGATGGACCTGCTCCTCCCTGTGTTTTCAGCGCCTTTCTCCATACGAGGTCTCCAGTTATATTCTCATATATCACCGGGTCTGGAGGAACATATTCCCTGTCAAGTTTGGCCTCATCACTTGCTGGTTTTGCTTCTGGGTGTTTCTCCTTAGGTGGTCCAAGATGTTTCGATTCACTTCGTGCACCCCACTTGAGGGTTCCCTTTGTGACCATTCGGACTGCTTTTGCCACTTTACCAATCCTCATGCTATTTCCCACTGATCGTGCCATATCATCTGGCTTCCTCTTTCTTCGTTGTTTTGTTTTCAGTCTTTGCTGGATTGCTCGTACTTGGCTAAGAATTTTGTCTAACTCCCCATTTTTCCACCACTCCATTCTCTGTTTCAGCGCTTTAGTGTTCTCATTCAGTTTTCAATTTGGTCTTTTTCTTTGAAGGAACAACTGAGGAATAAAAGAAGCTATCTTGATTGCCACGTGCGCCAATGGGGCATCCTGAACATACCTTAGGATCATACGTCTGAGTTCCCCCAGCATGTCTTTTGCGGCTTCACAAATCTGTAGTTCAAACTTATTATGTTGCCATTGTATCACTTCTGTATAAATTTCATCCACTAATGTTGTGAGTCTGTCACCAGAATGTCCCATCCATTCTCCCCCAATCATGTTTACGTTACGAGGTCGTTCGTTCTGTTCACGATTTTCAATTATTTCTCTCTCATTTCCTTTGTTAACACCACTTTCATTATTTTTTACCACACCTCTGCTGTCCTGCGAATTATTGATTCCTGCATTTTCTTCTGCGGGCTGCAGTTGTTGATTGTTATTTTCTGCATTTTCTCTAACAGGGTTTGCTTGTACACTCCCATTAACTACATTGTCTGGTTCACGGTTCATTTGTACTGCATCTCTCACTGCGTTTTGTCTTTCATCCGGAATATTCCTCGACTGGGACTGAGTTAATGCCATCTTGTCTTATTATCTTAATTTTCTACCTATTCCTTAATACTGAGTCTATCTATCATTACTTCCTAAGGGACGAGACTCTGCCTGATAAAGGTGAAAATGTAAACATCCTATGAGTAGCGTTAGAAATAGAAAGAGTAAGAGAAGTTATTTAACTCGCATAGTATTATGCAAAGTTACAAAAGGTCAGGCTATATTACAAGACAGTGACTGTAAAATAAAATAGAAAAATAAAATAGAATAAAAGTAGTGTTTAGAAAATAAGCACAAAGAATAAACGCGAAAAGAGAGGAAAAAAGAAAGAAAAAAAGAAAACATTAAACACAAAATAAATTTAAAATATAAAGCAAAACTATTTTTGTAGTGAGAAAGGAAACACACTAATTAAGAGAGTAAAATGATTAAAAAAAAACTAGTGTCAAAATAGTGCTAAGGATTAAAGAAGGATGTTGTTAGAAATCTACCATTAGTTTGAGAAAAAGGTCCTGGTTATCAGTATGCACACAATATATCAGCGAATTATACCTTATTGTAAATAGTATACTTAGTTACTAGTTCGTTAGAGATAACTCTCACATGAAATATACCACTTCAAGTCTGATTTCCTGACTCGGCCATAAATCATATAGAACCCTACCTAATATAATCGGCATGTTTCCTCAAAGCTAAATGACTCTATACAAAACTAAAGAAACCTTGGCAATTTGAGCCGCTTTACATTCTAAATATGCCTAACTTTAAATGGAAACCAGCCAATTATGTCCTATGATTTAATTATTTTCAGGACAAAAATATGTACAAAATATTACATCATGTTACTCATGTAATAGTAGCATGAGGGACTTTATACCGTAGAAGGTGAGGTTTATATGGGAGGTTTATAGGAGGGGAGGTTTACAGGACGGGAAGTTTACTTGGGGGGATGTTGGGGGGG
This sequence comes from Paralithodes platypus, assembly GCA_032716605.1. Taxonomy (NCBI): domain Eukaryota; kingdom Metazoa; phylum Arthropoda; class Malacostraca; order Decapoda; family Lithodidae; genus Paralithodes; species Paralithodes platypus. The sequence goes on from CM064512.1 coordinate 41,375,164, forward strand.
GGGGGGGGAGGAAAGTGGAAGGAAGAGGGAAGGGGAGGGGAAGGAAGAGGGAAGGGGAGGGGAAGGAAGGGAATGTGTGGGTATCTCCTATTCTCTTTCTAATTTTTATAAATGATCTCCTTAACTGTACCTTAATTCCCATCCATTCATACGCAGACGACTCAACCTTAGTTTTTAGTCCATTAGTTTTTCAGAACGCCCCAGCCAGCAATCCCTCAACGACAAACGTAATGAAGCCATAGAACTCTTAAATTCTGATCTAAATACTATTTCCAATTGGGGCAGAGAAAACCTTGTTAACTTTAATGCTTCCAAAACCCAATTTCTCCATCTATCTACCCGTCAGGATCTCCCAGCGGACTATCCCTTATTCTTCAACAATACAAAAATCAACCCTTCATCTTCTCTCAATATTCTTGGTGTCTCTTTTTCTTCTGCTCTCATTTGGAAGGACCATATTACCAGTCTTGCTAAGGCAGCCTCCCAGAAGCTGGGTGTGCTCAACCGCCTTAGGGGGTTCTTTTCCCCTGCACAGCTTCTTGCTCTGTACAGGGGCATAGTGCGCCCTTGTATTGAGTATTGTTCACATGTGTGGGGAGGTTCCTCTCACACCGCTCTCCTAGACAAAGTTGAAAGGAAGGCCTTTCGTATCATTAACTCCCGTCCACTCACCAACTCTCTGCAATCTCTCTCTCTCCGCCGCAATGTTGCATCTCTCTCGCTATTCTATCGCTACTATAATAATCAGTGTTCCTCAGAGCTATCCCAGTGCATACCACCTCCTTTACGTAGGACACGTGGTACCCGTCTTGCAACTCAATCCCACCCCTACTCTGTGCAACTCTCCAACCCAAGAGTGAAACGTTACTCTCAAACTTTCTTCTACTCAACATCTGAGCTCTGGAACTCTCTCCCAGAATCAGTCTTTCCCTCTTCCTATGACTTAAATTGCTTCAAACTCCGTGTGTCCAGGCATTTTGGCTCGAACGTCCCTTGATTTTGGCCCTGTCACTCTTTCAACTATGGGGGAGGCACTCGCTATAGGCAGTTATGCCTTTTGCCTCCCTCAATCACATAGAAAAAAAAAAAAAAAAAAAAAAAAAAAGGATGGGGGGGGGGGGGGGTTGAATACTTGTGGTCACTGTATTTCCCTCTCTCTATTATAGCTACTATATATACTACTCTTACACAAACACACCTTTATTTTTAAGCTGCATTGCATCAAAAACTACCACCGATATTTTGTTTTCAATACAAATCCCCCCCATGGATTTAGATAAGAACCATACCTAAATACACTTATTTTTGCCTTTACACTGTCAGGTATTGTATTATTTTAAGCGAGGGGAGGAGAGGTGGTGGTGACGGGAAAGAGGGGGGGGGGGGGGAGGGGAGTGTTGTGGTCAGCGCGGTTTATGGCCCCTTCCTCTTTTCCCTCAATCCGCCTTTTCGCCTCTGCTGTACATCGCTGTCACTCTCCTGCATACTTACCCCTGCTGCCGTCGTCCTCTCTGCATCAGCGCAATGCAGAATATTCCGGTCCACTTCCACTCGACACGCATCTCCATGCACTGGCGCGCTGACAGAAGGGGTGTGGGAGGGGAAGGGGAAGGGACGGTGGGGGGTGGGGCACACCCTAGGGTGAGTGGTTTTGGCTCCACGGAGAGAAAATTCCATACTTCCTCTCCCTTCAAAGCCTGGCTCAAATCAGGGCCGAAATCACACACACACACATATATGTATATATATATATATATATATATATATATATATATATATATATATATATATATATATATATATATATACGATTATATAATTCTTCGCTCTAGCTTTCTTCTCCGTTAACCATGTTTATCTTGTCAACTCTTCCTTCAACTGGTTTCCTCAATATTTACCACCATCCATCTTCCCCCTTTACCTCGCTGTCCTTCTTCAAATATCCTTCTCTATCTTTACCCTTTCACTTCTTTCTGTATTTGTGTGTTTATCATTGTTTTCCTTCTACCTCCTCCTTTACTTCCTTCTCCTCTACATCCACCACCACCTCCTCTTCTTCCTCCACCTCCTTCTCCTCCTCCTCTTCTTCCTCTACTTCCACCACTACCTCCTCCTCCTCTACCTCCACCACCTCCTCCTCTCCCTCCACCGCCACCACCTCCTCCTCCTCTACCTCCACCACTACCTCCTCCTCCTCCTCCTCCACCACCTACTCTTCTCCCTCCACCGCCACCACCTCCTCCTCCTCTTCTTCCTTTACCTCCACCACTTCTTCCTCCTCCTTTTCTTCCATCTCCACCACCACCTTTCTCTTCTTCCTCTACCTCCACCACCTCCTCCTCCACCTCCTCTTCTTCCTCTACCTCCACCACCTCCTCTTCCTCCTTGACCTCCACCACCTCCTCCTCTTCCTCCCCCTCCATCATTAAGTTTTCCCCACTTTCCCATCAGTTTTAGCTCTTCGTCCTACCGCCACTCTTAACCCCTTCTGTACCGGCGACTTCCTTTTAACTTTATTCTAGCTACTATTAGACGATTTTATTTAGTGTATAACGGGACTCCAGGAATGTACAGGCTTCGAACTCTCACTTAACCCTTTTTAATACCACAAATCCTTCTTAAACTGCACTAAATCGTATAAATATGGTTAGAATAAATAAGAAATGAAATACGTCGCCGGTACAGAGGGTTATTGCCTTGTGCCTCACCCCCCCCCCCCCCCCCCTCCCTAACCCTACCTCACCCTTCTTCTTCTTCTTGTTTTTGTATTCTTCAATATTATTGATATTCTTGCCTCCTCCTCCCTCCGACCTTCACCTCTGAAGTCGGTATCACACGAGCGCGTTTTCCCTCAACAGTTATCCTCAACACTGGTCTGGCAGCTTGTGAGGTCAACATATATAATATTTCGGTCACCTAAATTCATCTACTATCAGTCTAGTTTCCAATACCAGTGCAATATATTGATTATCGAATGTTGATTATAAAAGCTCTTGTGTGATACCGGCTTCACTCGCCTCCCCTGAAGCAATATTCATAAAATCTTCAAGACATCCCTCTCAACATTTCACCAAATTTCTGTTTCAACCTTCCCCGAGAGAATTTCAGTGCATCAAAGAGACAATAAATTATACACCGTAGCTGCTCGATATCATATTTCCATAGGGATTCGCATTTCAATTTTGAGTTCTATGTTCTATCTATCTACTGTGGCACATACCCGATTATTATATTAAATATGTATAATATTGTTATTATTTTGTTTTATTGGGGGTGGCCGACTCGAGACAGAGCTAATTTTGAATATTTTGCTATGCAGATTATATGATTATTAACCCTTTCTCTACCAGCGACGTCTGTTGTATTTCATTCTAGCTATACAGTATGTAGGTGATTTTATGCAGCTTAGGAAGGATCTGCGGTAGTTAACCCAAGAACGGCGAGCGTCCTCATATGAGGCAAGGCCTAAAAAGCCTTTCAAAACATCCCACTGGCACTCAAAACAAATTAATGTGTGATTATCACTTTGAGTATCAGCGACATGTTACATATTTTATTATAACTAAATATAGGCAATATTATGCAGCTTAAGAAGGATCTGAGGTAGTTAAAATGGTAGGTTGAGATAGTCTGAAGCCTTATTATTGCTAGAGGTCCTTCCTAAGCTGAATTTAATTGTCTAATTATTGTCGAATATAATTAAAAGGATGCCACTGGTACTGTACGGGTTAAGTGAGATAATTCCCCTCCATACCTACTATCACTCCTCCACATGTGTCCAAAACCCCCCTTCACCCCCCCTCAATTATCACCTATTTTTCTTCTTATTCCCCTGTTTATCGGGTGATTTTTTGCGCCAATATATCCCAGCCGGTTCCAAGGTCGAAAGGGAGGTGTGTAAGGATCATAGCGAGAGACAGACTTCACTAGCGAGACATCAGTCTGGCTTCAGGCCTCGAGAGGGGAGGGTGTATATCTCACGCGCTTCTCACCTCATGACTGGACGGTTGGCAATATATCATCTTTGTCACCCCCCAAATACTATTCCCACTTGTTTTATTGTTGTTACATGTTAATATCTTCATACTAAACATAAAAAAGGTGCATATGAATAAGTAATAACGATATCTATCGTAAAATGACGAAATTCGTTGGGATTTACCCACAATACCTTCGCCCAGCGGGACCTTTTAAATACCATAGGCTCGCCGTTCTTAGGATAAAAGGGTTGATTGAGATAGTATGAAGCCATATAATTGCTAGAGATCCTTCCTAAACTGAATAAAATAGTCCAATAGTTGCTATAATATAATAGAATGGACGTCACCTTTACAAAAAAGGGTTAACTGAAGGTTATATGTAGTGGCTCTTGCCTAATCAGAAATGCTGCGACATGTGAAATTGAATATTTGCAGACAGACACAATTTAATTAACCCCTTCTGTACCGGGACGTCTTGCTACTATTAGACGATTTTATTCAGCATAAAAAGGTCCAACAGTTAACTGGTTTCGAACTAACTCGCTGAACCATTTTTACTACCACAGATCCTTTATAAACTGCTCAAAATCGTCTAAATACAGCTAGAATAAACTTTAAAGGACGTTGTCGGTACAGAAAGGGTTAACAACGTAAGGGGTGTTTTATCCATTGCTAACTCGTAGTTAGAAATTACGACTCGTATCTCTCAAATTAACAGGGTTTTCGTGAGGCAAATCATGATGAATACGCAAAAATAAAGCAATTAATGGTGGATCAAATCGCCAAACTAATGGATGGAAAGTATAAAAATACTTAAAAATACTTATTTGCCTGGATCTCTAGCCTAATGGATGGAAAGTATAAAAATACTTAAAAATACTTATTTGCCTGTATATTTGTCTTTTGTATTGTCTTACTTTCCTCCCTTGACTTCCATCAAACTTAAAACAAAACACCCTCAACTCCCCGCTTCAAGATAAATTTGTAAATGTTTAGGTAGAAACATTTCCCGGCCGAAGGCAGGTTCCTCATAAAAATATCGGATCGCTATCTCTCGCCAGAAACAAATCGACACCTAAATGGCACGAAAGGTCCTAATACTGATAAATAAATGGGGTGAAAGGTCTTACAATCTCCAAACTAATGGATGGAAAGTCTAAACATTTCAAAAACAAATGGGGCTTAACACAAGGGTGAAAGGGGACCAGAAAAACGACCCATCTCCCCTTAACCTTATTTATCTTGCCAACTCTTCTTTCATCTGGCTTCCTCAATAGTTACCAACACCCATCTTCACCGTCACCTCACTATCCTTCTTCAAAACTCCTTCTCTATCTTTACCCTTTCACTGGGTTGGTGGTGTAATGGTTTAGATGCTAATGTTCAGAGTGTGGTGTCCCGAGTTCGAATCCAGGGAGGACCATATGCTTTCATTAATTTATTCAAGTGCATTGGGGTTTGTAATGAAAAATTAATGTTAAGAACGGTGTATTCCTTAATTATCGTTTTCCTTCTACCTCCTCCTCCACCTCCACTTCCACCACCTCCTCCTCCTCCTTCTCTTCCACCACCTCCTCCTTCTCCACCTCCACCATCTCCTCCTCCTCCACCATCATTATGTTAAGAACATAAGAAAATGGGAGTCTGCAGAAAGCCGATTGGCCTAAGCAAGGCAGATCCCTGTCCCACACAACCCCAATTCAATTACAAAGCCCAATTATAGGCTCAACACTCTAATACCCTGAGGATCATCTTACCAAAACGGTTAGAGATTAATGCAGGATTATTGGGGTCTGCAGAGCGCTGATTGGCCCAACCCGGCTGACCCCCTTCACACCCAACCCTTCTCGTCCATATGCTTATCCAATTTTATCTTAAAGCTCCCTACCGTTTTAGATCCCAATATAGCACTTGGTAGTCCATTCCACCCATCTACAACTCTGTTACCAAACCAATATTTGCCTATATCTTTTCTGAAACTAAATTTATCTAATTTGAAACCATTGGTACGAGTTCTTTCGCTATCACTGAGCTTTAGTACATTTGTCGTGTCCCCTTTGTTAATCCCACTAACCCACTTGAACACCTCTATCATATCCCCTCTAACTCTGCGTCTCTCTAACGAATGTAAACCTAATTTCTTCAACCTTTCTTCATACGGAAGATTTCTAATATTATGGATAATTTTTGTCATTCTACGCTGTACTCTCTCCAATGAATCTATGTCCATTCTGTAATAAGGACACCAAAATTGGACAGCATAATCCATATGGGGTCTCACAGGTGACAAGTAAAGTTTTAAGATAACATCAGCAGTTCTGTTACTCACACTCCTAGAGATGAACCCGAGAATCCTGTTTGCCTTATTACGAACGCTGATACACTGTTTTCTAGGCTTCAAATCATTGCTAACAAACACACCAAATCTTTCTCACAGTCTGAATTTTCTAATTCTAAATTAGCTAGTTTATATTTAAAATTTGTTTGCATCTTCCCTATCTTTAATACCTTGCATTTGTTAATGTTAAACTTCATCTGCCAATTTACTGACCATTAATGTAAGGTATCTAGATCCCTTTGGAGGCACTCTATATCGCTATCTGAATCAATTGATCTCCCCATTTTAGTATCGTCTGCGAATTTACTTATCCTACTAGTTATACCTAAATCTATGTCATTTATGTATATAAGAAACAACAGGGGACCTAATACCGATCCCTGGGGGACACCACTTTTGACTGCTCCCCACTCTGACTTGGTACCATTTATGCTGACTCTCTGTTTCCCACCAATTAGCCATGACCTAATCCATCCCAACAAAGATCCTCCTATTCCATGTGCCTCAACCTTTCTCATCAATCTCTCATGAGGGACTCTGTCGAAAGCTTTACTGAAATCTAAATAAATAATGTCATATGACTTGTCACTATCTACTGCTTCATATACCTCTGAGAAAAAGCTAAGCAAATTAGAAAGGCAAGAACGTCCCTGAGTGAATCCATGCTGAGAAGAATTTATTAAGTTAAATTTTTCTAAGTGGCTTCTAATTGTCCTAGCAATAATAGACTCTAGCAACTTTCCTATGATTGATGTGAGACTAATGGGACGGTAATTGGATGCTATCGATGTATCACCTTTTTTGAAGATCGGAACTACATTTGCAAGCTTATAAGCTTCTGGAACTAAACCTGTTCCTAATGACTTGTTAAATAAAAATGCTAATGGGCTACTTAACTCATCTCTGCATTCTTTTAATACTCTAGCATATACCTCGTCAGGACCAGGCGATTTTTGAGGTTTCAGTCTGTCAATTTCCTTAAGCACATCATTTCTACTTATACTAACTGTACTTAACATATTTTCTATACTATCACTATAGGTGTGGTGGAGTGGTCTTGCCACTGGCCTGGTAATCCAAAGGTCCCGGGTTCAAATCCCGATGTATCAATGGGAAGATATTATTGGGATGGAATTTGTGTTGTACCTAGTATCAGTGCATTACCACAAGCCCACCGAAACGTCAATAAAATACCCTCATTGTTCCCTGATTAAATAGCACTGTATGAATATTCCCATATTCAAAATATGCTATAGGGGTGCAATGCCTGGTGAGTTATCTGCTCAACATGTGGCGTTGTGTGTGTGTAAGTGTGAGAGTCCGAGTGTAGGGGGTGAGACAGTGAAGCACGGGAACGAGGTGGCTTCAGAGATGGGGTCGTTTCGGGCCATGAGTGAGCACCGTGCCTCATGTGAAGGCAAGATGGCAGGTGCTCGTTGTACTCTACGTGCTTCACATGTCTCACTCCCTAGACTGGAACAAGACCTCACGGGCTGCACTGTTCATTGTAAAGCGGTGAATGTTAAGGCTCTCAGCCTATGCCCGAGAGGAAGTAAGTTGGAATATAGAAAAAAAAAAAAAAAAAAAAAAAAAAAAAAAATACCATATTGACTTCTGGAATCTGTGCCAAATTTTCATTAGTGAAAACGGAAAGAAACTGACTATTTAAGGTACTGCACATTTCTAAATCATTTTCTGTTATTTCTCCTATTGAAGTTTTTAGGGGGCCTATTACATCTCTAACTTTAGATTTATATAGTTGGTAAAAAAGCTTTAGGGTTATTTTTTGAGTCACTGGCTATCCTTATTTCATAATTTCTTTTTGCTTTCCTGATTTTCTTTTTGACCTGTCTTGATAGAGTCTGATAGTATATATGTAGATGATTTTCGCCTTTCTTTATTTTTCTATATATTCCTTTCTTTTTTCCTAAAATATCTATTAGCTTATTAGTCATCCATTTTAGTTGGTTCTGCGTCGATCTAAATCTTCCTTTAGGGATATATTTATTTTGAGCATTGTGGAGTGAAGCAATAAACTGGTTATATGTAGGTGGCAAGTTTAACTCTGGCATATCCTGACTTAATTGCTTAACAATAGGGTCCACCCTTATGTCTCTTCTTAGCCCACCATAATCGGCTTTTCTGAAATCTGTGATAAGTGTCGTATTCTATTTAGCATTCCCTGTCCATTGTATATTAAAATAAATAGATTTATGATCGCTATTTCCTAGGTGGTCACCAATCTCTACATCATTTATCATATGTTCATTGTTACTGAAAACTAAATCAATAATTAATACCTCTAGTCGGCGTATCTATGAATTGAAATAAAAAACTATATTGTACTACCTCAATAAACTCTACTGAATCGGAGTCGCCTATTTGGTGCTGCCAATCAATGTTCGGAAAATTAAAATCCCCCATAATGCACACATTGCTAAACCTTGATGCTATTTTAATTTCCTCCCATAACGATGTTCCGCCATTTCTACTCATATTAGGCGGTCTATATATAACTCCAATAACTATGGTCTCACTACCTTCGTTAACCTCTACCCAAACACTTTCATTATCATTATTTAGTCTAATACCTGATTTAATACAGCTTTTTAATGTACTCCTGACAAACACTGCTATATCCCGCCCCTCCTACTTGTTCGGTCATATTTAAACAAACTATATCCTGGAATATCAAATTCTGCTAAAAAATGCCTAGATTCTGTATTAATCGACGTTTCAGTTAGCGCTATTATGTCTATATTTTCTGTGCTAACGAGTGCTCTAAGTTCGTTCATTTTGTTACATAAACTCCTACAATTTGTATAATATACCCTCAACCTATTACTTTTATTTGCAACTAATTTGCTATTGTGTTTAGCTAACTTATTATTTCCTGTTGAACTACTAGCTCTAGACGGAAATTCTACTCTATCAGTATTCTCATCTTTACTATCAGTTACATTTATTTATTATTATGTTCCTTCCAATAACCAACCATACTCCTAAAATCGATTAATGAAATTTACAAACACATGTGGCAGTCCGTGGATTCGAACCCAGGATGCTCACACCGAAAATCAACACCTTATACATCGCACCACGAAGACAGTTAAAGGTTGGTGGACACTGCCTACGATTTATTATGCAACTTCGAATCCTGCATATCAATCTAAGCATGTACACACATCCCAACTGCAACTCACGTAGGCTATACATGTGTAGTGTTATCGATACTACTATTACACATCACTATATCCGCACTATCTTGACTGATTATTTCTATTTTACTCACTGGTTTGTCACATGAAGTACCTGCTCCATATAGAGACAGTATTTTACTTACACACCCAGTTTTTTTTTAACGAAACCCCGCAACAATCTTGTCCAGTGAGCTGGCCAAGGTCGAAACTCCTAGTCGAGAAAGATGTACTCCATCCTGGGCATACAGTTCATCCTTACCATAGAAGTGGGTCCAGTTATCTAGGAATGGTATTGCCTTTGCCTTGCAATACTTCTCCAGCCGGCTATTTACACCAAAAGCCCTGGAGGACCATTCCTTCCATACCCCTCTTCTTGGCAGGATACTGTGTACCACAGGAAATCCACCCTTCTCCTTGATCCTCTCCAGCATTTCCTGGTACTTGGTCAGCAACTCCTCAGTCCTGCATCTCCATATCTCATTGGACCCCGCGTTGATGAAGATGACGGGGTCCTCCACACCCACTTCTAGGACACCATCCATCTTCTCTGCCACCCTCCCGACTCCGGCTCCAGGTAGGCAGACAACTTTAGTAACATGAGTGTTAGTAGCCCCGTCAAGGTACCTAACCATTGAATCACCGACAATGAACTTGGCTTTTTTCCGTTGTCGGCGTGTAGCAGGAGTTTTAGCAGCAGTTGTTGCAGCAACAGCAGCAGACTCCCCCCCCCATCCCCCCCCCTCCCCTCTCACTGCCTCGATGATCGCCACTTCCTCGCCATCACTCTCATCAGCCAAGGTGCTGAAGTTGTTGTGGGTCTTGAGTGGCTGCCTTTTCAGCTTGCAGGCCGTTGCACTTGTTGACACCACTTTCCAAGGGGCTTCACGATCCCTGGGAACACTTCAGGTAGCCTCACACTTCTTCTCCGCCATAGCTAGTCTCAAGGCCAAATTTTCATCTTTGAGACACTGAATCTCCTGCTCCACACTCTCCAGTCTTTCTTGCAAAGCAAGACAAAGCTGGAGAGTATGGGAGGAGAGAGTATGGGAGGATGTTGTTTTCAACTTTCCCTTAATTTTTACCTCCTCGTCCTATCGACACTCTTAACCCTTTCTGTACCGATGACGTCAATTTACCTTTATTCTAGCTACTATTAGACGATTGTATTTAGTGTATAAAGGGCCTCCAGGAATTTACAGGTTTTGAACTCTCACTTAACCCTTTTTAATACTACAGTTCCTTCTTAAACTGCACTAAAGCATTTAAATATAGCTAGAATCAAATTTAAAAAGATGTCGCCGGTACAGAAGGGGTTAATGCCTTCTATCTCATCACCCCCACCCCCCTCCCTCCTACCTGATCCTTCTTCTTCTTGCTTTTACCTTCTTCAATATTTGCTATATTCTGTCCTCCTCCTTCCTCCAACCTTCACCTTTTACTCGCCTCCCCTGAAGCAATATTCGTTAAATCTTCAAAGACCTCTCTCTCGCTATTTCACCAGATTTTAGTTTCCCCCATCCCCGAGAGAATTTCAGTGCATCAAAAAAACAATGAATTATACACGTACTTGCCCGATATCATAATTCCCTAGAGATTCGCATTTAAATGTTGAGTTATATGTTAATGTTGGATATTTGGTTCTGCAGATTAAGTGATTATTAACTGAACATTATGCGTTGCTGCTCCTGCCAAATCAGAAATGGTGTGATATGTGAAGTTGAATGTTTGCACAGACAAAATATAATTAATAACATAAGGGATGTTTTAACCACTGCTAACTCGTAGTTAGAAATTACGACTATTATTAGGGTTTTCGCTAGGCAAATCTTGATTGCTTCGCAAATATGAAGCAATTCAGCAATAATTAGAAAGCAAACATATGCGTCCATGTATTATTAACCCTCTGAGGTCATGACAAGTCTTGACAGTTTATTCTGGCTATCATTAGATGATATTTTGCAGCTTAGGAAGGATTTGCGGGAATGATAAGGGTAAATTGCATCTCAATTAACCCTCTGACTTCCATATACCCTTCCTAATATAAACAAAAGCGTCTAATAATAGGCAGAAAACAGAAAAGAAGCGCATCATCCATCCTTAAGGGGTTAACAATGCGAGCTAAATACAGTGAAGTGTCCAACCCGCTGGAGGCTGCCCGACAGGAAGCGGTCATTACCCTTAAAGGGCATAGCGCATTAGGTCAGCTATCCTTATTATCAACAATGTTATTGTACAGCATACCTCTTATGTGCATTAATAGTAGTTCGAGTTTCTTATAAATGTAAATACAAATAAATTAGTATTTTGGACGGTGGTGGCGAGAGGCATTTCTGGGCTTTCGTGACGTTTACAAGGGCATTGGGGTACCCATAGAATAACACAATAAGTCAAAGAGTTCCAGGAGTCAGGTCACTGGCCACCATTTTGATTCTCAGTATCTCCGTTAAGTACTCCAAGCTGTGAAAGCAGTTACAAATATGGACAGATATCTAAAAGAGGCATGACAAATTGTACGAGCAGCATAATTTTAAAATGTAGAAATTAAATGTAGAAATAATGGCAAGCTATTGAATAATGCACTGAAAGTGAAAATAAAGATGGAATATTATGACAAGTTTGCTGTACGCTGATTTAGTACGAAAGTACCTGAGTACCGTTAGAATAAACACTAGTGTTGCCATATGGATAGAGCTGCTAATACGTATTTATTTATGATTAACGAGACCAAAATATGAATAATTGTATTAATAGATAACTTAGGATAGACACTGTTATGCTGAGTTGTAATCCAATTCGCTTTGTTATATCTTCTATGTCAATCCGGATTTCGGATATTTAGAATTGGAATATGCTCAACAGGAACACATCTACCTTCATGAATATTATCATTGTTTACTCGATTAGGCAATCCACAACACAATAAACACACAGTATAAATTACACTCATATTTATTATAAAGACATAAGTACAGATATGGGGTATTAAAATCACTACTATATTCAGTACGACTCCAATAATAAGGTGACTTATAGAGAGTTGAATATGTTTTACTCCCTAGTGAATATAGTTCGTCACTCACAAAATTAATTAAGAGAGGAAATACGCAATTATAGGAAATATATACACAAACAATAAGTATTGACAACAATACACATGCGGGCCAAGTGTGTAACGCAAGGTATAGTAATAATAGTGGAGCAGATAACTGCAAATTTCAGGAGAATCGTTCATTTCCGGAAACAAGGACCAAATTTGGCACACATACTCCATGGGGATTGCTCTTTTGATAAAACCCATTAGCCACCTAAAAATTCAAGATGGCCACCATTGCATATACAGAAATATTGCATTTCGCAATAAAATCGCAAAGACTTGTCCTATTTGAATGATCTTGGTGTCAAATCATACATTTTTCACTATGTAGAATCCGAATTTGGAACCATGGACTTACTCACTAGCTTCCTTGTACCATAATATCAGTCCCGGAATCCTAATATTCTGCTAAATTAGAGGTTCATGTTACGTCTGACTCGGCTAAAATGCATGGTAGTGTATATCGTAGTAGTGTTAGAGGTTTAGTATGTGTAGCATCTTCCTGTACAAGGCTTCCAAACTGGACATGACATGATGCGGGGGGGGGGGGGGGGGGACGTTGAGAGACTTGCAGCGGAAGGTGTAGAGTAGTAGCTCAACAGAGCGGATGTCAACGCACATCAAGGGCACACTGGTAGCACCGCTGCTGTGAAACTCAGCATGGGGTTCAGTATCAGCTGAATAATTAGTTTAGTGTAGCTAAATAATTAGTTTAGTGTCCCAAATGCTGTCTAATAAGCCCCGCATCAGTTAGCTACTGTGGATTACATGTAGTTTAACATAGATGTTTAGTTAGATAGCCACGCCTGAATTGACAGGGTGTGCCAGCGCGGGAGAGCCGAGCCAAGGGTAACGGGGCTTTACATTGCTTTGCATGTAGTTACCTGGATGGTGTACAGATCGCACGGGACTTAAATGATACTGGATGAACGATCGGGCTAGGTGTAGGTCCTATATTTGTATTCCCGAACCTAGTCGTATCCCATACCTTATTGTGCATGATTGTGATCAAGGTGGTAAAAGGATAACCCCTCGGCCATGATTCACTGAATACGGATAATTATCATACTGTGATTATCTGTTATATCTGTGATCATATAACATACTGTGTTATATCATACTGTGATTATCTGTTATATACTGTGATTATCTGTTATCTATTATATCTGTGTTGCAGATAATAATCATACTGTATTCACCAAGATGGCAAATACAGATCCAGGACCGTCTAAATTCCGGACTGACTGGAGCAAGTGTTGTCTTTGCCAGAAGAAGAAGAGTGAAGAGCTCATGTCACCACGTGCACAACAACCACAAGAACATGATGGCTACACTATGATTGCGACTACTATTCCCCTCTTTCACGCAATTAATGAGATGCCTATTGTTCTGGATCCAGCCAGACTTGATGATGGTGGTGGCATTGAAGAAACTCTGAGGAGGAACAAGGCGCAGTATCACCAAAGTTGTCGCCTTATGTTCAACAACACAAAACTGGAGAGAGCCAGAAAAAGAAGAGCAGAGAGTGCTCAGCCAGTAGAATGCCAGACCAAGCTGCGTAGAACCAGCCTTGAAGGCCAAACGTGTTTCATATGTGACAAAGAAGCCCCATCCTCTGAACTCAGACAAGTTATGACGATGAACCTCAATAACAGACTTAATGAATGTGCCCAAACTTTAAATGACGGAAAACTTCTTGCAAGACTCAGCGGTGGAGATGCTATTGCACAGGAGCTCAAATACCATTTTGCATGCTTGACAGACCTGTACAATAGAGAGAGGACGTTCCTCAGAGCCACCAAGAGACTGGAACAGGAACGTGCACCCGAAGAGGATGCCCACCCACAGGCATTCTCAGAGCTAGTCACATATCTAGTGGAGACCACCAGATCTGGCGAGGGTCCTGCAGTCTGCCGACTTGCAGACCTAGTTCACCTGTATGCCCAGCGCCTGGAACAGCTGGGTGTTGATGCACCTGCTGTCAACTCCATAAGACTTGTGGGGGATAATTTGGCCAAAGGTTATCTCTTACCACACCAATCGAAATATTAAATTAATCAACATAAATACAAATAAAGTCTGAGATCGCCTACCTTATGGTATGAACAATGGTAGCCTATCTCTCAGGATGCCCTAACTAAACATTGTATAAATGGCCATATATATCAATGACTTAGCTATAACTAGGGTCCTGGTTTAGTTCAGAGGATTCCGGCTTCGGTAGATAAGGGTGATAGGTCAGGACTCCGGGCCGGGCGTGGGAATTGTGGTGGAGGAGATCACGGGACACGTCTCTACCGTTCAGATGTTTACTAGCGTCTGATCGGAACTTCAATTTCCGACTCTAAATAAACTATATTAATTCGTTACCAAGGGTTCATTCCCTCTTCACGAAATCATATAAATAATTATCAGCATTTAAATTATATAATTATAAAGGTGAACATCATTTCACAACGATTTAGTGAACATAATATCAAGATATTAACGACCCTAAAGCAAACGGTGGATCGCGTATGCGGTCGCGGGAATATTTAAACTGATCCTCTTTACAGTTCTTCTAAACTTATTTCTACTAGGTTTTATAACTAAATTAACTTGATCAAGATAATCTTATACAGTACTAAATTACCTAACATTAATTAATCTCTACAATATATACAATCACCGGGTTCTGGTAGGAAATTGTTCACTCTAGTGAGGTTACCCTATCGGAAGGTTGTTGCCAACATTCCCCAGATACCATTGTAGTCAATTTATTTCTCACAGATTGGGGCCCGGCGAATTATGATGTGTCGCATAATGTTATATCACCTGCGGCTAACAAATCACGCCAATTTCTTCTAGACCCCGCAGCAGCTGCTCGTGGTGGTCTTGGGCTCCCTATTACTATGGGTTGCTGTTCTTCTTCCGGTGGGATGGCGAGTTCCATAGGTATGAAACGATCTACAGTTCGGAGAGTGGTTTGTCCTCGAGATACAACCTTAACGGTTCTGATAACTCCTTCGGAATCAGGATAGACTTCTTGGATCCTTGCTAAGGGCCATTTAGAGTGAGGTTGGTCCATTTTCAACAAGACTATGTCTCCCACTACCGGTTTGTGACGGTTACTAGCAGAATTCGCACCATAATACCTCTCCCGTAAGCTCAAGATATACTCAGATTCCCAATGTTTGTTCCAGGCGTCCAGTATTTTGCAGAGTTTATGGTAGCTTCGTCGCAAGTGTGCATCTGCTTCATTAACGGAGGGATCCACTAATTCCTCGGTCACGTCCAAACTGGGGACTGGGTCCAATCGTCTACCATATAATAAATGAGCCGGTGTTATGGCCTCAATTTCCAGATTGGAGTCATCTTGATACGTTAGTGGTCGATTATTTACTCTGGTTTCTATTTCGGTGACAACAGTTCTTAACTCATCCAAGGTGACCTTGGACTTGTGAAGAACCCTTTTCAGGCACGATTTCACGATACCTATCATTCTCTCTGTAAATCCATTTTGCCAAGGGGCTCTGGGAGTTGTGAATGACCAATAACAACTTCTAGAATCCAACATTTGCTGTACTGCGTTGCTCTTTAATAGTTCAGAAACCAAGGGTGATGCGCCTACAAAATTTGTCCCATTGTCACTAATCAAACGTCTGGGACAACTTCGCCGAGCGGCAAATCTTCTAAATAAATTTATAAAGGTTTCCGAGCTCATGTACTCCGCTATTTCCAAATGGATAGCCTGAGTGCTGGTACAGGTGAATAGACATATGTAAACCTTCTTGGGTGAACCATCATCTCCTGTGAGAGTGATGGCACCAGTATAATCTATACCTGTTACCTCAAACGGTGTCCTTTGGTGAATGCGGTCTGGCGGAAGAGCTGGTGGTCCAGGGTAAGGAATAGCGATAGCTGTATACCTCTTGCAAATAATGCAATTCTTGATACAGCGTTTAATAGCTTGTCGTCCCTGGGGTATCCAATAGGTTTGTCGCATATAGGCTAGAGTGTCTGCTACCCCACCGTGTTTAGTGGTTTCATGCGCTTTTAAAACCATCAATTTGGTGAGGTCGCAATCCTTGGGCAATAGGATCGGATGCCGAGTTTTGAGGGGTAGATCAGCTTTACCAATACGACCTCGACAACATATTAATTCTTGATTGTCTAGATACAGCCCAAGGTCCTTCATTCTTTTGGTTGGCTTGGGATTGGGTTTACGTAGCTGCGTTAATTCCTCCTCATACTTTTCAGCTTGTATCCTTCTGATCCAGTAGATAAGTGGGTCTAATTCATCCATCTTTACCTTCTTGCTCAGCAACTTAAACACAAATTTAGTTACAGTTAATAGTTTGTCCAAATTGGAGAACTTGGTGATGTCAATCACTGAAGGCTCTGGGATAATTATTGGGTCCATATGAACTTTATCATCATTAACCTTCTGGTATAATTTTTGTTCTGGCCAATCACTCTGACGTAGCCAAACCGGACCCTGAAACCACAGAGTTTCGTTAATCAGTTTCTTGACACCAACACCTCGGCTCACCAAGTCAGCCGGATTATCCTTGGACTTAACATGCATGAATGTATAGTTCATTTGCAGTTCCTTTATTTTGTGTACTCTGTTACGCACATAAACTATGTGACTATCATCCTTAGCTATCCAGTTCAAACATATCTCACTATCTGTCCATATATATGTCTCACCTAAAAAGGGAAACATACCATTCAAATAAGTAGCTAACCTAGTTCCCAATTCAACAGCGGTCAGCTCCAACTGTGGGAGGGTACATTGTTTTAATGGCGCTACTCGGGATTTGGAAATAATCATAGTAGAACGGACTTCAGTGACACAATAAGCTACTGCACCATACGCCTTAGATGAGGCATCACAAAATATGTGCAATTAAGCACACTCATTATCAGAGGTAGGATCACATCTTCTAGGAAACTTGACTGAGGATACCTTCTCATATTCCACCTGCAATTTGTTCCACTCTTCTGTATACTTTTCAGGTAATGGACTATCCCAACTCAGTGCTTCTCTCCAGGCCTGCTGAACTAAAATCTTCCCTGCAATTGATATGGGACTAAATATGCCCAATGGGTCGAACATCATAGAGACCTGACTTAAGAGTGTACGTTTTGTGAGTTTTACATCGGGAAACTTGAGGGGTTTTAGAGACATCTCATCAGTAGTTGTTTTCCACAGCAATCCTAGTACTGGTTGATATTCTGGTATTTGATAGTCAGGATAGTCTCTTCTTATCTGGTCCAAAAGAATATGAGAGTTTGAATTCCAACATTGTAGTGGCATATTGGCTTTATTACATTCTTGACTTGCCAAATTGTAGATTTCAATCACCTCTTCTCCATTGTCGGCAACGCCCTGAAGATTATCCATGTAAAACAGTTGACCCATTTCCGGTTTCTCTGTCTTCTGGAAATGATATCTCAAAGTGCTGCACAACAAGAAAGGACTAGAGCAGGAACCAAACAACACTGACCGAAAGCGGTATTCTTTTATCCGCCCACCAGGCTCAAAAGGCTCTTCAGGCCAAAGGAACTTTGTTAATTTGCGGTCCTGCTCCTTTAACCCTATTCTCAAAAAGGCTTTGGAGATATCTGCCACAAACCCAAATCTCTTCGTCCTGAATTTTAATAGTACATCACCCAGTAATTCAGTCAGATTTGGTCCTACATAGAGACAATCGTTTAGACTTTCTTCATTCTTCGCTGCTCGAGAACTGCAGTTAAATACCACTCTGATGGGGGTATTACTGGAGTCCTTACTTACAGCATGATGAGGAAGGTAATGACCCTCTTTATGGTTTATTTCACCTGGGACCTCCTCAATAAAGTCATTTTCCAACTGCTCTTGAATTATTTTATGATAAATGTCCAGTCGTTCAGGATGTTGACGCAATCTCTCCACCATTTTATTTAATTGACATCTTGAACTCTGGTAGTTAGTTGGTAATTCAGGGGCATTTCTCATCCATGGAAGTCCTACCCAGTACTGGCCATCCTTATACTCAACTGTGTCTAGGTAGTGGTTATATGTTAAGATGTCTTCAGGGGTGGGAAGATCTGCTTCTATACCCACAGTGTCCAGTTCCCAAAGTTTGTGAACAAGTTCTTGTTGCTCTTCTAGAATGTCTCCTAGTTGTGATGGTATTAATTCTGCACCAATTCTAGCCACCACCTGAGATTGTGCCGGAGTCACAAAGACTGGATCCATCCGGTTGTCTGATTCACTTGGGCCACATGTGGGTAGAGATCCCATGATTATATAATCCACCTGATGAAGAAATTAACTGGATACCGTGTTTCCGAGTCATTTTTCGCAAGAAGCGACCACAATAGTCGGAGCCGATGATCAGTTGAATTGGACCTACTACGTCAGACTCTATAGTTCGGTCTGCTAGTTGAACACCCTTCTTTGTTAAGAAGTTAGATGCTTCCTTTAAACCCTTATTTACCACAGAAGTGTTCATGTCTTCCTTAACCACCGCAGTCACTATACATTTATATTTGCCCAATTTAATCAGGGGTTTAACCACGTCAAATGTTTGTGTTTCCTTATTTGACAAAAATCCAGTTATTGCCATGTTCACTCTTCTTACTGTTGGCAAATTCATGGCTCTGACAACATTTCCGGCAATGAAGGTCTTTTGCGCTCCAGTATCAAAGAGTGCTTTGACCGGCATAACCTCTTTTCCTCTGATCAGTTGAATCTCGGCTGTAGGAGTAGCTGCCGGCGTATGCATTGGGTTTCCAGTGGTCAGGGTCATATTTACACTTGTCGGTTTGTGTTGTACTTCACTGATCTTGGGACACAACGCGGTATGATGTACACCAGTCTTGCACCGAAAACATAAATTTAATTTAGTGGCACATTCCTCAGTAGAATGTCTTGTGCTAAGGTACACAAGACACTTACCTAGTTCAATGAGTCGTGGACGTCTAGCCTTAAGATTTGGATAAGTCCTACAATACACTGTGGAATGTTGTTCTGAACATAACATACACACCTTCCGGTTTTCTTGGTTTATCCCTGGTGTGGGGTTAATATTTCTGGTTACTTCTTGGGTCACTGGAGAATTGAGACGGGAATTTTTTCTCTCCCAAACACCTTTTGTTTTAGATACTGTATTAGTTTGATTATTCTGCTGGACGGATGTCACATAGGTACCAACCTCTTCCTTCTTGAATGGTTTTGCTTTTTCCTTAGTCCCTGTTGTAGACACTTTTGTGTATTTAACCTTGTTGTCTCCTTTCTTGATACCGCTATCCTTCTTGGAAACCTGCATGTGTTTGCACAGCTCTCTTAAACCCTCTTCTATCTCTTGATACGTGAAGTAGTTCTTCTTATACCTGTGGTACAATTCATCACAGGTTTTCTGAGAGAGCTTTTGTTGTACAATATGGTTCAAGAGCCAAGAAGCTGAATCAAGATCTTTCTGGGTACTAAGTGATTTCAAAACACAATTCAAGCTGATCCGGAATGACTGAAGATCCTGGTACGTATGCTTTGGCCCTGATAACTCCAGCAATTTGTAAACTAGGCGCTGTAGAGTCAACTCCGTATCTTCAAAATTCTCCTTGAGTACATCTAGAGCTGCTGTATAATTGGCATCTGTTATGGGAAGTTCCTTGATAAAATCCAATGCAAAACCCCTAAGTTGACCCAACAAGTATGAACATTTATTTGCAGCAGAAATATCTAACCTGTCATGAACTAAACCTTCAAATTTGTCCCAAAAGGTATTCCAATCAGATTGCCCATCAAATTCAGGTAAGGTTATAGGTGGCAACTTAAAGCTTTGTTGTCCCGGAGCCGCAGTACCATTACTGGTACCATTACTCCCTGTTTCGGTAACTGTCTCTGTCGCCAAGGATTCGAACCCAGCTAGTTGATCCAAATAATGTTCACAGGCATTTGCATAGGCTTGCTGTAATTCCTCAAACCTTTCAGATTGTTCTTGTTTGATGCAAAAGTCCTCCAATTTATTGCAAGACTCTTCATAATTAGCCCACCGGGTTTTAAGATCTTGGATTTGAGATTTTAACAGCTCCCTTGGACAGGGGTCGCGTCTTTTTACCTCCTGGCAATTATTTAATGCTCCAGTTACCCAGCCTAATTTTTCCACCATAGATTTTCTCAAGAGTGTATCAGTCATTTTGGAAAATGGGTAATTATTTTCTGGACTATTATTAATGTTTATACTGAAGACTAATTTTCAACAATCAAAATTATATTTAGATATATTATAGCCTAACACATACTCAATTTAGCTGTTAATCTTTAGCATTATATGCGTACCATTATTTGCTACAAATTCAGATGAATAATTAGTTGAAAACATTAAGTCCACAATATAATTTACCTAATACGTGGGAACGCACGCTAGTAGGGGGAGGGAATATATATATTATTGAATTAAATATTATATATGCTCCGTCGTCCCGAGCATTTAGCTAGTCTACTTGGTCTTTCAGACGCAGGTGACATTAAAGGACAGAAACATAAAAATGGCCTAAATTATCAAATAATAGGGAGAATTTAGGTACAAGAATGAAGCCAAAGCTGTAAATATTTAGTTAATAATTTATTTCTTATCCCAGATGTTAGTGGGTACCTGTGGTAGTAGCATTTTTCTAAAAGGGGGGGAGAAACACATTTATTATTTATTAAATTTGGTATATGCTCCATCCCGAGCATTTAGCTGGTCGACCTAGTCTGGCAGACGCGGGTGACATTAAGGGCGGAGACATAAAATGGTCTAAATAAGAAAAATATGGGGGAAATTTAGGGACTGCAACGAAGCTCAAGCTCCGAGTTTCACAAACGCCAGAGAACGCAACGTTGCAGACCCTCCTACCAGTCCTCTACCACAGGATTTAAACGCCATGCGATTTTATCTTATTATTAATTGAAATGCCACTCACCCAAGGCCATCGCCTCACAGTTAGGGACCTCATAACGGCGGGGGATCAATCTATGTCCCACAAAAACGACCTTAAACATTAGCCTACCGCTACAGCTTAGCAGGGACCCTAACTGTTGAAAACTGGCCCTAACTCAACCCCTAGTCTACACACCGATCGGAATCCTCACTCGGGGCACCAAAATGTGGGGGATAAAATGGCCGAAGGTTATCTCTTAGCACACCAATCGAAATATTAAATTAATCAACATAAATAAAAATAAAGTCTGAGATCGCCTACCTTATGGTATGAACTATGGTAGCCTATCTCTCACGATGCCCTAACTAAACATTGTATAAATGGCCATATATATCAATAACTTAGCTATAACTAGGGTCCTGGTTTAGTTCAGAGGATTCCGGCTTCGGTAGATAAGGGTTATAGGTCAGGACTCCGGGCCGGGCGTGGGAATTGTGGTGGAGGAGATCACGGGACACGTCTCTACCGTTCAGATGTATACTAGCGTCTGATCGGAACTTCAATTTCCGACTCTAAATAAACTATATATAAATTCATTACCAAGGGTTCATTCCCTCTTCACGAAATCATATAAATAATTATCAGCATTTAAATTATATAATTATAAAGGTGAACATCGTTTCACAACGATTTAGTGAACATAATATCAAGATATTAACGACCCTAAAGCAAACGGTGGATCGCGTATGCGGTCGGTCGAGGGAATATTTAAACTGATCCTCTTTACAGTTCTTCTAAACTTATTTCTACTAGGTTTTATAACTAAATTAACTTGATCAAGATAATCTTATACAGTACTAAATTACCTAACATTAATTAATCTCTACAATATATACAATCACCGGGTTCTGGTAGGAAATTGTTCACTCTAGTGAGGTTACCCTATCGGAAGGTTGTTGCCAACATTCCCCAGATACCGGTGTAGTCAATTTATTTCTCACAAGACTGAAGGAAAAACTGTGTCAGAAATACCTGAGTTGGAAGTGCACAAGCAGGGAAGGGATGTTCTTCTGGCTTTCCAGAAAGATGTGGGCTTTGTCTTGTCAGAAGCCTCTGACTATTATAGTGAAGCTATTATCCTTGGCAAAGCAGCTATTATCTTGCGAAGACATATGCTGGACCACAAGTCCACATTTGATGGAACCTTCCATGAGGGGTGCATCGAGCAGGCCATTCCACTCACTCTTCTTCAGTTTGTGGCCATGCTTGAACACAGAGCGGATATCAAATCTCAACTGAGGTTTGGCGCATCAAAGACAGATCTAGCAATTGCTCAGCTGCTTCAGTACAACTGCTATGCAAGGTACAAAGAAGGAGCAGCAACTCACAGACACTCCAAAGACAGAGAGACCCCATTCCCTGTTTACATGGGGATGTCCGTCTACACAAAGACCAGAAAGAGAAAGCTGGTGGAAATGCTTAACGAGCATGGCATCAGCATTTCATACGACAGGGTGCTACAGATATCTGCACAGCTGGGAGATGCAACAGTCAGCAAGTACGTGGAGGATGGGGTGGTCTGTCCACCAGTTCTGCAAAAAGGGCTGTTCACCACATCAGCCATGGACAACATAGACCACAATCCCACTGCAACGACAGCGACCACTTCTTTCCATGGAACCAGCGTCTCTGTTTTTCAGCACCCAACCAAAGAAGACAAAGGTGAAGAGCGTGGACAGCTGAAGTTCGGAGAGGAGAAAGTGAAGACAGTTTCAGAACTTCCAGACTCCTTCACCAATGTCCGGCCGGCCTTCTTCACCAAGAAGAAACCCTCTCCTCCCCTCTCATCTGGAGTCAGTCAACAGTACGTCAACCAGAAACGCAGACTCCTGCCAACTGGGGCTGGACCAAGAAAGGAGATCTGTGGCAGATCGTTTGGACAGAGCTCCCACCCATTGCAGAGAGTTGCCAGCAGCTGACCAAGTGTGGATGCAAGTCGGAATGCTGCGGTCGATGCAAATGCTACTGCTTTGGTCTGACCTGCAAGGCACTGTGCAGCTGCAGATGCGAGGTTTAGAAGCGTTGTAGTATACTCATCCAGGCAACAAGACAATAAGTGACAAACAAGTATAGGCCTACTGCCTACATGTACATCCAATAATATATCTGACTGATGGTGCCTATGATATGGGCACTTTTTACCCTAATTATGATTCCGGGACTGATATTATGGTACAAGGAAGCTAGTGAGTAAGTCCATGGTTCCAAATTCGGATTCTACATAGTGAAAAATTTATGATTTGACACCAAGATCATTCAAATAGGACAAGTCTTTGCGATTTTATTGCGAAATGCAATGTTTCTGTATATTCAATGGCGACCATCTTGAAAAATGGCCGCCATCTTGAATTTTTAGGTGGCTAACGGGTTTTATCAAAAGAGTAATCCCCAAGGAGTATGTGTGCCAATTTTGGTGCTTGTTTACAGAAATTAACGATTATTCCAGTTATCTGATCCACTATTAGTTTCTGCGTGTTCGTCATTGTGTATCTATGCTATATCCTTAAATTATAGATACGTTTCTCATCATACTACAGAGTTTCTTCGTGTTTTTCATTATGTTTCTCTGGTAAATGTTTCTGATCATACTACTAAGTTTCTTCGTGTTTGTCATTGTGTATTTGCTGTATGTTTCTTATCATAATACTAAGTTTCTTGGTGTTTGTCATTGTGTATTTGCTGTATGTTTCTTGTCATAATACTAAGTTTCTTGGTGTTTGTCATTGTGTATTTGCTGTATGTTTCTTATCATAATACTAAGTTTCTTCGTATTCGTCATTGTATATCTGTGCTATGTTTCATATCATACTACTGAGTATTTTCGTGTTCGTAATTGTATATCTGCTATGTTTCTCATCATAATACTAAGTTTCAACTGGGCCCCAGTTGCGCGAGAGTCTGCGCGGTGGTCAAAACAATTAGGGTCGCGTTCAGGTGAGCCCACAAAGGTACCGCTCTCGGGGGTACAGGTCAGTTGGACTTCGGTCACAGGAAATACTATTTTTCATTTTCATGCGATGTTAAATCGGGGAGTAAAGATATGAACTTCACTTTATTCTAAGGGGAAAGATAGTTTAAATCTGAATTTAACTATCTAAGAGTTATTGCGAATAATCTCTCACACGATACACTAAAAATAATATTCGATCGTAGATGAGATCAAATTACACGGAGTAAGGAAATCAGATTCACAGTAAAAATAGTGACTGAGATGGAATATAATAAATATAATTTAGAATAGATTGGACTAAATTAACCAACTACTGAATAAACGCATCTATAATGAATGGAAATACAAAACAAAGTTGTATTATAACACAAATAATGGTTATAATGAATACATTACTGAACGAAGCAATAATATAATAAATAGCCTAAAAGTAGGCCTAATAGATAAAGGAACGTAACATCTGAATCCCTAGATCTGTGGTGAAAGAATTACATGACCCGAGTAATGTATATAATTTGATTATTCACAAGAACTAATAGATATTAGATATCTCGAATGTAGATTAACTCTAACTCAACGGATGGGTTCTTTACTTTCAAGGGAGGCGAAATAGTACTATAAGTATGATCTGGTAATAATTATGCGGACAATATGATCCTGAGTTTGGGCGTAGGTTTTAGATATTAAATTTAAGAAGGAAAATAGCTCACGTTATATATTTCACTTCGACTTGGATACATAAAGAACAATAACACATAAGGATAAAATCTGAGAGTATTCACTAAGTAACACATGTAGAAGTGACTATGTAACGTACATACAAGTAATGATCTGAAGGTTTAAACACAAATTATCTTGGCAATATCTCGTACTTATAGAATCACTGTACAGATCAAAGTTATATAACTCTTACACGTGTATGAAATTGAGAAGGTAGATCTTAGGCACAGATCTATAAATAAGTTAAATAGAACACTCGCATGTTATATATTACCTTCACAAAAATACCCACAACTTATAACACACAGAGACACTTAGGGTACAGGGTAAAGGAGAGGTGATAGCCATGAACGATAATCTGGACGGCGTAGAACTCGTAGTTCTTCTGCGGGCTGGACGTCAGGGGGAACTGCCTCTCTCACGGACACTGGGGAAGTTTGTTCCTGGCTCCTCTACACACACTCGTTCGCCTCCCACCTTAGACTTTACTATAGGGAATGTCTCGTCCTATAACTGAGTATTCAACACAATTTCCACCCACAACCAGCTTGACCAGTGGAAGGTAGCAATCGTATTTGCATACATTATCTCAATTTCAGTCAGACTATATTCGGGTTATATTTATAACTCAATTTGGTCTGTTTCAATATAGTAGGGACATGTGGATATTATGTTTTTCATTATTGTGAAGGCAATTCTTATTCTAAATATATACTTAACCTATTAATACAAACACAAGGAGATTCTCTATCTCTCAATATTACCCTCTTTATTTAAAAGGGTTGCATGGCTGCATGATAAATGTTTTTCTCTTAATCACTATTTCTGTCTTTTTCTAGTTTGCAGGCCATGCTTTTGTTTCTGATCACTCTATTTCAACTATCTCCATTCTTCCCGTGAGGTACTGTAGAGGTGGTTATGGGGTTCTCATCTGTGAAGGTATTGCACTGGGTCTTGGTGAGGTATTTGCATAAAGTATTCCTCACTGTATTGCAAATCTGGCTGGGGCTGGGTATTCTCCTTAGCTGTTTGTCTCCAGCTCTGCCATTGGCTGGGTAATTATCCTTGTGATTGGCCTGGACTCGAACTCCTTTGGCGGGCAGACTGTCCCATATTCGCAGGGATTAGAGCATGGGTAGGCCTGGTTAATTTGTCTATTGTGGCAGGTGTTAAAGCATGGGAAAATGGTAACTTTGTGTTCTTTCTCTCCCTTTCCTGATATAGCTTCCTCCTTGTCTTATTGGTCTCCTTCACTGCAGCTATTTTGGCTCTGGTAGGCTGCTCTTCTTCCCGCATTGTCAGGGTGTCTACCGGGATTGCTTTGCCCCTGGTTTGCAACCCCGTCATCTCAGACGCATTATTCACTCATGTGATATATATATATATAAATATATCAAATACTGCCTTCACATTACTTCATCATGGACGAAATACATCAGGGTAAGTTAAATATAGGCAATATCAAAGCAGATTAAATTCCCGCAGTCAAGTTTTTCTCTCACAAACAAAGAGAGAGGCGATAGGGTTTGCCATCAAGCTCCTAAAGCTTGAAATATCTTACACAGCTTATTTTACTATTATATATAAAAATGTAAGGCAAACCAAGACAACTACGCAGTATCAATCATACTTTAACATGCGTTAGACAGTGATAAAAAGGAATAGGATGTTTTATGAGCTAAGCCCTTTAAGCCAGTATCACATGAGAGTTTGTATAGTCAACATTCGATAATCAAACCATTTCTGGTAACATTTATGGAATATTTTGCCCTAGTATCGGAAACTAGATTGGTGAGAGATCAATTTATGTGACATAAATGTTATAAATGTTGACCTCATAAACTGCCAGACCAGTGTTGAGGATAAATGTTGAGGAAAAAAAAGCTTGCGTGATACCTGCTTTACAGTGACGTCAAAATATGTGATCAATAGTCGAAAGCCTCGGTCAACCGTTTGAGTAACCGAGTTTTGCTTTACTTTCAACTTAAGGGGAGATAGGTAGTTTTTCTGGTCCCCTTTCTTCCTCGCGTTAAGCTCCATTTGTTTGGGATTATAAGACGTTCGGTCCATTAGTCTGGTGATTTTAACACCTATCGCCCAATTTCTTTGTCAATTTTAAGACTTTTCGTGTCACTTAGGTGTCGATTTTTTCTTGCCGAGCCATGGCGAGCCTGTAAGTTAAGAGGAACCTGTCTTCGGCCGGGACATTTTTCTATAAAACATGTACAAATTCATCTTGAAGGAGGGTCTTGGGCGGATATTATTCATCTTGAAGGAGGGTCTTGGGCGGATATTATTCATCTTGAAGGAGGGTCTTGGGCGGATATTATTCATCTTGAAGGAGGGTCTTGGGCGGATATTATTCATCTTGAAGGAGGGTCTTGGGCGGATATTATTCATCTTGAAGGAGGGTCTTGGGCGGATATTATTCATCTTGAAGGAGGGTCTTGGGCGGATATTATTCATCTTGAAGGAGGGTCTTGGGCGGATATTATTCATCTTGAAGGAGGGTCTTGGGCGGATATTATTCATCTTGAAGGAGGGTCTTGGGCGGATATTATTCATCTTGAAGGAGGGTCTTGGGCGGATATTATTCATCTTGAAGGAGGGTCTTGGGCGGATATTATTCATCTTGAAGGAGGGTCTTGGGCGGATATTATCTTGAAGGAGGGTCTTGGGCGGATATTATCTTGAAGGAGGGTCTTGGGCGGATATTATTTTAAGTTTGATGGAGGTCTAAGGAGGTAACTAAATAATATTAAACAGATACATAAATGTGCAAATTAATACGTTCATCCAACCTTAAGTATGTTTTGACATTTTAGTCTAGGCATAAATATGTTTGGTGTTGTATTGGCTTTATATTAAGTAAACATGTCATGCAAAAACCCACATCGATATAGTGCCCTGCTCTCAAGTTATTATATTATTATAGGGAGGTCAGTTGTTATTATTTGACCACGCGGCAATTCATCATATTGGTACAAAGACCGCGAAGTGTAACATTAATATTTAATAATACTGTGAACTAATAAACTTGCCTACATGTAACATGCTTAAATACATACTACAATATTTACTATAAAACAATGGGTAAATATCTTGATTACTTTAGCCACTTTTAGATTTTTGTTTTTTTTTGTTTTTTTAATTTTTCCTAAAACAACTGGGATTTCTGTATATGTTCTACAATAATATTGCTGGCAAAACCTATACATCAGTAATATTTGGCCCCATTACCCCGAGAATATACTGTTTAAAAAAAAAAAAAAAAAAAACACACACACACACAAGTGGGACGGGCTTTGAAGCTCAGGGAAAATGAGGGGCTAAAACGTTTAACGAATGATTATGGGTTAACAAACATTGTCCACATCTTTAGTAGTACATACATACGGAAACTCTCGAGCCATTTTTGTACTTACCAGATGTAATAAAGACATAAAATACGATAAATGCGGGTCAATCCACACTCAAACGTCACCCGTTCCTTAGCGTAAACATACGACTGCAGGCGGACCGCTAGATATACCTAAAACTACCCAACCATACTGTAGGCCAATTGATATACCCAAAAGTAAGCAAATACCAAACATCGAGGCAGTATTTGGCTCGGATTTTCGTATGTTTCAAGGGGGCATAATTAGGGATCCGGATGGGTCCACGATGGGTTGAGGGGGAGTCTACCCCCCTCACCCACTCATAACGTATTTTAATCATCATCTATGTTGCCAGTAGGGGGCATTACCAAGATATGATAATCCCACACATGAGTTGGTATGAACGAACCGCCTGGACCAGCCAGGTAGTCAAGAAACCTGGGAGACGAAAACATGAAGTGGTGATGTATCACAGACTTCACTCTTACAGACGCCACCAACACAAAGAATTATGCACATATTGGTAGGTAATGGACTAGTGCCCAGGATCTACAGTACATTGTGTTTCACGGGTAGGAGTAGGCTACCGGTAATTGCATTCACGGCACAAATATGGAAGTGATAAATCGGCACCAACAGTTCTAGACTAGTACGAAGCCCTGAAATAAACCTGTATAAATCATTAAATCTTACATTAAGCTATATTATATGTGACCTGGTTTCGATTTTGGCAACTCTACAGTGTACTGCACATATTCTATTCCTAAAGATCCCAGTAAAATCGTATTTGGCAACGCCGCACCCACCTTCCCTACCCCCCTCCCTCACTCCACCATCTACCTTTCATCCCATCTTTCCTCCCTCCCTTCCACTGTCCGACTGATAGTTTCTCACGGTATTGAAATAGCTGCGTTGTAATTCATCTAAACCACTTGTTTTCTTTGCATTATAATATTTATATACCTTACCCTTTTGTCATGACATTAAATAAAGCTCATAAGTTCAATCGACATATATATATATGTATACGTGTTTCATTAAGCAATGCATGGATAGGCTACGCATGAAGCATATGTCCGACAATTTAGTGAGAGAGAGAGAGAGAGAGAGAGAGAGAGAGAGAGAGAGAGAGAGAGAGAGAGAGAGAGAGAGAGAGAGATGGGGGTGAGGTGAGAGAGAAAGTGGAAACCAGGAAAACAACACATTTTCCGTCTTGTTTAATGGTTTGTTCGTTGCAACTATCATTGCAGCATAATCCAAAGTATCAGTAAAACTATGTAAAATGGCAATTATTGTGGGCTGAAACATAATGCTGAACTTAGTACCGTCTAATTAGTCTCACTTCAATCATAGGAAAGCTACTAGAGTCAATTATTGCTAGGAAAATGAGAAACCACTTAGAAACATTTAACTTAATCAATTCTTCTCAGCATGGATTCACTCAGGGACGGTCTTGCCTTACTAATTTGCTTAGTTTTTTCTCAGAGGTATATGAAGCAGTAGATAATGACAAGTCATATGATATTATATATTTAGATTTCAGTAAAGCTTTCGACAGAGTCCCTCATGAGAGATTGATGAGAAAGGTTGAGGCACATGGAATAGGTGGGGCGTTGTTAGGATGGATTAGGTCATGGCTAATTGGTAGGAAGCAGAGAGTCAGCATAAATGGTACCAAGTCAGAATGGGGAGCAGTCAAAAGTGGTGTCCCCCAGGGATCGGTATTAGGTCCCCTGTTGTTTCTTATATACATAAATGACCTAGATTTAGGTATAACTAGTAGGATAAGTAAATTCGCAGACGATACTAAAATAGGGAGATCAATTGATTCAGATAGCGATATAGAGTGCCTCCAAAGGGATCTAGATACCTTACATGAATGGTCAGTAAATTGGCAAATGAAATTTAATATTGACAAATGCAAGGTATTAAAGATAGGGAAGATGCAAACAAATGTTAAATATAAACTAGCTAATTTAGAATTAGAAAATTCAGACTGCGAGAAAAATCTAGGTGTGTTTGTTAGCAATGATTTGAAGCCTAGAAAACAGTGTATAAGCGTTCGTAATAAGGCAAACAGGATTCTCGGGTTCATCTCTAGGAGTGTGAGTAACAGAACTGCTGATGTTATCTTAAAACTTTACTTGTCATTAGTGAGACCCCATATGGATTATGCTGTCCAATTTTGGTGTCCTTATTACAGAATGGACATAGATTCATTGGAGAGAGTACAGCGTAGAATGATAAAAATGATCCATAATATTAGAAATCTTTCGTATGAAGATAGGTTGAAGAAATTAGGTTTACATTCGTTAGAGAGACGCAGAGTTAGAGGGGATATGATAGAGGTGTTCAAGTGGGTTAGTGGGATTAACAAAGGGGACATGACAAATGTACTAAAGCTCAGTGATAGCGAAAGAACTCGTACCAATGGTTTCAAATTAGATAAATTTCGTTTCAGAAAAGATATAGGCAAATATTGGTTTGGTAACAGAGTTGTAGATGGGTGGAATGTACTACCAAGTGCTATAGTGGGATCTAAAACTGTAGGGAGCTTTAAGATAAAATTGGATAAGCATATGGACGAGAAGGGTTGGGTGTGAAGGGGGATCAGCCGGGTTGGGCCAATCAGCGCTCTGCAGACCCCCATAATCCTGCGTTAATCTCTAACCGTTTTGGTAAGATGATCCTCAGGGTATTGGAGTGTGAAGCCTATAATTGGGCTTTGTAATTGAATTGGGGTTGTGTGGGACAGGGATCTGCCTTGCTTAGGCCAATCGGCTTTTTGCAGACTCCCATTTTCTTATGTTCTTATGTTCTTTCTTAATGTAATGATATACGGGTAAGTATTAAAATAATATAATACAATGAAAACAAGTGGCTTAAATGCTTGACAACACAACTACTTCATAACCGTGAGATACTATGAGTCGGACAATGGAAGGGAGGGAGGACAGGTGGGGTGGAAGGTAGCAGGTGGAGTGAGGGAGGTGCAGGGAGGGAGGAAAGGTTGGGTGGAAGGTAGTAGGTGGAGTGAGGGAGGGGGGTAGGAGAGGTGGCATGGAGGGAGGAAAGGTGGGGTGGAAGGTAGTAGGTGGAGAGAGGGAGGGGGTAGGGGAGGTGGCAGGGAGGGAGGAGGGTTCACCATTACCATAATACAATTTGGAATTTATAACCGAAACTACCACCAATTTTCCCATGGTTTTTATTTTTGGTTTTAGGTAGATTTCATCATTATACAGTAGTTGAAACAATTTCCAATCCCCGGCAAATGTGTTTTCCCCATTATCCAACGATCTTAAAACACGGCCCCCGATAGTGGGGAGGGCCATGAAGATCAGGGAAGTTACGGGGTAAAAGGCGTAACAAACCGATAATGAATTATTTAAAAGAAACTTGGCTCGACTTGTGATGTATTTAAAACTCCTAAAACCCCATAATTGGAAAACCCTAGCCAAGTTTTGGCAAAAGTTGGCTCTGATTTTGCGAATTTGCCGAGTAAAAAAACACACTAACCCAATATTTAAAGTTGGCTCGGGTTTTGATGAATTTAGAACACCTAAAACCCTAACATTTGAAAACCCGAGCCAAGTTTTGTCAAAACCTGGCTCGGGTTTTCCGAATTTTCAGATTTAAAAAGTATGCTCGGGCCAAAAGACGAAAATAACGGGTAATATTGGAAGAACTCATAACGTAATATATTGAAAATTAACAAAACAAACATTGGTAAATTTTTACACCAAGCAGTGACGAGTTTTTCCGGTTATTTGTTGTTGTATATTATTTATTCTTTGATATACAGTGTTGTTTAATACCAAGGACTGTCGCATTTTACTATTTTCCCAATATCCATCAATCTTAAGACACGGCCCCCGATAGTGGGGAGGGCTATGAAGATCAGGGAAATTGCGGGGTAAAAGGCGTAAATAAAGGGGTAATATTGGAAGAACTCTGAAAATACAATAGTTAAAAGTAACAAAACATGAAAATGGAAAAACCCGATCCAAGTTTTGACCAAATTTGGCTCGGGTTTTTCAATGTTTCAGAGTCTAAAATCACAGTAACCTCATTTCGAAAGTTGGCTCGGGTTTTGTTGTTTTTCAACATGGATAAAGCCAGTAAGAATGTGGTTAACATTAGCCTAACCTAACCTAACCCCCTCTAAATCTATGAAATCCGAGCCAAGTTTTGTCATTAACCTAACCAAATAACCTAACCTAACCTAATCTAGTATTATGGGGTTAACATTAGCCTAGCCTAGCCTAGCCTAGCCTAACCTAACCTAACCTAGTATTATGGCTGGGGGCTGCCACCCCCCCCCATCCCCCCCCCCCTCCCCCCCCCCCCTAAATCCCTTAAATCCGAGCCAACTTTTGCCAACAAAAAAACGAGCCAACTTTCGAAATGAGGTTACTGTGATTTTGGACTCTGAAAAATTGAAAAACCCGAGCCAAGTTTGGTCAAAACTTGGCTCGGGTTTTTCCATTTTCAGGTTTTGTTACTTTTAAATATTGTATTTTCAGATTCAGAGTTCTTCCAATATTACCCCTTTATTTACGCCTTTTACCCGGCAATTTCCCTGATCTTATTATGAAAATTAGCTAAAAGCAAAAAATATTACCTTCGGAAAATTAGTGCTGCTAAC
Organism: Paralithodes platypus; assembly: GCA_032716605.1. Lineage (NCBI taxonomy): Eukaryota > Metazoa > Arthropoda > Malacostraca > Decapoda > Lithodidae > Paralithodes > Paralithodes platypus. The sequence goes on from CM064512.1 coordinate 41,408,426, forward strand.
CTTATTGAGAAGATGTGCTGAGAGTATGATCCTGGGAGAGATGTAGGTGTCTACGGCGGGGTAGGCCATACGTTAGAGACGAAATCTAAGAATTGCCAACATTTGGCAAATGTTTGATGTTAGTATAGTTAGTAGTAGTATTCTCCATATTCTCCAATTTGTTTGTTTGTTTTTGTTTGGATTTTACTTGTTTATTGTTTATTTTAGGGCATTTTTGAAAAAATCAGCAAAATATCTAATTTTGGCTGAAATCACTTGAAACTCCCAGGATGCATCCCTAGTGTAGGTATTCAACAAATATAGTAGTTGGAAAGTGTGTTTTATGAGTAGAAAGTACTAATTTTATTGTTTATATTATTTCATTTTTTTCTCTCACCTAATATCACCTAAATAATGTCCATTATGGAAATACTATAGCCAAAATCCAAAATCTAGTTACGTTATGTTGTTTATACAGGCATAATACATAAGTTACCATAAAAAAACCAACATCTGACACTAAATAAGCCTATAAAAGCATCCCAAACGTCGAAAATGTGTTACTGAGATACGGGCATTTGAAAGTTCAAGACATTATGTCATAGTATAATATTTACGAATAATGCGAAAATTACATTAGACCCCCTGATAAATAGGTTGTGCACCATACCTAGAAAACTACTGTACTTCTAGGGGTAACTGTGGATTTTTTTTTTCTTGTACCATTGTGTATTTTTTTTTTTTTTTTGCCTCTCTCGAAGTCTTACTGCGACTGGGATCAATCGATAATGTTACATAACTTTCATGGCCGGGCGGAGAGGTGAGGGGGGAGCCTGCCAGATATACGATATCTTTTATGTCGAATATATACGATTATTTTATAGTATATATACGATTATGGCTATTATTATTATGGTTAGCGGGAAGAGGGGGAGGAGGGGGTGGGGTGGGGGTGAAGATATTGAGGGATTGATCTCGAATGGTGACACAGCTAAAACAACAAAATTTACAGTTATCAGGACCGGTGGCAACGTTGTCATCCCAACCTTCTCCTATATCAGGGGGGGGGGGGGGGGGCGTAGATACCGGTTTTTCCCACGGAATATGTTTCTTATACCTTCTCCTTGATCAAAGGAATATTTTAAGACAAAAACAAAAAAATCCATTTTCCATTACAAAAATCGAGATCCAACGTATGGCCTACCCTTAAAGGTCGGCCACGTACGTCGGATGACAGTTTATGCATAAACCAGTACTTAGGACATCTGCATTGATCCCTTTCACTATAAAAATAACATTCAGTTCCACATCGTTCACAAATAACAGAGGTAGGGAGGCATCCGTGGTCAGTAAATAGTTTCAGGGCCCCGTTATTATTTCTTGAGGTGTCTATAATAATGGAGTGAGGATAACTAGCACAACCTTTACACAACCCGGCCATTGTATCACTGATTTTCTCTTCACTGGAGGTGGTTCTCTATCATTGGTTGAGTGCAATGACGTAATCGTACATCCAGGTCAAAGTTGATTGGCTCTTTTGATGAAAATATGACGTAATCGCCGAAACATCAATCACTTACCTGAGGGTAACTGTGACTTGTGGTCAGGTGATGCGCAGTAACTCTAAATTTATAGACTACATATAACCTAGACACGAAAGCGTGACGTCACACGGTTAGTTTGCCGCGCGTCCTAGGGATTTGGTGGCAGCACTTTTGTACTGTACAACAACCAAAGCACCTCAGTGGCATGTCCTTATTATAGATAGTCTGTGCGCTGCGCGCGCCTGCCAGCTAGCTTGCTGCAGTGTTTCCAAAGTTAAGGGAATATCTGCAAAACGAGGGAGCAATAGATTAAAGAGGGAACATATTTAAGAGTTAATTAATGTTGGTAAAAACACTTGTAAATTATTTAGTATAAATTAGATATATATATATAAGGAAGATGAAAACATTAAGTATATACTGTATATACACTATAAAACATAGGCTACTCATACATGATGCAAGCTGTATACCTTCAAGTAACACAACAAGAATTAAATTTTCAGTTTGAATATATATTAGTATATTACATGTTATGTAGATGTTAATTTGTCAAGTAGCACTAAAACTGGACATTTATACTTATGACATCTAGGGATATTTTGTCCCACCGTTGACGTTGGCAACTCCCGAATCTCACATCAACAATGGCGGGTGTTGGAGGAGTTTTGCTTGTGTACCTCCTTATAATGACGACAATTACACGATGACTGGCCTTTACAGTAACCTCTACCTATGTCTATTTAACTATGTCATGTCTGCAGAGTCTCTGGATAATGTTCAATTGATTATTAATAGCGTTATTAGTACAAGGTAGGGATTATTACGAATTAATGAGGACCAAGGACAAGGATAGTCAATATAATGTCTTTGTAGGGACCCTCCCCTCCCATTGTCCTTTGCGATCGTGCTGCCATCTCTCGAACGCGCGGATCCCTATTTACAGATTTGTCTCTAGGTCATATGTACTCTATGTCTAAATGTGAGACCATTAGTTCCAAAGAGGTTGATCAGATGGCGTGACTTGAGACTGACAAGCTGCCAGAAAGAGGTCCTGACCTCACGGAAAAATGGCGTACAAAAAAGGCGCGCCGTCTATAGGTGACTCTTGACAACCTTTTAACAGTAGGTAGACATTTTGTTGCTTACTTTTTTATTAAGGTTTGCCGGGAATTGATTTTTTGTTTAATATTATCTTAACTATATTCGGTATTTATCAAGGAAACCGGCCACGAATTTTCCTGGAAATTTGGAAGTCACCCATTAAATGGACATAACCTATACATCATATTAATATGTTTCAACTTTCGGAAAAACCGTTTTTAATTACTTTGAAAAAGTTAATATTTACCTCCTGTTATCCACAGCCAAATCTGAAGATTGCGGAGTAAATACCGTAGACTTCATTCAAGTTATTTTGGCGACCATCAACGGTCAACCTTTTATTAATTACATACCAAACCAGCGGGGGTGTGGGGGCGGCAACCCCCGCCTAATATACTAGGTTAGGTTAGGTAAGGTTGTTAGGTTAGGCTAATATTACCCCTTATTTTCGTCTTTTACCACTCAATTTCCCTGTACTTCATAGCCGTCCCCACTATCGGGGGGGGGGGGGGGGGGGGCGTATCTTAAGATTGTTGGATAATGGGGAAAACGGTTTTTCCGAAAGTTGAAACATATATTAATATGATGTATAGGTTATGTTCATTGGATGGGTGACTTCCAAATTTACAGGAAAATTCGTGGCCGGTTTCCTTGATATTTTCCCTATATTCTTATTATATAATAGGCTTCAAAAGTTTCGAAAACATTTGTGGTAGTTTCGGTTACAAGTACCTTATCTGTACTTATTACCGAAACTACCACTAATTATTTCTCAATATTTGAAGGCTATTATAGAATAAGGATGTTGCAAAGATCATATTAAAATGTGTTTCAACCTCCGGAGATACATTTCATGTGCACTATAATTATATAGTACTGTACAAAAAAAAAAAATCCTATAAGGCTCCCTATTGACGGCAGAGAAATTCTTATAAAGCCCCTTACTGTTAAAATAGATGCTGATTTCAATAATTCATGGGGGGGGGGGCAAAGCCCCCCCCCCCTCAACCCATCCTGTATCCAAAGGCAAAAAAAAAGGGTATATTTACTCTGAAAATAACTTACATCTGAGTGTTTTAAGATCGTTGGATAATGGGAGAAATAACATTGTCCGGGGATTGTAACTAATTTCAACTACTGTATAATGATGAAAACTACCTAAAACCAAAAAGAAAAACCATGGGAAAATTAGTGGTAGTTTCGGTTATATTTTCCTAAAATGTATAGATCATATCTCCTAACATGTATAATGTTTAGCAAATTATCTCCAATTAAATGGTGATGATGACTAACATAAGTGGACTAACCTCACTCCGGCTTCTTCCACCCCTCTTGCCTATTTGATGTCCACACGGGAAGGAAGCGACCCGTCCATTTGTCCACTCGATATTCACCACAACAGATGCAGAAGTTCTCCTAGACTTGCAGTAAACACTATAACACAACACTAGCAATACAACACGTCAGTCCTGTCCCGCGAGTGTTGCTCGACTGATGACGTTTTACTTCCCCCCTCCTCCTCCACAATAACCACGCCCCCCACCCCCCTCCCGCTCTACACCATAGAGTACAGATTGGATAGAGAGGAAAGAAGATGCTACAAATCTAAAAATAGCGAGCCGCGCGTTCGAGAGATGGCAGCACGATCGCAAAGGAAAACGGGAGGGTCCCCATTAATTCGTAATAATCCCAACCTTGTACTAATAATACTATTAATAATCAATTCTACGCTATCCAGAGACTCTATGGACACGATAGAGTTAAATAGACATAAGTAGAGGCTACTGTAAAGGCCAAATCATCGTGAAATTGTCGTCATTATGAGGAGGTTCACAACCACGTCTCTTATACCTCCACCATTGTTGTAGGAAATAATGAAACACAAATGACGGTAACAGATTTCGGCCTCTTGGGGAGCTTGTGGACCGCAGGGTCTTCTGGCGACTATGTGTCGTGATCGTGGCCACGGGTCGGGGAGCTTCGGCGAATTAACATGATGACGGCGCCTTCCCTCTTGCCAAAAACACCAAGGCTAAGAACATGCACTCTCTCAGCACATGAGTATGCAACATAGTACCTAAAAACATATTCAAAAACAGCATTGCAGATCGCCTGCAAACTTTTCACTTTTACTGTATTTCAAAATTTTCCCTAGCTACACTTCCACCTAAAATTCTAATTTCCACGCTTTTCTATCCCCCATTCGATTCGATTCGATTGTTGTTGTGAGAGTGGGGACTCGGGGAGTTGCCAACGTCAAACATGTTTGGCCAAAATATCCCTAGGTGTCATAAGTATAACCTATGAACGTATTTCGTGAAGTGTCCTGTTTTAGTGCAACTTTATAAATTAAAATCTAAATAACATGTGACTAATAATATATATTCAAAATTACATTTTAATTCTTGTTGTGTTGCTTGTAGTTATACAGCTTACATCATATATAAGTATATTCTTTTTTAATGTACAGTATATGTATTCCTAATATTTTCCTCTTGTTTTGATATATTTAATGTATTTTAAATAATTTACAAGTGTTTTTACCAACATTAAATCACTCTTAAAGACGTTCCCTCTGTAATCTATTGCCCCTCATTTTGCGGAATTTCCCTTAACTTTGGTAACACTGCAGACAAGACAAGCGCACTGATATCAAGGGGTATCTAATGAGGAAAAACGACTGAGGTGTTTTGGTTGTATGCCCTACAACAGTCCTGCCACCAAATCCCTAGGACGCGCGGAAAAATAACCGTGACGTCACGCTTTCACCTCTATCCTTCTGTACTCTATGCTCTACACATACCCTTCCTATTAAGCCCCTCCACCACCTCTCTTGCTCTCCCTTTATTTCCACCATTCGCTTTTTTTCAGTTACTTTATGTTACTGGTGGTCATCGCTATACCTTGAGGTTTATATAGTAAACTCTAATTTGAAATGGTGTCAAAGTTTACGATCCGTTACCATAAACCCAACAATGAAGACATAACCGGTAGTTGGCAGTCTTGTTACCAGTACCCCCCCCCCCCCCCTCTCCCTTCCTCACTCATATCTCGATTCACCCCCATCCCTCTCACCCCACTTTCTTTAGGTAGGAGGTGGAGTGAGGGAGGGAGGTTGGGAAGAGGGGTGCGACCTGCCAAATTACGATGTTACTGGGATTTTTCTACCAACAAAATTACAGATTTATCTTGAGGGGGGGGGGGGTTGTTTTCTAAGTTTGAGGGAAATCTAGCGAGGAAACTAAAATATATACGAATTAATAAATAAATAGCCCCCCAACAAACCTTAAGTGTATGAGATCAGTACAAATACATAACATAATAGTGATGTTATATGGATACAACACGTTAACCCTTACAGTACCGGCGACGTCTTTTGTATTTATTTCGGCTGCATTTAGACAATTTGATGACGCTTAGGAAGGATAGTAGGTAGCTAAAAGGATACATTGAGATAGTCTGTAATTTTTTTAACGCATAGACATCCTTCCTAAGCTGAATAAAACCATCCATTAGTTGCCAAAATATAATGAAACTAATTTCACTGGTCCTGAATGGGTTAATTAGGTTTTCGAGGGATTAAATTACTTTCAAATGTGACACAAATGGGTAGTATAAATTCATGTCCCGTCCGGCCGAGCACGTTTTTCGAGGTCGGATCAACCTCTTTGATTGCTCAGTCCTTTGTTGCTGGATGTTGACCTCCATCACGAAAACGAGTGCAAGTTATATATATTTTATTTAATTAACCCTTCCTGTACCAGCAACGTCTTTTGAAAGCTGGCATCACACGATCGAGCGCTTTTTCCCTCAACATTTATGCTCAACACTGGTCTGGCAGCTTCTGAGGTAAATATTTCAAATATTTCGGTGACTTTAATTCATATACCATCAGGCTAGTTTCCGATACCAGTGCCAAATATTCCAGAAATGTTGCCAGAATTTTGTTGATTATCGAATGTTAACTTAAAAAGCTCTCGTGTGATACCAGCTTTACTTTATTATGGCTACTATTAGACGATTTTATTCAGTTTAAAAAGGGCCTCCAGTAATTAACAGGCTTGGAACTATCTCACTTAACCTTTTTACTACCACAGAGCCTTCTGAAACTGCACAACATCGACTAAATATAGATAGAATAAAACTAACAAGACGTCGCCGGTACAGAAGGGGTTAATCAATGCTAATGAATAATCCAGCTGGCTCGCGGAAACAAATTCTCCTATTAATTCTACTAAACTTATCAAGCACACCTCACGTTTCTCCAATACGCAAACAAGAAAAGAAAGACAGAAAAACACAATTTAAATGAATATATAAATTACGACTACTAATCCTGCCTCGGAATCTTCTGGTGATGAGGGGGAGGGGGGGGGGGGGAGGCAGTAAATGCCCCTCAAACCTTCGCAAGACGACCCATGATGAAGCTCTGGACGACGACCCATGATGAAGCTCTGGACGATGACCCATCATGAAGCTCTGGACGACGACCCATGATGAAGCTCTGGACGACGACCCATGATGAAGCTCTGGACGACGACCCATCATGAAGCTCTGGACGACGACCCATGATGAAGCTCTGGACGACGACCCATGATGAAGCTCTGGACGACGACCCATCATGAAGCTCTGGACGACGACCCATGATGAAGCTCTGGACGACGACCCATGATGAAGCTCTGGACGACGACCCATGATGAAGCTCTGGACGACGACCCATGATGAAGCTCTGGACGACGACCCATGATGAAGCTCTGGACGACGACCCATGATGAAGCTCTGGACGACGACCCATCATGAAGCTCTGGACGACGACCCATGATGAAGCTCTGGACGACGACCCATGATGAAGCTCTGGACGACGACCCATGATGAAGCTCTGGACGACGACCCATGATGAAGCTCTGGACGACGACCCATGATGAAGCTCTGGACGACGACCCATGATGAAGCTCTGGACGACGACCCATCATGAAGCTCTGGACGACGACCCATGATGAAGCTCTGGACGACCCATGATGAAGCTCTGGACGACGACCCATCATGAAGCTCTGGACGACGACCCATCATGAAGCTCTGGACGACGACCCATGATGAAGCTCTGGACGACGACCCATCTTGAAGCTCTGGACGACGACCCATGATGAAGCTCTGGACGACGACCCATGATGAAGCTCTGGACGACGACCCATCATGAAGCTCTGGACGACGACCCATCATGAAGCTCTGGACGACGACCTGTTACTCTTATTATCAATCTCAGTAACATTAGCGTTAACATTAAGGGGACATTTTTAGTTTGCTACCTATACCTCCATACAACTATTTGAATACCCCCAAGACCCCCCTTCAAGATAATTTTGTACATTTTTTGGTAGAAAAATGGCCGGCCAGAAGGCCCGTTCCCCATAAATTGCAGTCTCGCTATCGCTCGTCAAGATAAAATTGACACCTAATTGGAAGAAAAGGTCTTCAAATTTATAACAAAAGGGGCGAAGGGTCATATAATCGCCAAACTAACGGGGCGAATGTCTCAACACTGATGGGATAAACATGGGGGAGAAGGGGCTCCTGAAAAGCCCACTCCTTAAGTGAAAATCTCCCCTTGACTTTATACCTCTGTTGAACACCACCTCTCCTCCAACAAACATGATCTTTTACCGAGCCTCATTTTCTGAAACTACTGCCAGCAAGGGGTATAATATCTGAGGTGAAGCCATTGATTTCAGAGGCTGATGATTGATTGCTGCTTATGAATGCGTGTGGGCTAGCTTTTTGTGGGCAAACTGTTATGTGTTTTCTTCTTCTGTCAACTCTGTTTTCCTTTCTCGTGTCTCTTGCTGATCTACCCTACCCCTTGTGGGAGTAAGGGCTGCGTACTGATTGACTGACTGACTGACTGACTGCCAGTAACCCCTTCTTTGTGTCCTTCTACTTTATTCTATAGGCATTTTTTCCAGCTGCAATGTCCCCATCTTATATACTAAGCTATTTCCCAAATTTATAGCGAAATATACTGTTAATTATGCAAACTTGGTATTAACGCCTTACGAGCGGATCCATAAAGAATTTCTACTACCCGCAAAGCGGGTGGTTTTACACTAAATGGCCTTGTTTCCGTGCTCTTTTTCATGCATAAACAAGAGCCAAAGCGTAATACAATTATGTATCCCTGAAAGGGCGTTAATTCAGCTTTCCAATGACACCAGAACCATCCTCCTACGACCACGCGTTCTCTTGCAACGATCGTGCAAGACGAAGGAAAAATCCCTAAAATACGGTAAGTTCTTGACATAATACCCTGTGTAGTGAGGGAGGGAGGGTGGATGTGTGTGGAGTAAATGTCAGTAGGCCCGCGGGACCCGTGGCGAACGGTCAGAGCCCGACCTAAGCTCCGGCCACCGCTCATCTCTCTCTCAGAGACAATATTGCTCCAAAATTGCACACAGACTTAAGTCGGGCCCCACTCTTTGGGCAGGTGTTCTCTATACGGACTTAAGTCGGGCCCCGCTAATAAGGGGTTAATGCGAGACATAGAGACATAGTAGATTCATATTTTGAATTTATTATCGAGAAATCAGTTGCTAAAGGATTCAATTTTCCAACAGCTGAAATAAAACTGAGTATATTTTCCTAACCAATGATGGATGTTTTGTGTATGTGAATAGCAAACTCACTTGCTCTCATATTCCCGACTTCGACTGTTCTGAATTCTGAACTCTGTGCCTCAAACTTTTATTGATACTCTCAAACATAATATTTATGTGTTGTCTATCTATGAGACATCACCACACCACCACTTTTTACCACCACCTTAGTCCTGGCTGGTCATGGATCGAATCCCATCTGATAGTAAAACATCTATTTACGTAGCTCAAGTGTCTTTGTGATATATACAGATACAGTACACACACACACACACACATACTGTATATATATATATATATATATATATATATATATATATATATATATATATATATATATATCATACAATACATTTTGTATGGTAATATCTAGTTTCCTCATCTTTATATACAGAAACATCTTAGTTCATATAGGTATCGTAACTATTGATTATGACTGTACTTTTGCTACTTGATGTGATGGAAGCTGGTCGACGGAAGTTCAGTGCCGAGTTCCTGTGTATTTTGACTGCCGTGGGATACAATAATAGGTTTAGGGCCTCCCTTACCCCCTGTGACTTATTGTCATCATCATATACAGTATATTGCCAGCAGGGGGCGAATAACAGAACATAAAAAGTAAAAGTAGACCGGAACGTAACCACGAGCGTACGACCTCACGTAAACAAGACGACCATATACGCCCGGATACTACACCCTTCCCTAGTTTCATAATACCCATATGCTGATTGTAACATTGATATTGTAGAACATTTAGTTATTTTCAGTATACATTTAATTAAAATGTGTTTATCCATGTGTCTATAATGCCTGTTTGTTTTGATGATTATGAAATACAGGACCGATTGCCATATTATATGCAGTATCTGGCATGAAATAATAGCTGTTTTATTTATAGACAACACAACTGTGACAGTGAATAAATTTGTTCAGCCATTGTTTGTTGATTACGGTGGTGGTAGTGTCAATGCAATATTATCAACATTATTACTGTAGTTATATTATTACATTAAATACAAAGAGAGTGAATACCCTTATGAGAGAAAAACGTCTTATATGAGTAACATCTTTGAAATAAGTGTCAAGAGGTTTGCTACCGAGACAACGGAACACTTTCCGTGATTTGTCTTTACGGTGGAGTGAGGATCAAACGATGCAGCGAGGAAAACAGCCTTGTGATCACACCTTACTCAGGAGAGAATAGGCTTCTCTTATGATATTACATTATATATATATATATATATATATATATATACATACAATCTATATGTATATTTTATATATATATATGTATATATACCGTATATATATATATATATATATATACAGTATATATAGATATATATATATATATATAATAATGATAGTGGTGGGTTAGCCGCTAGGGTACCGTATTTTCAGGAGAAACATGAGGACAAGGGAAACGACCGTGTTCATCGTGACTGCTTTATTTGCGATATTTTGGACTACCTTGGTCCATCATCAGGCTTGAATACAGGACCTAAATAAAAAAAAATAAAAAAATAAATATATATATATATATATATATATACCGGTATATATATATATATATATATATATATATATATATATACAGTATATATACAGTATATATATATATATATATATATATATATATATATATATTATATATATTATATATATATATATATATATATATTATATATATATATATATAATATATATATACAGTATATATATATATATATATATATATATATATATATATATATATATATATATATATACAGTATATATGTATATACAGTATATAAATAAATATATAATAATAATAATAATAATAATAATAATAATATATTATATATTATTATATTATAATTATTAAATCAGTTCGTGTGTCTGTCTGTGCGTTCTTAATAGGCGGCCGCAGTTTTGGACCTGGGGAGCTGAAACTTTGCATGTGGGTGTCAATTGACCTGGGTCAGGTCATAGATGGGGCGAGGCCACGATCGGAGGTCGTTTCGAGGCCGAAATTGACAACAAAATGAAAAAAATAAAAAATAAAAAAATGTCCGTTTGGGGCAGAAGGAGGCCTCCGATCGAAAAGGTGTATGGAGCGAAAGTTGTTCGCAGCCCCCCAATATGGGGGTACGGATGAGGTCAGATCCAAAATCGGAGGTCATTTAGCGGCCGAAATCGAGGTCGCCGTTTAATGAGGCACAGGGAGGTCGAGGCTGGTGATTATGGTAGTAGTAGTATTGTGATGATTGGCGGCCGCAGTTTTGGACCTGGGGAGCCGAAACTTTGCATGTGGGTGTCAATTTACCTGGGTCAGGTCATAGAGGGGGCCAGGCCACGATCCGAGGTCGTTTCGAGGCCGAAATTGAAAACAAAATAAACAAAAATTTAAATAAATGGCCGTTTGGGGAAGAAGGAGGCCTCCGATCGAAAAGGTGTATGAAACAAAAGTTGTTCGCAGCCTCCCAAAATGGGGGTGCGGATGAGGTCAGATTCAAAATCGGAGGTCATTTAGCGGCCGAAATCGAGGTCGCCGTTTAATGAGGCACAGGGAGTTCGAGGCCGGTGATTATGGTAGTAGTAGTATTGTGATGATTGTGGTAGTAGTGATTGATGATGGTGATTATGGTAGTAGTAGTGGCGGTAGTAGTGATGATGATTATGGTGGTACAGTATTATTACCCGGGCAACGCCGGGTACCCCTGCTAGTAATAATAATAATGGTAGTGGTGGGTTGGTCGCTAGGGTACCGTATTTTCAGGAGAAACATGAGGACAAGGGCAACGACCGTGTTCATCGTGACTGCTATATTTGCGATATTTTGGACTACCTTGGTCCATCATCAGGGTTGAATACAGGTCCTAAAAAAAAAAAAAAATATATATATATATATATATATATATATATATATATATATATACAGTATATAATATATATATATATTATATTTTTTCTATGTGAGTGAGGGAGGCAAAAGGCAGAACTGCCTATAGCGAGTGCCTCCCCCATAGTTGAAAGAGTGACATGGCCAAAATCAAGGGACATTCGAGCCAAAATGCCTGGACACACTGACTTCGAAGCAATATATATATATATATATATATATATATATATATATATATATATATATATATATATACCTGTATAAATGACGAGGTATACAACCCAACTTTTGAGTCTTCGCCGAATATATGTTGTATTCCAGTTATTAAAACAGCATGTATTTGTTATATTATTCTTAGTGAATTACAGGTACGCTATTGCTCGCCAGGAAAATAACGACAACAAAAAATGGAACAAAATATCTTGATATTGACAAATGGGGCAAAAGGTCTTAAAATAAAAACAAATAATAGGGCTAACGAATTAACTTCTAAAACTAATGGGGCTAAACATGAAGGAGAAGAGGGTCCAGAAAAATGAAATACCTCTCCTAAAGCAGGTAAGGCAATAATTAGTTAGCCACGTTCTTTATTAGTTGGACCAACGGAGCTTGTCATAGAAACTGTCTGTCTGTAGGTGTGATTATATGATACTGGTTTTGTTATTGCATAATTAATCCTAACTTTAACCCTTTCGGTAACGGTGAAATCTTGTTACTGTTATTCTAGATATATTTAGAGGATTGTATGCAGTTTAAGAGGGATCTGTGGTAATACAATGGGTTATGTGAGATAGTTCGAAGTCTGTTAATTGCTGGAGACCTATTGAAAATTGAATTATATCGTCTTATAGTAGCAAAACTATAGTTAAATGGATGCCACCGGTACTGAAAGGGTTAATAGATGGACCGATAGAAACTGTCTGTATAATTATGTAGGTGTGATTATACGCTAATGTTTTTGTTATTGCATTGTTTATCCTAACTTGAATTATCGGTTACATTTTGTTCGCTGAAATAGTTTAGCTCGTTATATACTGTATATAGGCCTATACATAATACAATATTATGAATGATTTAGTTTATTGTGTAAATAATTAACTTTCTAATACCTATTATTTCAATGTAGTTTATTGGTCTCAGAAAAAGTACATTATTGTTAGATATTGTCGTTCCATTCTGCATATTAACAATAACATATATAATCAATACAATATATAATAGATACATACAATAAATAATGATTACTTAAGATTGCCAACAATTAAACACAACAAATAAGGACAATATTATTGTCGCAACCACACATTATACTGTATACAACATATCCCGGGAATAATAATGTGTACGTTTACAAAGAGAAAGATTTTATATTAAAGTAATTAGTAAACATATATTGTCTGGCATATTATTTAGTAGATCATTTTCTTTGTTCTCTTGTTTTTCTTTTCTTGTCTATGTTTAAATTAATAGCATATAATAAACATACCCGTCCTCTAACCAACTCTCTGCAGTCTCTCTCTCTTCGCCGCAATGTTGCATCTCTCTCGCTATTCTATCGCTACTATAATACTCAGTGTTCCTCAGAGCTTTCCCAGCGTATACCACCTCCTCTACATAGGGTACGTAGTACCCATCTTGCAACACAATCCCACCCCTACTCTGTGCAACTTTACAACCCAAGAGTCAAACGCTATTCTCAAACTTTCTTCTATTCAACTGCTGAGCTCTGGAACTCTCTTGCAGAATCAGTCTTTCCCTCTTCCTATGACTTAAATTGCTTCAAACTCCATGTGTCCAGGCATTTTGGCTCGAACGTCCCTTGATTTTGGCCCTCTCACTCTTTCAACTCTGGGGTAGGCACTCGCTACAGGCAGTTCTGCCTTTTGTCTCCCTCACTCACATAAAACAAAACAAAAATATCGGTACTGATTGAACATATTAGATGAAACATTACATAGGTTGCGAACATAAATAACATGGTTATTCCCCATTAGAGGCGAAAAAGAAAATATATATATAAAATCAGCTGTTCATATTTCTGCCTGCTTGTATTATTATTTTCTCTCCTACTAATTGGCATGAGCTTAGGGCATTGTGCATATTTAAATGTTGCTTAGAATTGATCAAGTGAAATCTAGACGATGATGATTACTTTTGTTTTATTTGTTCGGCAATGAACTAACGCATCGTGCAATATATCACAATAATAATATTATTTACAAGAGCTAATGATTGCATCAATTTTCCACCTCATTGGGAATCAAAGGTTTTGTAAAGATGACCTTTAACCCTTTGCTTGTTAAAGGTTATTTCCATGCTGCATTCAACCGTAAAACCACAGGAGATAATTTAGCAAAACAAATACATAAATAAAATAATAATAAATGCAAATAAATAAATAAATAAAATAAATACATTCCATCGTGTTGAAAGGGTTAGAGTTGGGTCGTTTTTCAGGTCCCCCTTCATCTTCATGATTAGCCCCATTAGTTTTTAGATTTTAAGACGTTCGGCCCATTCCTTTGGTGCTTTTAAGACTGTTCGCCCCATTTATTTGTCTTTATCTTTTCGTGTTGATTTCTTTCCTGACGAGCGGTAGTGAGCCTGTAATTTAAGAGGAAAAATGTACAAATATATCTTGAAGAAGGGTCTTGGGGGGTGTTTTGTAAAGTTTGATGGAGGTCTAGGGAGTAAACTAAAAAAACATGATAAACAGATATATAAATGAGGAAATATACAGTATACGCCCATCCCCCTTAAGGGGGGTGACCTGCTTTTTGTTATTTATCTCCTTTTCTCTCTTTCTCTGGCTTGTATCCATTCGGCCCCATTCAGCCAACTGTTTTAAGACGTTTATTCCCATCTAGGTGACGATTTCTTCCTGGCGAGCGATAGCGAGCCAGCATTATATGAAGAAATCCGGCTTCGCCGGAGACATTTTTCTATCGAAAAATGTACAAATTTAGCCTGCTGTCTAACGAAAATAAAAAATATGCTGGCTCGCTACCGCTCACCAGTAAGAAATTGTCACCTGGATGTGGATAAACGTCTTAAAACAGTAGGCTGAATGGGGCCAAATGGATACAAGCCAGAGAAAAATAGAAAAAGACAGAACAAAAACAGGTCACCCCTCTTAAGGCAAAATGCAAAGATCCACTCAGAAAGTACAGAGGGACATTAAGCCTTTCAAGATCCAATACGCATTTCTTCTCTGATATCTGGCTATTATCAGACGATTTAATTCAGATTAAGAAAGGGATATGGAAGTCAGAAGGTTAAGTGAGTTACAGTAGTCTTTACCCTTATCATTCCAACAGACCCCTCTTAACCCTTGTCTAGCGGGGCCGGACTTCAGTCGGTCTAGAGAAGAAAGGACTATGTGGCGGGGACCGACTTAAGGCGGTGTGCAATTCTGAGCAATATTTGGCTCTGAGAAAGAGACGAGCGGTGGGAGGAGCGTAAGTCAGCTCTGACCGTTCGGCACGGGTCCCGCGCCAGCACTGAGCCCTACTCCACACACACCCACACTCACTGCCTCGCTACACAGGGAATTATGTAAGGAAATTACCGTATTTTAGGGATTTTTCTTTCGTCTTCCACGATCGTTGCAAGAGAACGCGTGGTCGTAGAAGGATGGTTCTGGTGTCATTGGAAAGCTCAATTATCGCCCTTTCAGGGATACATAATTGTATTGCGCTCAGGCTCTTGTTTATGCATGAAAAAGAGTACGGAAACAAGGTCGTTTAGGGTAAAACCACCCGCTTGGCGGGTAGTAGAAGTTACTGACGGGCCCGCTCGTAAGGCGTTAAACTATATCAAATGGTCTATTGATAGACAAAATAGACTGTCAAAATGCGTCAAAATCTTCAAAGGGTTAAATATAGGTCAGGTTGGAGGAGGCAAAAGGAGTCTGCGAGGAAGTACAGCCAAATAATAAAGGTTGCTGACAACGTAGATTATGTTGTTATTTAACCCATTCAGTACCGGTGACATCCTGTTCAGTATATTCTGGCAACTATTACACGATTTTATTAAGTTTGACTAGGGACTCTAGTAGTTAACATGCTTCGAACTATGTAGCTTAACCCTTTTTAATAAAACAGATAATTCTTAAGGGGGGAGGTACTCGCTTATTCTTGACTCACTTCTCCCTCACATTCAGCATATTAGCTTTGAGATTTTAAGATGTTTGTTCGATAATTTGGCGATTTTGAGACCTTTCGCCCCATTTTATCGTCAATATTTAGACCTTTCGCGTCATTTAGGTGTCGATTCTTTTCCAGTAATTTTACATGGAATCGGCCTTTGGCCGGGACATTTGTCTACCGAAAAATGTATTTTTTTTTATCTTGATAGGGGGTCTAAGGGGTGCCTTTTAAAGCTTGATGGAGGTCTAGTGAGGAAACTCGAACATAAATAAAGTAAAGAAATGCATATTCCAAAAAGCAAGCACTACCCCCTTAACCCTTTCACGCATATGACGCGATGTTGAGCCTATTGGGGATACTGTAAAGCCTTTGTTACCATCAGCGGTATTTAGAAACCTTTAGTTTAGTTACTTCAACCTCTGCAGTTGTCTTTGAGTTAGCTGTGGGCAGAAAACTAAATTAGGAGAGGTAATTATAAGAGTGAGATAATTCTATTTCTTATTGCTAATCTGACAACCTATGCGTCATAAATGCGTGGAAGGGTAAAAATGCAAAAGGTCGTCTCAATATAACTAGAATATAACTAGAAAGACGTCACCAGTACACAAGGTGTTAAAGATAAACCCTTCATATTGCCAGTGGTCAGTTGTTTCCAGTCACCCCATCTACTGTTCACATCCTATAACTGTTCACATCCTATAACTGTTCACATCCTATAACTGTTCACACCCTATAACTGTTCACATCCTATAACTGTTAACATCCTATAACTGTTCACATCCTATAACTGTTCACACCCTATAACTGTTCACACCCTATAACTGTTCACATCCTATAACTGTTAACATCCTATAACTGTTCACACCCTATAACTGTTAACACCCTATAACTGTTCACAGCCTATAACTGTTCACATCCTATAACTGTTCACACCCTATAACTGTTCACATCCTATAACTGTTCACATCCTATAACTGTTCACATCCTATAACTGTTCACATCCTATAACTGTTCACATCCTATAACTGTTAACACCCTATAACTGTTCACATCCTATAACTGTTCACATCCTATAACTGTTAACATCCTATAACTGTTCACATCCTATAACTGTTCACATCCTATAACTGTTCACACCCTATAACTGTTCACATCCTATAACTGTTCACATCCTATAACTGTTCACATCCTATAACTGTTCACATCCTATAACTGTTAACATCCTATAACTGTTAACACCCTATAACTGTTCACACCCTATAACTATTAACACCCTATAACTGTTCACACCCTATAACTGTTCACATCCTATAACTGTTAACATCCTATAACTGTTCACACCCTATAACTGTTAACACCCTATAACTGTTCACACCCTATAACTGTTCACATCCTATAACTGTTCACATCCTATAACTGTTAACATCCTATAACTGTTCACACCCTATAACTGTTAACACCCTATAACTGTTCACACCCTATAACTGTTCACATCCTATAACTGTTCACATCCTATAACTGTTCACATCCTATAACTGTTCACATCCTATAACTGTTCACACCCTATAACTGTTCACATCCTATAACTGTTCACACCCTATAACTGTTCACATCCTATAACTGTTGACATCCTATACCTGTTCACACCCTATAACTGTTAACACCCTATAACTGTTAACATCCTATAACTGTTCACATCCTATAACTGTTCACATCCTATAACTGTTCACACCCTATAACTGTTCACATCCTATAACTGTTGACATCCTATAACTGTTCACACCCTATAACTGTTGACATCCTATAACTGTTCACATCCTATAACTACACATCCTATAACTGTTCACATGCTATAACTGTTTACATCCTATAACTGTTCACATGCTATAACTTGTTCACATCCTATAACTGTACACATCCTATATATAACTGTTCACATCCTATAATTGTTCACATCATATAACTGTTCACATCCTATAACTGTTTACATCCTATAACTGTTCACACCCTATAACTGTTCACATCCTATAACTGTTCACATCCTATAACTGTTCACATCCTATAACTGTTCACATTCTATAACTGTTAACATCCAATAATTGTTCACATCCTATAAATATTCACATCCTATAACTGTTCACATCCTATAACTGTTCACATCCTATAACTGTTCACATCCTATAACTGTTCACATCCTATAACTGTTCACATTCTATATCTGTTCACATCCTATAACTGTTCACATCCTATAACTGTTCACATTCTATAACTGTTCACACATCCTATAACTGTTAACATCCTATAACTGTTCACATCCTATAACTGTTCACATCCTATAACTGTTCACACATCCTATAACTGTTCACATTCTATAACTATTCACATCCTATAACTGTTCACATCCTATAACTGTTAACATTCTATAACTGTTAACATCCTATAACTGTTAACATTCTATAACTGTTAACATCCTATAACTGTTCACATTCTATAACTGTTCACATCCTAAAACTGTTCACATCCTATAACTGTCCATATCCTATACCTGTTCACATCCTATAACTGTTCATATCCTATAACTGTTCACATCCTATAACTGTTCATATCCTATACCTGTTCACATCCTATAACTGTTCACACATCCTATAACTGTTCACACCCTATAACTGTTCACATCCTATAACTGTTAACATCCTATAACTGTTCACACCCTATAACTATTAACACCCTATAACTGTTCACACCCTATAACTGTTCACATCCTATAACTGTTCACATCCTATAACTGTTAACATCCTATAACTGTTCACACCCTATAACTGTTAACACCCAATAACTGTTCACACCCTATAACTGTTCACATCCTATAACTGTTCACACCCTATAACTGTTCACATCCTATAACTGTTCACACCCTATAACTGTTCACATCCTATAACTGTTGACATCCTATAACTGTTCACACCCTATAACTGTTAACACCCTATAACTGTTCACACCCTATAACTGTTCACACCCTATAACTGTTCACATCCTATAACTGTTCACACCCTATAACTGTTCACATCCTATAACTGTTGACATCCTATAACTGTTCACACCCTATAACTGTTGACATCCTATAACTGTTCACATCCTATAACTACACATCCTATAACTGTTCACATGCTATAACTGTTTACATCCTATAACTGTTCACATGCTATAACTTGTTCACATCCTATAACTGTACACATCCTATATATAACTGTTCACATCCTATAATTGTTCACATCATATAACTGTTCACATCCTATAACTGTTTACATCCTATAACTGTTCACACCCTATAACTGTTCACATCCTATAACTGTTCACATCCTATAACTGTTCACATCCTATAACTGTTCACATTCTATAACTGTTAACATCCAATAATTGTTCACATCCTATAAATATTCACATCCTATAACTGTTCACATCCTATAACTGTTCACATCCTATAACTGTTCACATCCTATAACTGTTCACATCCTATAACTGTTCACATTCTATAACTGTTCACATCCTATAACTGTTCACATTCTATATCTGTTCACATCCTATAACTGTTCACATCCTATAACTGTTCACATTCTATAACTGTTCACATCCTATAACTGTTCACATCCTATAACTGTTCACATCCTATAACTGTTCACACATCCTATAACTGTTCACATCCTATAACTGTTCACACCCTATAACTGTTAACATTCTATAACTGTTCACATTCTATAACTGTTCACATCCTATAACTGTTAACATTCTATAACTGTTCACATTCTATAACTGTTCACATCCTAAAACTGTTCACATCCTATAACTGTCCATATCCTATACCTGTTCACATCCTATAACTGTTCATATCCAATAACTGTTCACATCCTATAACTGTTCATATCCTATACCTATTCACATCCTATAACTGTTCACACATCCTATAACTGTTCACATCCTATAACTGTTCACATCCTATAACTGTTCACATCCTATAACTGTTCACATCCTATAACTGTTCACACATCCTATAACTGTTCACATCCTATAACTGTTCACATCCTATAACTGTTAACATCCTATAACTGTTCACATTCTATAACTGTTCACATCCTATAACTGTTCACATTCTATAACTGTTCACATCCTATAACTGTTCACACCCTATAACTGTTAACACCCTATAACTGTTCACATCCTATAACTGTTCACATCCTATAACTGTTCACATCCTATAACTGTTCACATCCTATAACTGTTCACATCCTATAACTGTTCACATCCTATAACTGTTCACATCCTATAACTGTTCACATCCTATAACTGTTCACACATCCTATAACTGTTCACATTATATAACTGTTCACATTCTATAACTGTTCACATCCTATAACTGTTCACATCCTATAACTGTTCACATCCTATAACTGTTAACATCCTATAACTGTTCACATCCTATAACTGTTCACATCCTATAACTGTTCACATTCTATAACTGTTCACATCCTATAACTGTTCACATCCTATAACTGTTCACATCCTATAACTGTTCACATCCTATAACTGTTAACATCCTATAACTGTTCACATCCTATAACTGTTCACATCCTATAACTGTTCACATTCTATAACTGTTCACATCCTATAACTGTTCACATCCTATAACTGTTCACATCCTATAACTGTTCACATTCTATAACTGTTCACATCCTATAACTGTTCACATTCTATAACTGTTCACATCCTATAACTGTTCACATCCTATAACTGTTCACATCCTATAACTGTTCACATCCTATAACTGTTCACATGTATTTGTGATCGGAAGAGGTAATTGGCAAGGTGAATAAACGAAGAGGAGGTAGTAGAAAGGAAGGAGGGAAGGGAAAAGTATGCAGATGAAAGGACGTGGATAAAGGGAAGGGGAGAAGGAAGGGAGAAGAAGGGTGGATGTAGAAGAAAGGAAGCCAGTAATTGAATGAAGGGTAGAGAAGAGAAATGCGATTTATAAAGGTTGTCATTGGTGAAGGTCATTATCAATGTTCGTTAAGGGGGGATGAGCGTATTTATTTGATCATTTATATATATGTTTACTATTTTTTTTAGTCTCCTCCCTAGACCTTCACCAAGCTTATAACAAAAGCTGGCCAAGACCCTTCTTCAAGATACATTTGTACATTTGTCGATAGATATATGTCCCGGCCGAAGGCTGGTTCTTCTTAAATTGCAGGCTCACTATCACTCGCCATGAAAAAATCGACACCTAAATTATATGAACTAAAGTCTTAATATTGACAAAGAAATGGGGTGAAAGGTTATAAATTCGCCAAACTAATGGGTCGAACTTCTTAAAATCTGAAAACTAATGGGGATAAACATATGGAAGAAGGGCGAGCAGAAAAAACGGCCTATCTTCCCTTAAATCAACAAGATTGAAATAGTTTTGCTTCAATCTACGTATTTTGATAAAACCTAACAATATATCAGTGGTGAGATTATAGGCACCAAACAAGCAGGGCAGTATCAAGGGGAGACCACATAGGCATATGATAAGGAGTTGCTAGAACATCTGGTTCATTTGCTTGGCTTCCCCTACTGTTTCTATTTGTGTCTCTCCTACACAGAGGGTAATCTAGATCAGTCTCACAAACACCCCTTCCTCCTATCATTTCACAACACTTAACGAGCACACCACACTTCTGTCCAACATACATAAACCACATCTAACGTACCTTGATTTTGGCTCTCTAGGCTATCAATGTTCAACCTTAGAGTAGGAGGGAGGGGGGTCACTTGTTAGAGACAGCTTCGTCTTTTGCCTCCTTCATGCCCATAGGAAAAACAAAAGTTGTCTTGCTTGAAACTTACTCGAATTGTTCAACACATTCATTTGCTTAGGTGTATTACATAGCACAGATAATTCATGGACAGTATAAACAAATTCATATGTAGATCAGTATTAATTTATCAAACCTATATGTTAGGTTGATGAAGCAAATCTATTTACAGTGAGGAGACCCTGGAAATTGATTGGGTCCGCTTCAAGTGGTCATTAGAGAGGTGGAGTGGTCCGGACAACGTCAAAGGCTGTATCAGAGGAGGAAGATGTAATTAACGGACATTAATTGTAAACATGGTTACAAAGGATGAGACAACAATACTAATAATTAGTGGAGCTGGCGAGGGAATATAACATCCTACTCTAGTACAGGTAAACCCCTAGGTATTAACCCCTTCTGTACCGGCGACGTATTTTTACTTTATTCTGGCTACTATTAACCGACTGCATTCAGTTTAAATAGTTTAAGAGGACGGCACCGGTACTGTATGGGTTTACAACGAGCTCAGCCTGTATATACTATGGTGGTTATGAGAATAGCAAGAAAGAAAGGCAACATTTTCGGACATGAATTAAGCAGTAACACGTTGCTCAATCCACTATATATATTGAAACCAAACACTCTCAAGATTCGTCACACGTTCCAATGTTCGTGGATCAATACAAATGTTCCTTTGTAACAGCTTGTATTCATACTAATCAAATATGGGAAAGTTATCGGTTAATGCTCATTTACAGTATGATATGCTTTATTCGGTGACTCAAGCATTCTCGTCTTAATAATAGTGTTCATATACTCTCTCTCTCTCTCTCTCTCTCTCTCTCTCTCTCTCTCTCTCTCTCTCTCTCTCTCTCTCTCTCTCTCTCTCTCTCTCTCCCAATACCAATAAATATAAACTGTTTTGATTCTATGTTTGGTAAGAAGGGCAAAACCAGAATGTTTCCGGTAACTTTCCTCGGCAACTCTATTCCACCAGCACTACATATAATTGTGCATAGGATATCGATGACATAATTATCTACCTTCTGTCAACTCTATTCCACCAGCACTACATATAATTGTGCATAGGATATCGATGACATAATTATCTACCTTCTGTCAACTCTATTCCACCAGCACTACATATAATTGTGCATAGGATATCGATGACATAATTATCTACCTTCTGTCAACTCTATTCCACAAGCACTACATATAATTGTGCATAGGATATCGATGACATAATTATCTACCTTCTGTCAACTCTATTCCACCAGCACTACATATAATTGTGCATAGGATATCGATGACATAATTATCTACCTTCTGTCAGATCGCCAAATAATATGGAAAGTAGCTCCATATAGTTATCAGGTCGAAAATCACCACCTGCGAGTTTCAGGCTATAAGGAAGTTGGAGCTGTAAACGCCGCTGTTAAACAGAAATGCAATAATAATGTATAGGTTTCTGCTGGGTAAAAAGTAAGTTGAGTTTGGTTTTATGTATTGATAACATTATGTACTTACTACAACAGTGTTTTAATTGGTAATTTTGCTTTATATCGATGTATACAGCTCCTAATACTTTATATCGATGTATACAGCTCCTAATACTTTATATCGATGTATACAGCTCCTAATACTTTATATCGATGTATACAGCTCCTAATACTTTATATCGATGTATACAGCTCCTAATACTTTATAGCCTGCAACTCACAAGTGGTCAATTGGCATTTGGAAACTTTGTACAATATCTTGTTCCAAATTGATAACCAGAGATCCTGACCCCTAACTCCTGTAACTCAAAATGGGCTAGAGCAAATGGGCCGTAAATGTGCACACCTATTCCCTTGCTGACCCTTCCCAAATGGCAGAAGTATTAGCTAGATTACTCTAGTCGTTTAGGAGTTATAGAGGTTAATATCAGTGTTGGCTTACTTATTTGGAATAGAGTATAGTGTCCATAGGGGCAAGGAGCTGGAGTTCTCGAAAAAAGGGGTCCAATCCTGACGCTATTCTTGACTTACAGTGTGCTGGCTTAATAATTCAGAATGGTTGATAGCCCGTGATGTCATATTATAACTAACTAATTAACCACCCAGGTCACCTTAGCTTTGGAACCCAATGTGTTCAATACATAGACTGTGGTGGTCCAAAGACAAAGGTCATAACAAACATATATACCAGGATAAAGGCCAAGTGTTGTGATGAACCAACTCCTTCCCCCGAGGGTGTTCCGTCCACTATGACGGTAATGGTGGATGGCCCTAGTTATTGGCTTACTTATTATAAAGGCCAAGTGTTGTGATGAACCAACTCCTTCCCCCGAGGGTGTTCCGTCCACTATGACGGTAATGGTGGATGGCCCTAGTTATTGGCTTACTTATTTATCTTGGTTGTTATTTGTTTAGGTTCCTCCTTAAACCTTCATCAAAGTATAAATAAATACAACCCAAGATCCCCCTTCAAGATAGATTTGTAAAAAAATTGGTAGAAAAATTACCCAGCCA
This sequence comes from Paralithodes platypus, assembly GCA_032716605.1. Taxonomy (NCBI): domain Eukaryota; kingdom Metazoa; phylum Arthropoda; class Malacostraca; order Decapoda; family Lithodidae; genus Paralithodes; species Paralithodes platypus. Next base: position 41,433,082 of record CM064512.1, read on the forward strand.
AAGGCCGATTCCTCTTAAATACAGGCTCGCTACCGCTCGCCAGGAAATACTCGACACCTAAATGGCTCGAAAAGTCTTAATTTTGCAAATAAATGGAGCAAAACTCTTTAAATCGCCAAACTAATGGGCCGAACGTCTTAAAACATCAAAACTAATGGGGCTAAACATGAGGGACAAGCGGGGCCGGACAAATCAACCAACTCCCCTTAATGAGAACCTGTGATGTCATTTTTGTTGACTCGGTATATTCCAGGGTAAATTAATTGACCACTTGCAAGTTTCAGGCTATAAGGAAATTGGAGCCATAGACTTCGATATAAAACAAAAATAAAATAATAATATAAGTTTTTAATAAATAAACCGCAATTTAGGTGATAATTCTGTTAATTATTGATGTCTACAGCTCCAACTTCCTTATAGCCTGAAACTTGCAAGTGGTTAATTGGCTTGTCTTGTTCCTGTATGAAGGTATGTATGCGTGTATAGGGAAACAGAATAATGGTTGAAGGAAGGATAAGAACAAAGGTAAAGCAAGGAAGATAATGATAAAGAAGAGAGAGCAGAGTAACGAAGGATGAACCAGCAGCTTAAGGGGGTAGTGCTTGTCTTTTGGTCTATATATTGATAAAGAAGAGAGAGCAGAGTAGTGAAGGATGAACCAGCAGCTTAAGGGGGTAGTGCTTGTCTTTTGGTCTATATATTGATAAAGAAGAGAGAGCAGAGTAGTGAAGGATGTACCAGCAGCTTAAGGGGGTAGTGCTTGTCTTTTGGTCTATATATTGATAAAGAAGAGAGAGCAGTGTAGTGAAGGATGAACCAGCAGCTTAAGGGGGTAGTGCTTGTCTTTTGGTCTATATATTGATAAAGAAGAGAGAACAGAGTAGTGAAGGATGAACCAGCAGCTTAAGGGGGTAGTGCTTGTCTTTTGGTCTATATATTGATAAAGAAGAGAGAGCAGAGTAGTGAAGGATGAACCAGCAGCTTAAGGGGGTAGTGCTTGTCTTTTGGTCTATATATTGATAAAGAAGAGAGAACAGAGTAGTGAAGGATGAACCAGCAGCTTAAGGGGGTAGTGCTTGTCTTTTGGTCTATATATTGATAAAGAAGAGAGAGCAGAGTAGTGAAGGATGAACCAGCAGCTTAAGGGGGTAGTGCTTGTCTTTTGGTCTATATATTGATAAAGAAGAGAGAGCAGAGTAGTGAAGGATGAACCAGCAGCTTAAGAGGGGTAGTGCTTGTCTTTTGGTCTATATATTGATAAAGAAGAGAGAGCAGAGTAGTGAAGGATGAACCAGCAGCTTAAGGGGGTAGTGCTTGTCTTTTGGTCTATATATTGATAAAGAAGAGTGAGCAGAGTAGTGAAGGATGAACCAGCAGCTTAAGGGGGTAGTGCTTGTCTTTTGGTCTATATATTGATAAAGAAGAGAGAGCAGAGTAGTGAAGGATGACCCAGCAGCTTAGGGGGGTAGTGCTTGTCTTTTGGTCTATATATAGATAACGAAGAGAGAGCAGTGTAGTGAAGGATGAACCAGCAGCTTAAGGGGGTAGTGCTTGTCTTTTGGTCTATATATTGATAAAGAAGAGAGAGCAGAGTAGTGAAGGATGACCCAGCAGCTTAGGGGGGTAGTGCTTGTCTTTTGGTCTATATATAGATAACGAAGAGAGAGCAGTGTAGTGAAGGATGAACCAGAAGCTTAAGGGGGTAGTGCTTGTCTTTTGGTCTATATAGTGATAATGAAGAGAGAGCAGAGTAGTAAAGGATGAACCAGCAGCTTAAGGGGGTAGTGCTTGTCTTTTGGTCTAAATGTTGATAAAGAAGAGAGAGCAGAGTAGTGAAGGATGAACCAGCAGCTTAAGGGGATAGTGCTTGTCTTTTGGTCTATATATTGATAAAGAAGAGAGAGCAGAGTAGTGAAGGATGAACCAGCAGCTTAAGGGGGTAGTGCTTGTCTTTTGGTCTATATATTGATAAAGAAGAGAGAGCAGAGTAGTGAAGGATGAACCAGCAGCTTAAGGGGGTAGTGCTTGTCTTTTGGTCTATATATTGATAAAGAAGAGAGAGAGCAGAGTAGTGAAGGATGAACCAGCAGCTTAAGGGGGTAGTGCTTGTCTTTTGGTCTATATATTGATAAAGAAGAGAGAGCAGAGTAGTGAAGGATGAACCAGCAGCTTTTTTTTTTTTTTTCTATATTCCAACTTACTTCCTCTCGGGCATAGGCTGAGAGCCTTAACATTCACCGCTTTACAATGAACAGTGAAGCCCGTGAGGTCTTGTTCCAGTCTAGGGAGTGAGACATGGGAAGCACGTAGAGTACAACGAGCACCTGCCATCTTGCCTTCACATGAGGCACGGTGCTCACTCATGGCCCGAAACTACCCCATCTCTGAAGCCACCTCGTTCCCGTGCTTCACTGTCTCACCCCCTACACTCGGACTCTCACACTTACACACACACAACGCCACCTGTTGAGCAGATAACTCACCAGGCATTGCACCCCTATAGCATATTTTGAATATGGGAATATTCATACAGTGCTATTTAATCAGGGAACAATGAGGGTATTTTATTGACGTTTCGGTGGGCCTGTGGTAATGCACTGATACTAGGTACAGCACAAATTCCATCCCAATAATATCTTCCCATTGATACATCGGGATTTGAACTTTGGATTACCAGGCCAGTGGCAAGACCACTCCACCACACCTCCCCTAAAGGGGTTAGTGCTTGTCTTTTGGTCTATATATTGATAAAGAAGAGAGAGCAGAGTAGTGAAGGATGAACCAGCAGCTTAAGGGGGTAGTGCTTGTCTTTTTGAGTGTCCTCGATAGACCTCCATCAAGCTTAAGAAAAACACCCCCTAGACCCCCTTTCAAGATAAATTTGTACATTTTTCGGTAGACAAATGTCCCGGCTGAAGGCCGATTCCTTCTGCAATTACAGGCTTGCTATCGCTCGCCAGGGAAAATCAACACCCAAATGGCACGAAAGGTCTCAATATTGACAAAGAAATGAGGCGAAAGGTCCTAAAATCGTCAAACTAATGGAACGAACGTCTTAAGATCACAAAACTAATATGCTAAACATGAGGGAAAAAGGGGTCAAGAAAAATCCACTTCATCCCCCTTAAGTAATTGCTGTTCGCTAGGGTAACCACATTCTCTCTCTCTCGGTCTTCTCTCTCATTATCTCACTTCAGTATGATAGTATTATTATCCACACATTATTATTCTGTCTCAACATAAGACAAATGTATTTAGCGAAAGAGAAACATCTAGGATACAAAAGTTAAGTCATCATAATAATAGAAAATTAATATACTTCAAAATGTAGCACACTGTAATACAAAAGGCAGAGTGACTATCTGTATTTTGTGTGTAATTAAGATCCAATTTATTGTTTTATGTTGTACCCATATAGCCAATTTTCTCGGGGAAATAACAACCACGGCGAGATGATTGCCTAGGAGCGTTGAGAGTTGCTGAGGGATTATCAAGTACAAAAATAGTTATCATTGGGAGTTGGTGAGGGATTATGGAGTGATAGACCAGTTATCGTTGGGAGTTGGTGAGGGATTATGAAGTAATAGACCAGTTATCGTTGGGAGTTGGTGAGGGATTATCAAGTAAAAAAATAGTTATCGTTGGGAGTTGCTGAGGGATTATCAAGTACAAAAATAGTTATCGTTGGGAGTTGGTGAGGGATTATGGAGTGATAGACCAGTTATCGTTTGGAGTTGGTGAGGGATTATGAAGTAATAGACCAGTTATCGTTGGGAGTTGGTGTGGGATTATGAAGTAAAATACCAGTTATCGTTGGGAGTTGGTGAGGGATTATGAAGTAATAGATCAGTTATCGTTGGGAGTTGGTGAGGGATTATGAAGTAAAAGACCAGTTATCGTTGGGAGTTGGTGAGGGATTATGAAGTAAAAGACCAGATATCGTTGGTAGTTGGTGAGGGATTATGAAGTAATAGACCAGTTATCGTTGGGAGTTGGTGAGGGATTATGAAGTAACAGACCAGTTATTGTTGGGATACGGTACTGAATGGGTTGATATATACAGACATATATATAAAGCTTGTGACCAATAAGACCATCGGACTACCCCAAGTCGGTTGGAAATAAGGTTGGCACCTCAGTTGGCTTGCATTTCCTCTCTCTCTCTCTCTCTTCTCAGGCATTCTCCCCAAGATCGACGCACCTGACAAATTCTACGACAAGACCTTCAGCACAAATAGCCGACTAAAATATTTGTGTCTGAGGGAAGAAGTTGAATTCATCAACCTCTGGGACAACTTCTACAACCAGCCTACTCTGTTCCGCAAGGATGGCACTCATCTAAACCCTGTGGGTTCAGCACGCATGGGTCGTCTCCTACACGAAGCAGTCCGCAGCCATGGATCAAAAAACGCCATCCGAGAAGAAGCAGCAGTGACATAAATCATCCAACGCCAAGAAAAAAACAGAGGCAACCGAGGACCACCAGTGATAAGGACCGAAGACAGCGAGGACCGAGGACAGCCATGAACATAAATGTAGATCCGACAAGAACCAAAAATATTATTAAAGAGCGTTCCGTGAGTTCTAAAATAACAAATTTAAAGGTTTTCTATGCAAACGCTCGTAGCATACGCAATAAATTTTCAGATTTAGAGGAGCTAGTGTTTACAGAAAATTATGATGTGATTGGCATAACAGAATCTTGGCTCAATACAGAAGATAGAGACTTTTTAGCAGAGTATTCACTTCCCGGTTATGTAATGTTTGAGAAAAGCCGAATAAATCGAAATGGAAGTGGCGTTTTACTTTATATCAAAGAAAGTCTTAACCCTACCCTCTTGTCAAAACCTCAAATTGTGAACGTCGACGCATCTTTTGTGCTAATAAAGAAAAATAAAGGTACAAAAATAATACTTGCATTAATATACAGACCTCCAGCTCAATCAGTGCAAACTGACCGAGAAATTTACGAACAAATTGCAGATGTAAGTAACTCACAAGATACCGTAATTTTTGGCGACTTTAATTTACCTGTGACCAAGTGGGGCGATACTCTTACTTCACACTCCGGACATGACTTGTATACGAACTTGCAAGAGAGTTCGCTTTATCAATTTGTTCGAACGCCAACCCGTGGTAATAACGTTCTTGACATTGTACTTGCAACAAAAGAAGAATTAATAGAGAATTTGAATGTTGGTGATGAATTCAGTAACAGCGACCATCGTACGATAACTTTCACTTTAAAGTTTACTAGTAACGAACCAAATAGTAGCATCGAAAAAGTCCCCAATTTCAAGAAAGCAAACTTCCATAAACTTAGAGCTATGTTTAAAGAAACTGACTGGAACTTTTTAATTCACAATAACGACATAAATACATCTTGGAAGTTATTCGAAGCCACTTACCTAAAAGCAGTGCAAGACTACATACCATCGAAAATACGGCGTCCAGGCCATAATAATAAGCGCAAATGGTGGAATAAAGATATTTCAAACTGCCTGCTTACTAAAAAATTTGCTAATGATAGATTAAAATCCTCACAAAATGACGAAGAACGGCTGAAATTTGTAGAGCTACGACGCAAAGCCAAATAGTTAATTAAGCAAAGTAAAAAGACCTTAGAGTTACATATTGCGAATGAAAGTAAAACAAACCCGAAAGAATTCTATAGTTATATCAGAAAGAAAAAAGTAGTTACTTCAACTGTTGGACCGTTAGTCGATGAAAATGGAGAATACACCAAAGACGAAGTACAAATGAGTAATGCCCTCAATACCTTCTTTGCATCAGTTTTTACAACAGAAGACCTCAATGATATCCCTTCACCATCGCCGATTCAGATTGATAATTCAGATGTTCTAAGCAATATCACCGTTACAGAGAGAGAAGTATTGAATTGTTTAGATAAACTCAAGGTAAATAAAACGCCTGGACCTGATAAAATCTCGCCTAGAGTTCTAAAGGAAGCTAAGGATGAGCTCTCCAAACCACTGACATTACTATTCAATAAATCCTTGCAGTCTGGAACTATGCCCGATCAGTGGAAGCTAGCCAACGTAACACCGATATTCAAAAAAGGCTGCAAATCCCTACCCAGTAACTATCGTCCAATTAGCTTAACCTCAGTTGTATGTAAAATGCTAGAAACGGTCATACGAGACAGATTCGTAAATCACTTAGAGGAAAATAACATACTTAAAGATACTCAACACGGCTTTCGTAAAAAACGTTCCTGTTTAACAAACCTCTTAGACTTCTTCCACGATATCCTCAACCTCTACGATGAGAGTAAAGCTGTAGATATTATATACCTTGATTTTCAAAAGGCCTTTGACAAAGTTCCCCACAAACGTTTACTGCTAAAACTAAAAGCGCATGGAATACAAGACGGTGTGTTGAAATGGATAGAAAATTGGCTCAGCGACAGAAAGCAAAGAGTAGTCATAAACGGTAAGGCATCTAAATGGACCAATGTAAGTAGCGGGGTACCCCAGGGATCGGTACTAGGACCAATTCTCTTTCTAATTTACATCAACGACATAGATGAGGGTCTCACCTGTACAATCTCAAAATTTGCTGACGATACACAAATTGCAAATAGCGTACTCTCAAAAGAACAAGTTGACGATATGCAACACAATCTAGATAAATTGTCATGTTGGGCCCAAATTTGGCAAATGAGTTTCAATGCGGATAAATGTAAAGTACTACATATCGGATACCTAAATGAGAAAGCAAACTATTCGATGAATGGCACTCAGCTTAAGAATGTAAACAGAGAAACCGATCTGGGAGAAACAATATCGAGTAACCTAAAACCGAGTCAACAATGTTCAGAAGTTGTTAAGAAGGCAAACAAAATAATTGGCTTTATAGGCAGGTCATTTGAGCATAAATCCAAAGAAGTTATCCTAACCCTTTACAATTCCTTAGTCCGCCCTCTTCTGGAATACTGCGTTCAATCCTGGTGCCCTTATTACCAAAAAGATATAAACAAGCTAGAACGAGTTCAACGTAGAGATACCAAAATGATACCTAGCCTAAAGAACAAACCATACAAAGAGCGTCTTAGAGAATTAAATATATTTCCTTTAACCCAGCGCAGATTAAGAGGTGACTTAATTCAAGTGTTCAAAATCATCAAAGGCATCGACAATATGAACTGTAGTAAGTACTTCACTATCGACCAATCTAATTACACGCGGGGAAACGGTTGCAAAATTATTGGTAAATCTTTTAACTCACACGAATCTAAGAATTTCTTCTTCAATCGAGTTGTCAACTTGTGGAATGGGCTTCCCCGAAACGTTATAGACTGCATCACCGTTGATTCATTTAAACTCCGCCTAGACAAATATCTCGCATCAAACCCGCGACTGACTGCGTTTGTAAATGAATAACTTTATTTTATCCCCCCCTCAGTTACTAACCCATCTGTCCCCTACTAACTTCCTAATCCTGCCACGGACATTAGTTCCAGGGCAGTAATTCCCTTTCCAATGTTCCCTTACCAACTCTAAACCACTGTTTGGACACTTGATCCTCAGTGTTTTGGAGGACAAGCAACCTAGAAGGGTCACTAGATCTGTTGTTGCTTGATTTCCTTTGTACTCCTTTGTATTCTCTCTCTCTCTCTCTCTCTCTCTCTCTCTCTCTCTCTCTCTCTATCACCCATTATCTTACACAATGGTGGCAGTCAGTGGGGCGAAGGGAGTTTAAGAGAACATTGTCGAGAGGGAACATGATTAAGGTGGGGGAAAGGTTTATTATTTAGTTCATTTATTTATTTATGTATTTATTTTTAGTTTCCTCCCTAGACCTCCATCAAGCTTAACAAAACATCCCCAAGATCCTCCTTCTGGATAAATGTGTACATATATTTGTAGATACATGTCACGGCCGAAGGCCGATTTCTCCTTAATTAGAGGCTTGTTTTCGCTTGCCAGAAAAAAGCCACTATATGGCATAAAAAGGTCTTAGTTTTGACAGAACAATGGGGCAGAAAACATCGCCAAACTAATGAGCCAAACGTCTTAACATCTGAAAACTAATGGAGCTAAACATGAGGGAGAAGGAGGACCATAAAAATTAACCTTTAAAGGGATACGAACCGGAAGAACATGTTATTGTAGATATCGCTTGGCTGTGGTTTATGTGAGTGATTATACAACACCTTTACATAACATCTAAGGTGAAGCCATTGACTTCGGCGGCTGATCAGTGATTGGCGTTTCTGCATGCTTGTGCGTTTGCTTTTTGTGGGCCAACTGATATACAGTATGTGTTCTTCTCCTGTCACCTTTTTTGTCTTTGTGTCTCTTGCTGATCCACCCTACCCCTTGTGGGAGTAAGGGTTGGCTACTGACTGACTGACTTGTACAAAACGTCTACCTTCTCTTGTAAAGTGCTTGTGGACAAAATGTGTGTCTGTGTGTGTGTGTTTTTTTTAAGACTAAGTAATGTGCGTATTATATGTAATACTTTGAAGACTTAACCCCATCTGAACCGGCGACGTCTTTTACATTTTATTCTGGCTACCAGTAAGCGATTTTATTCAGTTTATAACGGGCCCCTAGCAACTAACAGGCTTAGAACTACCTAACTTAACTCTTGCCACAGATCCTTCTTTAAATGTACAAAATCGTCTATATATAGCTACAATAAAATGAAAAAGACGTCGTCGGTACAGAAGGGGTTAACCTCAGAGATAAAAGAACAGAAGAAAAACAAACTTGGTAGAGGACTTTAGGTATGAAATAAACCAGTTTCGAGTTTTTTGTTTTTTGTTTTTAATGTGTGTGAGGGAACCAAAAAGAAAAGCTGCCTGTAAAGAGTGTCTCCCCAAAAGTTGAAAGAGTGACATCCAAAGTAAGGGTAGTTGGTGGTCATCTTATTTCTACTTTTTTTTTTTTTTTTTTTTTTTTTTTTTTTTGTATTCGGATATTTATTCAATTTTGTTCAGTTTATGATAATCTGTGGTAGTAAACATGATTTAGGGAGATATTTCGAAGTTTGATATGCCTAATTGCTGCAGGCCCTTTTAAAACTAAATATAGTTGCCTGCTAGTAACCAGAGTAATGGTAAAAGGACGGCACCGGTACTGAAAGTGTTAAAGCATCCAATGCACAATATCACGTTTTGTTTGCCTGTGCATCACGAACATACAATTCTATTGATGACCAAAGGAGAGAAATGTTGCTGTGGTGGGGATCTGAATGGAAGGTTTGTCAATACAGGGAACCAGTGAATAGTGGGGGAGAGGAAGGAAGAAACCTGTGTAGATATTTTGTATGGGGCTTGTACGAAAGGGTGATGGTTATAGAATTCCAAACAACCACAGATCCATAGTTTACAAGCTCCGAGGTCTGTTCAGTAAAGTTATTAATATAAGATAGAGTGTAATACATACAGTAGGGTGTTAGTATATAAATACATGTAGAATGCTGATGCACCTATGAGTGGCAACGTGACAACTAGGGCGGACTTAGTTATAAAGTGGAAGTATATAGGTTAAGATAGTATAAGTTATTAATATAAGTGTCGGGAATTTAGATAGAGAGGTTAAATTGCGTATCATTGGTACATGAAATAACCCAACAAATAGTTATATTATAATTACCAACGACGTAGTCGTTCGATGGATGTAATCCAGTCCCCCACACACGGCTAATTCAATTGCATGACATGTAGGAATGTTCACATAATACAATATCGATACAATGAACTTAGCTTAGAGGACTGGTGATGTAGGACTGTTGTTATTATTGTTAGTAGTTGTAGCACATGGTGAACTGTGGGTTGAGTCAAAGCCGGGGGAGGAGTTGAGTCAGAGCCGGGGGAGGAGATGTTGGCTGTATGGTGTTGATTGAGAGACTAAAGGGCCGGCGTCCGATCGCTTCGCGAAATTACATATGGCTGCCGGCTCATAATAATTATAACCCATAACTTGGTTTCATAATACATCTAGAGCTGATGTAGATATTTATACATTACAGTTAATATTTAACCTAACTTATGAATAAACTACAATACACAAAGAACCAGCCGAAATCGTACAAGCGATACGATACCGCCAAATTCAAATGTCCTATTGGACGAAAACCTGTCGGGATCATTACCCTATTCCCGACATATTGCCCGCCACCAAAAATGATATACAGGAGCTATATACAGAGAACAAAAAAAGGGCATCGAAGTCAAAGATCACCTTGTTTGATCTTTGATCTCCAAAGATCCACGGAACTCATAGCCGCCCTCCTTTTGGGACGAGCGCCACCTGAAGCCTGAGGAGGATCATCCTTCTCATCATCAGCTGCCCCACCTTGAGGAGCACTGTCACCAGCACTCTCCCACGGAGGGGTATCAGTAGAGACGCCAGGATCATCCGGCAGTTCTACATCCTGCTCCAAGGGATATAACCTTACGACTGGGCGAGTAGTAACCCCAGGCGAAGTTCGTATTCTAGCAACCCTTATAAGACCATCAATGCCCTGGAACAAATCGATAATCCTCCCAAGCTTCCAAAATAACCTAGGACGCTCATCATGAATCAGGACGATATCCCCGATACGAGGCCATCGTTGATTCGTCCCTTTGATCTTATGAGAGTGACGCTCGCGAAGAGACAGCAAATATTCTTGGGTCCACCGTTTCCATAGATCGTCGGACACCTTGTTTACATACTGGAAGCGATGACGTGTGGCGTCAGCATTGCCGAACGTAGGGTCTTGCAGATCTTCGTCATTTACGGACGATCTAGGAAAGGTATTAAGGGTTCGTCCACGTGTTAGCATAGAAGGCGAAATGGGTAAGAGGTCATCAACATCTGCCGAGGTATAGGTCAAGGGCCTGTCGTTGACTGACATCTCAATTTCTATTAAGATGGTTTGCAACTCCCTTCTGGTCATCAGTGCCCTTCCTAATACCTTCTTCATGGCAGATTTGACGATACCGATAGTTCTCTCCCAAATCGCCCCGAACCATGGTGCACGTGCTGGTATAAATCTCCACTGACAACCCTTTCCAGTGAGGGTAGCCACAACCTGTGGGTCATCCATTAAACTCTGGAGATATTTAGAGGCCCCGACATAACAAGTCGCATTATCGCTCATAATAATTTGAGGGAAACCATTGCGGCCTGCAAAGCGTCTTAGAGTATGCAAAAAACCCTCACTGGATAGGTCGCCAATCAATTCAATATGAATCGCTCTGGTTACCGCACATGTGAATAGAACGGCATATACCTTTATGATATTACCGGGCGATTCTCTAACATGAATCGCTCCGGTGTAGTCTACCCCGGTTACCTGAAATGGTTCAGTCCTTTGTACCCTGAACTCAGGCAAGGGAGGTAGATCAACTGGGGAGTAAGACTTACCCTGTAATCCTTTACAGATAGTACAGCTATTGTGGATCCCTTTAATTGCTTGTCGCATCTTAGGGATCCACCAACGTTGTCGCATATATGCCAGAACATAATTTACGCCAAAATGTAGGCAGGTCCTATGGCATTGGCGAATCAACAGTTTGGTAATCAAATGAGAGGAGCTAAGGAGGACAGGATATTTCGCAGAATCAATAATGTCCGCCTTTTGTATCCTGCCTCTACACTTAATTATGCCTCCTTCCATATATAATCCTAGCTGCCTCATTAAGTTTGAGGGTTTGGCCTTTGACTCCTTGCTCAGGATTTGATGTTCAGTAGGATAAGATTCCCTTTGTACTAAACATATTAGTTTTGCTTCTGCTGATCTCATTTCATGGAGTCTGATATGCTTCGAATCTTCACTAAGGAAAGACCCGTGAGCCCGACTTCTCATGTTGTTAATGAAACGGTATATCCATGCAAATACCCGTATTACTTGATCATAGCTGCCGTAACGTACCCACTCTACCAACTTGTTATCCTGATGTGTAGTACTCACATTCGAACGACTTAACACATCATCTTGGGGCCGACTTGAAGGATCAGACATGCATTCCATGAAATCCTGAGGCCATTCAGTTGGAGATGTAAGCCATGGAGGTCCATGCCACCAAATAGAGGACGACATAAACTGCTGCGCCGAGATCCCCCGGGAAATGATGTCACTGGGGTTATCCCTGGTGCTCACATAGCGAAATGTAGCTGTAGGAACTAAGTTATGAATCTCATCAGTGCGATTAGAAACATAAACAGGTAACACTTTCTGGCTGTGTACCCATGAAAGCGCTATTTGACTGTCGCTCCAGACATAGACGTTATTAATCTGTAGTATGTCTGTATAAGCATCCAGTGTAAACTTTATTAGACGAGCAGACAGAAGCAATGCAGTAAGTTCTAATTTAGGAACTGTAATCTTCTTTATAGGGGCTACTTTGGCCTTCGCTATAGCCAACGTTGCTTCACTACCATTGCATATGTATATGGCAGTACCGTACGCACTATTACTAGCATCAGAAAAGGCATGTAGATCCACCGGTTGACCACTAATAACCTGACGATTAAGTTGGACCTTGCAACATGTGGAAAGGTCCGACCGAATCAACCGCCAAGTATCTTGTAACTCAGTCGGGAGGGGCGTGTCCCAATCTAGTTTTAGCCGCCACAGTTGCTGTAAAAACATACGAGCACGGATAGTTACAGGCAGCAAAAAACCTAGGGGATCAAACAACCTCGCTGACAAGCTTAAGCAGTTTCGCTTGGTCATAAGCTCACCGCCGCATGGGGTGTGACAGAAGGATATACAATCTGTGGTAGTGTCCCAAGTGGGACAAAAACTTCACCTCACTTCACCTCTTCACCTCACTATTCTCAGTAGCTACACCGTCAGAAGCAAATTGACCTTTCAAAAGATCACTATTAGTGGCCCATTCTCTTAACCTCTGAAGTGCGCATGGGGGTATTTGGAAACGTCCCCCTGTGCTGACGTATTTGAGGTGTTTCCGTCACTAAAATATTCATTGTGCCATTAATAGCATTAATATTTATCCATATGCGCCTATTATGGGTTGATTATAAAGGTATTAACCTGAAACAACAATAAAACGAGTGAAAACAGCGTTTGGATGGTCAAAATCGGAGATATAGCCCGCGAGTTGTATAATGTATGGGTGAGGCAATCTGCTTTCCCGCCAATTTCCCCCAAGGCCACTGAGACACAGTCGATCGATACTCTCTCTCTCTCTCTTGCACTCGCTTGCTATCAGTGATGACCACACCCTCCAATCGGATTTCTAATGTTAGCACGAAAATATACCTCAGGGAATAACAGGGAAAATAGGTGATAACTGAAGGAGAGGAGGAAAGTGGGGAAGGAGGGGAGGTAGAGGACTGAGATTTTGCATGGCCCAGGGGCCAAAAAAAAAAAAAAAAATAAAAAAAAAAAAATATAAAACAATTTTTTTTTTTCGATGTCAAAAGTTGATTTTTATTTTCTCTGACTCTTAAGAGTCTTCCCGCAGTGCGCCGGGGGAACTCTTAAGAGTCTCCCCGCAGCTCCCGGGTTAAGTATAAATGAGCCTTGGCAAATATATCGCGGATCTCCCAGCATCTTTCGAGCAATAAATCTTCATCGTCTCCAGTGCCCTGAAGATTGTCCACATAGATCCCCTGCTGGATCTCATTCTTGAAGTCAGGATCTAGTCCAGCCTCCTCAAGATGACGCAAGATAATAGCGTTGAGAAGGAACTGGGAACAGGTCGCCCCAAATAAGACGACTCTGAACCTGTAGACCAGATACTCTGAATCTAGATCCATTGGGTCATGCGGCCATAAAAATCTTGCCGAGTCCCTGTCTTCACGATGGAGTTGAAGCATCAGGAAGGCCTTCTCAATATCGGCGACCCATGCAAACTTATGACATCTGAAGCGCAACATAATTTGCGCTAGATCAGAGACCAGGGACGGACCCGTGTACAGACAATCATTCAGGCTATAGGAGCGATCACTGGATTTAGCAGAGCAGTCATACACAATACGAACAGGAGTGGTGGAACTGTCCTTTTTAATCCCATGGTGAGCAAGGTAATGGATGTTATCCCCATACTCATTGAGATCTACTCTCTCCACAAATCCACGTTGTATCTGCTTGGCTAAAACTGCCGCATAAGTCTCGCAATAACTTGGATCCTTGACAAACTGCTTCTGAAGGCCACGTAACCTACCAAGTGCTAGATGGAAATTAGTAGGTAATTTACTCTTGTTATCATTCCAAGGGAGCCTTACCACATACTGACCTCTGCCAGAGTCATACGTTACAGTCTCTTCATACGAGCTTAACGCTAGCTTGGACTCACGATCAAGTTCATGTGGGTCAATTCCAATATTGTCCAAGTCCCATAGCTTATCTATATCAGTACATGTATTATCAGGCACATTTGGCCGAATATATTTATCTATGGGGCTTACTGCTACCTTGAGGACCGTAACCACCTCCACCTGTGTGTCTTGAGAGGAAGTGGCATAGGATCCAGAAATGGCATACCCTTGGATCGTGGGGAGCATTATTAGCTTATCTACCCGCCGATATCCAGGGTGAACCAGGTCGTAGTAATAATCAGCTCCGACCAGTAGCATAATACCATTGTTAGCAGAGAGTTGATCATCAGCCAGTTTATAACCCTTACTGCTGAGATATTTCAAATGTGGTTGAATCTCTGATGCTATATAGAAACTGGGTAGTGTGTCGACCACAACAGCCTTGATGGGACATACCTTTTTTCTACAAACATAGGAAATCTCCACTATATCATAGTCACTGGTATCTATTTCACCAGTAAAACCATGGAGACGCAAATTCTCTTGACCCTTGCTGGTACACTTGAGCTGGGGTAATGATGACCGCAGAACGAATGACCTCTGTGAGCACTGGTCAAGTAAGGTGCGCGTCATTATAGTATTATTATTACTCCCCACTACTGGCAGCATCATAGTAGGAAGCAATTGACATTCTCGAGAAGCAATGGACATGGCAGATACTTTATCACCCTCGCTCTTACTTTTCTCATGTGACTCTTTGGGGGTTCTCCCCTTTTCTTTGCCGTCGTGCCGATCAGACTGGGTGCAAAGGGAAAACCAATGTTTCCCCTTGCAATACTTACAAGGTTTGATGTAGGAATTGGTGCAAGTACTGTTGAAGTGGTCTCTTGCCAGACAGCTGGTACATAACTTAAGCGATTTAGCCTGGCCAATCTTATGTGTAGCCTTAGGATACATAGGACAGTGGCACCACAGATGACCGTGGACACTGCACAACTTGCAACCTAATGGTATTGGCCTTTTCTGTTTAGGAGAAGTCTGTACCGGGAAAGCTGCAGTAGATGGCGACATCTCCACTTGTCGGTAGTGTCCAGTACTCGCCATATTGAAGACTTCAGTCTGGTACACCTGCACCAACGCTTCCAAGTTTAGTGGAGAGTCGCTTAGTTGTCGTCTTAAGATTTCCCTTAGGGGAGAGGGTATCTTATTCAAGATATTAACACTAAATATTTCCTCCTTGGTGATGGCCATTGTCTCCATAGATCGGAGGAGGCTCTCAAAGGAGGCATAGTACTCCTTTAGGGCCGTCACATCATAGGATGGAGGATCTAGCGTGAAGAACTTAGTAATTAACGCGGTCTTGATGACTTCCACTCTCCCGTAAGTTCTCTTCAGCAACTCCACTGCAGACTCGTAGCTGGTAGCTTCTAGCGTGTACTCATCGACTAACTTCAATGCCTCCCCTTTCAATTGACCACGGAGATATGTGAACCTTTGGATGGATGTGAGTGTTTTTCTGATGGACGGAACACTCAAAAATATCCCAAAATCCAGTCCAGGTAGCCGAATCCCCGGAAAAGGTAGGCAAAGTAAGCTTCGGCAGGTTAAAACCAGTCGCCTTTGGTGTACCGGTATCCTTAACAGAGGTTGATTCTTGGGTGGAAGATAGTCTGGCTAAGGCTGTATTAACATCCTCAAAGTACTCAAGATCTGCCGACATTTCTTCATCCACATCGTCAGTAACTGTCAATAAACCATATAGCTGCTGAGCATAACTATCATAAGTAGCTAGCGATTTAGTAACAGTAGCGAATTTACCCTTTATTTGATCAGCCGTGGCACTTAATAAAAATTCAGCAAGATCTCTTAAACATCTATTTAAACTTCCCTTCATCCCTCCCTTAAGAATCTTAAGTTTCTTTAAATCTGTCATAGTTATATCTGAATCTAGGCTATTAACTCTCTAAACTATAAAGCAAATTAGTTACACAAATGAATAAAAAATGTGGCAATAGCATTGCCACTCCCAATTTGGAAACGGTCATTAGGCTACTAGCTGCAGTAGGATGAATTAATGGAGCAAATCGACAAATAGCAGAAACAAACTATGGCTAGAGAAAGAAGGGTAAATGAAAAGAACTGACTAGGCTAGTATTAGGTATTAGGCCCAGCCCGGCTCCCCATCCCACAATCATGAGGTCTGTTGGCTGTCAATCACTTAGGAATCAACAGAGACCGAACCCCATGACCGTAATTAGGCAACTAGGCTATAAAATTTAATGAAATGAGTCACATGAGAACCCTCCCCACCGGCAAAATTTAATTAAATGAGTCACATGATAAAACACAACGAACACCACAGGCACACCACCAAAGCGAAATGAACAGCTACCACAGACACCTGCATGCCTAGCCTGCCTAGCCTAGCTTTGCCTACTAGCGCGAAATGGTGCCCGACGAAATTACCCCTACCCCAATCTCCAGCCCAGTTAACCCACCAAAAAACGCCAAGGACCACACGCCCCAAAAAAACTGGAAACTAGCCCCAAAAAAGATAGGGACGGCGCCTAAATGGTAAAAAACACGAGGGAAGAAGCTGGGTCTAAACTAGGGAAACGGCAGTCAGCCAATAACGCGCGAGGCGGCAGCCACTTGTAAGCTCACAAGCGTCAAGGAAGCAAACAAAACGGTACTACGGTAAGGAAGCCTAAGGGCACGAAGGACCATTATTTGTCGGGAATTTAGATAGAGAGGTTAAATTGCGTATCATTGGTACATGAAATAACCCAACAAATAGTTATATTATAATTACCAACGACGTAGTCGTCGATGGGTGTAATCCAGTCCCCCACACACGGCTAATTCAATTGCATGACATGTAGGAATGTTCACATAATACAATATCGATACAATGAACTTAGCTTAGAGGACTGGTGATGTAGGACTGTTGTTATTATTGTTAGTAGTTGTAGCACATGGTGAACTGGGGGTTGAGTCAGAGCCGGGAGGGGGGAGATGTTGGCTGTATGGTGTTGATTGAGAGACTAAAGGGCCGGCGTCCGATCGCTTCGCGAAAATACATATGGCTGCCGGCTCATAATAATTATAACCCATAACTTGGTTTCATAATACATCTAGAGCTGATGTAGATATTTATACATTACAGTTAATATTTAACCTAACTTATGAATAAACTACAATACACAAAGAACCAGCCGAAATCGTACAAGCGATACGATACCGCCAAATTCAAATGTCCTATTGGACCAAAACCTGTCGAGATCATTACCCTATTCCCGACAATAAGATAGAGTGTAATACATACAGTAGGGTGTTAGTATATAAATACATGTAGAATGCTGATGCACCTATGAGTGGCAACGTGACAACTAGGGCGGACTTAGTTATAAAGTGGAAGTAAATAGGTTAAGATAGTATAAGTTATTAATATAAGATAGAGTGTAATACATACAGTAGGGTGTTAGTATATAAATACATGTAGAATGCACCTATGAGTGGCAACGTGACAACTAGGGCGGACTTAGTTATAAAGTGGAAGTAAATAGATGTAACTTATATGTTACAAAAGTATTGTTGGGACATTTGTGTATTACCCTTTGGCATACAATTGTCTAAACAGATAAAGATAATCGCCATAATTCGCCATAATACTGTGTATATTTGTTTACTTATTTATTTATTTTATTTTACTTCATCTCTTGCAAACCCGTTCTGTACAGGCGACGTCCTTTTCATTATATTCTGGCAAATGTTAGACTATTGTATTCAGGAATGGGCGTATTTGTTTGCTTATGTATTTATATATATACCGGTATATATATATATATATATTTTTTTTTTTTTTTTTTTTTTTTTAGTTTACTCCCAAGACCTCAATCATGCTTAAAAAAATCAATCAAATTTGTACATTTTTCGATAGAAAAATGTCCTAGCCGCAGGCCGATGATTACTATATTACAGGCTCGCTATCACTCGTCAGGAAAACAAATCGACATCAAAATTGTACGAAGGTTCTTAATATTGACAAAGAAATGGGGTGAAAGGTCTTCAAATCGCCAAACTAATGGGCCAATCGCCTTAACATCTGAAAACTAATGGGGCTAAACATGAGGAAGAAGGGTGGGCCAGAAACCTTAATTAAGAAAGAAGCCCGCACATGAAAAACCTGCAGACTCTCTCAATCAATCCTTTTAGCTAGCATATACCCTTCCGGAGATTTACAAAATCGTCTAAATGTAGCTGAAATAAAATATCAAAATACTTCACCGGTACTGAATGTGTTAATGTAGTTTGAAAATCATATAGGCTTGATTCCTTGTATTTCTTCAACTCAACTTATTATATATTTGTTATATTTTTGGTTAATGTATTTTGAAAATTATGAAGACTTGTTTCCTGTAATGTTCTGTTAACTTATTTATATATTGTATCATATTTCATGGTTTTAGTACTGTAGTTTTATTATTGTAGTTTGAAAATGCTATAGACTTGTTTCCTTGTACATACTGCACCTTAACTACTATAACTTTCTTTGTTTGGTTTTCCTCCCCACACTGCCTCCTGACTCCAAAATGACTCAGGCTGCTGGAAATAGTCGGACCAAGATTATATTTGGATTGTGTTTCGCAGATGCTGCGCTGAGCCCTTCCGATAGTGATGTATTCAGCTCTCTCTCTCTCTTTCTCTCTTCCCGTCAAATATGACGTATCAACAATGTAGATAATCAAACATAATATGCGAGAGAGAAAGAGGTTTTCTTAGTAGATTGATTTAGTGCACACCTACCTCTTGTTGAAGAAAGGTATGTGCAGACATTATAATATGACCTGAATGCTAGAGAGGAATGTCATTCGTGTACCCATTTAATTGTGGTTTAATCTAATTGATTAATCTCACTCCCAACACCAAACACCTCCCAATGACATTTTTGAAAGCATGTAACCTTACCGGGATTCGAACATGGGTTACCTCATACAGATCTTAAACACTCTAACCATTACACA
Source organism: Paralithodes platypus (assembly GCA_032716605.1). NCBI lineage: Eukaryota > Metazoa > Arthropoda > Malacostraca > Decapoda > Lithodidae > Paralithodes > Paralithodes platypus. Next base: position 41,452,349 of record CM064512.1, read on the forward strand.
TTCAAGGCATTAAAGGTTAAGTACATGGCTACGAATATATATATCCATTTATCGAATACTTGATATCAATCAAATAAATATAAAAGCAGGAATATAAATATACAGCCCCACTCACTGGAACTTCTATCATGCTCACTATCCATGGGGTCAAACCGGGGCAATATTAATGGACATTTTGAATCCATAATGCGAGGAATATAGGGAAAATATCATGAAATAACATTGTTTTGGCAATTCTATAACGTCCAAAGTCATAATATGAACAATAAACCATACTTCCAGCCATACATATGCAGTAACTTTCGTTTGTCAGCCTGCCACTAACAAAGCAGGTAACTCTCTATGGAATACACCAACAAGACGAACGAAATATGGACCGTGTTCACAAGGTGTTTGATCTTGGCATTCAACAAGAGTTATGCAGTTAATACTTATCATGATGTGTACATTAATAAAGTTGAACATTTTAAGGGTGGGAATGAAAGCATGTGTTTAACCCTTAATTAGCGGCGCGCAACATAAGTCGAGTATAATAAATCTGGACTATCTGGCGGCGCGCGACATAGGTCGTGTGGCAATTTCAGCACGTAATGTTGTTGAGAGAGAGAGACAAGTGGTGGCAGGAGAGTAGCGAGCGTATGACTGCTCCAGACCACCGCGGCGAACCTACTGACACGAATCCCACCTCCTCCCTCCCTCTCTCACTCGCTACATACTGAATTGTATGGGGAAAGTACCGAATTACATGCTTTTTGCACTCGTGTTGCGCGGTTGTTGCAAGAAAACTAGCCGTCATAAAAGGATCGTTATGGTGTCATTGGAAAGCTCTGTTTATGCCCTTTCAGGGATAGATACTTGTTTTACACTCTGGGTCTTATTTAGGCATGAAAATGATCACGTAAACAGCCCTATTTTGGCTAAAAACACCCGGCTGGGCGGTACATACTATCTGGCGGCGCGCGACATAGGTCGAGTGGCAATTTCAGCACGTAATGTTGCTGAGAGAGAGAGACAAGTGGTGGCAGGAGAGTAGCGAGCGTATGACTGCTCCAGACCACCGCGGCGAACCTACTGACACGAATCCCACCTCCTCCCTCCCTCTCTCACTCGCTACATACTGAATTGTATGGGGAAAGTACCGAATTACATGCTTTTTGCACTTGTGTTGCGCGGTTGTTGCAAGAAAACTAGCCGTCATAAAAGGATCGTTATGGTGTCATTGGAAAGCTCTGTTTATGCCCTTTCAGGGATAGATACTTGTTTTACGCTCTGGGTCTTATTTAGGCATGAAAATGATCACGTAAACAGCCCTATTTTGGCTAAACACACCCCGCTGGGCGGTACATATAAATAGACCGCTAGCCCGCTAATAAGGTGTTAATATACTGTATATGTAGGAAATAACGTTCCTGTGCAGTTTTACCAAGATATCTAGCCTTACTAAATGCCGGGTGGAACATGCACAATTGCTAAATCAGATACAAACACGTGAAAAAGCCGGAATCAATACGATAAGTATGACATAATGAATATCACAGACTTACAGTCCTCATAATAATTAGGAACACATGTATGATGTTGCGTACAATGATTGGCAAACATTCTGGCTCCAATGTAGTAATACAGTCTGTTTTTTCCCAGCTGATGGTAAATTACTATCTATCCATCCTAATTACTACGCTATAACCAAGGTTTTGTAGCGAAATGTGTTGCTAATTATGAAAACTTGGCAATAACATGACCCAGAGACATAGCAGTATCAGATTATTTCGTTAAGTATCGAGCAATCAGTTGCTATGGGATTCAATTTACCACCAGCTGGAAACAAATAGACGATAGTTGTCAAGCAATACACTGATGTTGTGGTCCTGTAAATTCTGTAGATCATTTAATCTTTGCAGATGATACGGTTAAGTGATAGCTGAATCTTGGTCAATAGACATACAATAATTACTCAATTTACTGGCAATGGTTGATATATTTTTCTTTTCTTCTTTAATTAAGATAGAGTCTGGGAGTAAAGCGATAGTACACTCACAGACAAAATACGGCATCCCTTTTTTGGTCCTAAAGCCCATTTCACACAGTCAAGAACGCAATGCCACATACCGGATCATCCGTATTCGGCCTCGGTCTTGAGAAATGTGGCCCCAACTGCTTTTTGTTACGCATGCAGCAAACAATAACCACATGCAACCGACTGAGAACCGTCCGACAACCGATGATCGTAGACATATCACTGACCATGAACTGGCCGCCGAAAAATTTGAATTTAAAGCTCATTTCCGGAAGCCGACCGACACCGACCAATCATGACCGATTCAGATCGACAACCGACCACAAAAGAATGCCACTGACCATATGCGACTGCGTCCCTATGCGGGCATGGTTGGGGTTATGCGGTTGCATGCGGGATGGTCGTGCTACACCCAGACTGGCACGGTTTGTTCCCGACCACTACTGTGTGTTGCAGACCGACTTCAGACCGCATCCGCATGTTCATGACCGTGAACCGTATATTGTAGCCCACCAACTGCATGTGACCGCATGCGTTGCATGTGGTTTCAAATTTTGAGCTGGCTCAACTTTTTGGGGCTCGCCCACGCATGCAGCCTAATGCCGCCGACCATCTATGACCTTCGACCACATTTTGCAGACCACCTTGCCGATTATATCCCGCATGTGTGTTCACCGTTTATGCGGCATTGCGTTCTTGACTGTGTGAAAGGTGCTTTAGCTAAACTCGAATCAATGGATACTAGGTCAGTAAAGCAGTGAATCATGTTCCGTAGTTCAAACTGACCCATTCATTGCATCACACTAAATATCTATTGATTTTGGTTTAATTTAGGACTAAGCAAGAAGTGCAACTTTTGTCAGTGAATTGATATCGGTTTAGTCCCCGGGTGGACTACGTATATCTTAAAAGCCTCACCCCTCGTCCTCATTAAGCTCCCCTCCCGTTATTACTGTCTTAACACATTGTATATTAATAGGGTAGAGTGACCCTCACCCTACAAGACGGATCACCCTTTACTCCACACCGCTCTGGATATAATAATTGGTTAAGGAATGCCAGTAATTCTTCGGGCTGACGCATTATATGAATCTGTGTGTGAGTAATTACCTACACTGTTATATAATATTTCATGTTGTAACTAGTTCAGCATATTCATTGGTATTAATTATAATTTTCCGAACACTGTATTTTAGTAATTGGTGTTTCTGAATGCTTGTGTGCTTGCTCATTGTGGGCGGACTGTTATGTGTGTTCTCCTGTCACCTCTTATTCCTTTCTTGTGTATCTTGCTGATCCTCCCTATCCCTTGTGGGAGTAATGGCTGCCTACTGAATGACTGACTCTATTTCAGTTAGTTGGAATAGGACTTAATAGGGTATTCACTTTTCTGGAATATTTAGCCTGCACATTGTAATTATAATATAGCGTCAGGATTAGAGCCCCATTTCGAGAACTCCAGGCCCTTGTCCTAATATATCTGAATTTGTGAGGGGTCTTATTTCCGATAACAGCGGAAGCGAGTGTGAATATTCAGTATGTGTTACATATTTTGAGCTGTCATCATTAGTTTCCTTAATAATCCATACATTTGTTTTATTGGGTCCAGGTGACATGGTAGACTTATGTAAGATAATTGCCAATGATCCGAAGGGGGTCTTGATGATGAATTCGGACAAGCAAGGTAGAGGGAGCTTCTATTTCATGTGTGTATATATTTATTTATTTATATTTTTTGTTTTTATTAATTTATTTATATTATTTTTGCTTCTGAAGTATTACTTATCTGAATGATTTTCTCAATATGTTCCTCCTCTTCGCCAACTAATGAGTCGATGGTTTATTTAATTAATATATGTTGTTATAACCGTAGCATTCCATATTTATGTAAATTAATCATTTGGTCATGAAGATTTGTATTACTTTGCTTATTTGTTTTAAATCAATGTTTTACGACGAAGATTCAATTAATGTTTGTATTTCCCGATTGATTTTTGTTGTTGTTAATGACTACTTCATGAACAAATTCTCCGAATAAACAATGTTCACTTTCTTTATTGTATCATATTCATTAAATATTGCAACTCTCATGTATGTGAGCAAATTAAAAGCGTTATCAAGTAAATGTTGACAATTTCCAATTATTTTCAGTATGCGATTTGTGGCTATTAAGTTTCCAATCAGCTTGACTACAATTGTATAATGATTTCTAGCTTACGAATGTCGACCTTTCTTATGTTTTATACTTTCGCAATGTATGTTTAAACAATTGCTACAGCTCCCTCTATAACAGGTGGTGTAAGCCCTTAACACATTCAGTACCAGTAAAGTTATTTTAGCTCTTTGCTGGCTACTATTGGACTCTTTTAATCAATTGAAAACAAAAACCGGCCTCCAACCATGAATATACTTCGTACTTTATCATATAACCCTTTTTTACTACCACAGATCCTTCTCAACTGCACAAAATCGTCTAGATGTTTGTTTCGTTCTATGTTTATGGAGGAGACAAACGACAGGTTGCTGTAACGAACATATATACGATACCATATGTTACAGGCAGCTTTGCCTTTTGTCTCTTTCATGCACATAGAAAACAAATATTTATGTCTATTTGAATTTTGTACAAATAAATAATCCAGTTGTCGTAGAAGGTTACGAGGCACCACACAGTATAGCCTCTTTCGGATGTAGTGGGTCGCTATTATTGGAGGAAACTTGCTAAAACCCACCTCACGTACAGTCTAGTTCTAGAACGACCTTTGGCGGAAGTCATTTTCAAGACACAAAACGCAATGTTCTAACTTTATATTCAGGTAAGAACTTTTGTTTCTGATGTTCTCATCTGCCTTGTGTGTGTTTCTTTGTATATATATATATATATATATATATATATATATATATATATATATATATATACATAAGAACATAAGAAAATGGGAGTATGAAGAAAGCCGATTGGCCCAAACAAGACAGATCCCTCTAACACCCAACCCTAATTATAGGGCCTTATATAATCTCTCTGTCGAAAGCTTTACTGATATTTGAATATATTATATCATATGACTTGTCATTATCTGCTGCTTCATATACCTCTGAGAACAAAATAAGCAAATGAATAAGGCAAGAACGTCCCTGAGTGAATCCATGCTGAGAAGAATTTATTACATTTAAATGTTTCTAAGTCGTTTCTAATTTTACTAGCAATAATTGACTCTAGTAGCTTTCCTATGATTGATGTGAGACTAATGGGACGGTAATTGGATGCTATTTATTTATCACCTTTATTGAAGATCGGAACTACATTTACATGCTTCCAAGCTTCTGGAACTAAGCCTGTCTCTAATGACCTGTTAAATAGAAATGTTAATGGTTAACCCAACTCATCTCTGCATTCTATTAATACTCTAGCATATACCTCATCAGGACCAGGTGATTTATGAGGTTTCACTCTGTCAATTTCCTTAAGCACATCATTTCTACTTATAGTAACCATACTTAACCTATTTTCTATACTATCGTTATATACCTTACGGATTTCTGGAAACTGTGCCAAATTTTCATTTGTGAAAACGGAAAGAAATTGACTATTTAATGTACTGCACATTTCTAAACATATGTAAAACAAATAAAAAAAAATCATTCTAGGATCATAACAAGTCACCTGATGATGGACGAAGCGTCCGAAACATTGTGAATTTGCAAATGTAATAAATAAAGCTAAAGAAAAATGGCTCTCCTCTGTTTTTTTACCGTCCTCTTTTTAATGAAAATACTTTACCCTGGTGGACAATCACGTACTATATATATATATATATATATATATATATATATATATATATATATATATACCGGTATATATATACCGTATATATATATTTTTTTCGGATGGATGGGACTCGTTAGCCTTGGTCGGCAACTCATCTAGGGGAGACAACCTTATACAAATCCAGGTGGATGGAACTCGTCAGCCTTGGTTGGCAACCTGTCTAGGGGAGTAAACCTGATACAAATCCGTACTGCTTACCTAGGGCAAACAAGATAGTGCTAACAAGATAATGACAGAGGGCCTCGGAGTCGGACGGATCCAAATTGAGTGGTCAATCCTGTAAGTCCTTCACTAAACTGGCTCGGGTTGTCCCTCTCACAGGGAATAGGTCCGCTTGGGGACATTCTGTGTATGGTCACCCTCGTAAGGGGAGTAAGGCGTCCGGCAATAGATAGATATATATATATATATATATATATATATATATATATATATATATACATATATATATATATCTATATATATATATATATATATATATATATATATATACAGTATATATATATATATATATATATATATATATATATATATATATATATATTATATATATATATATATATATATATATATATATATATATATATATATATATATATATATATATATATACCCGGTATATATATCGCAAATACACATAAGCTACTAAATGATTTTATACTCACAGACGGACTTGAACCACCGACAGTCAGAACAAGTGCCTATACTTTAATCCACTATACCACGGCGTGATAGAGGATACTTGTGTGTAGTGGATTAAAGCAGGGACACTCGTCCTGACTGTTGGTGGTTCATGTCCGCCTGGGAGTATATATATATATATATATATATATAATTACATTTATGATCACATTGAGTCTTGACCATTGGCATATTTATCAATAATAAGGTCAGCGTAACACTATTTTGTAGCATTTTGAATATGGTGCAATTCAAATTTAAAATATATATAAGAAAGAAATAGTAACCATAATCTGTGACCTACACCATTCACCTTGACCTTTGAATAACAAAAACACAGCATTTGGACAATCGTTGCATTGACCAACCGAATTTGCCAGCAAAATTTGGTTACGATACATTAACCCCTTCAGTAGAGTTCTGTCGGTTTCATTTCATACTGGATATTAAGACGATTTTATTTTGTTTATGAAGGGCCTCCATAAAATGAGCAGGATTTCAACAATCTTAATTAACTATTTTTACTACCACAGATCCTTCATAAGCTCCACAAAATCGTCTAATTATAACTAGAATACAATACAAAAAACGTCACCGGTACACACAAGGTTAAACAGTCTAGGAAGAGTGTAAAGAAATTTTTTAACACTCTTACTTTGTTCTTTGACCTTGACCTTTAACCTTAAGTAATATAATATATCCGAGATGGGTCTGTCCTTAGGGAATCGTAGTTTTAGCAGGAATAAGAAAATGAGTGAGGCAGCGAACAACATCTTTATTTTCATATTTTCAAATATTTCGACATATTCTTAATGTCATCATCAGTGATCTAAAAGTTAAAGAGATTAAAACTCATTATAATTTAATATTATTATATAGGTAAAACATTTAGCAAAGGGTAACAATTATACAATTGAAAGGGGGGCGGCAGACAACATATTATTTAACTGGGGCTTGTTAACTTTGATATATATTGATTCGAGAGTTCTCAAATCTTTACTAGTTGAACTGTCTACTATTTTGAAGTTATGTTTATAAATTAAAGTATTACACAATTCAACATGTTCCCTTACGGCTGAATGAGGAGGAACCTTTAGCCGACGACCTGTTCTGCTGGACTGACCTAGGTGTTCATCTATTCTCGTTTTGAAAGAGCGAATATATATAATGTATACATGATTCAAATACTGTTTATGTTATTTAAGTAAAATGAAACTAACAGTCGTCAGCTTATCGAAAATTTAGTATTTTTTATGATGAAGGTTAACTTTTGACCTTCGCCTGTGACCTTGACCTTTATGTAGGATTATATTTTTGTTTACTTTGATGTAACCCTAGAATATTAAATAAGTGTGTCAAATTTCTTTAAAGATCATCAGTTAGTTTCAGAGGTGTTAAAGGAATAGTTGACCTTGACCTTTGACCTTCATCTTGACCTTCATGATGTCTGAAAATTTAAAATTTTAATTTTCCCTTAAAGCACAACTGTCTCAACAAATGTTGTGAAGTTTACATGACTAGTAAAGAAATCAGCATATTGACCTTATATATGACGTTGACCTGTGACCTTGACCTATCAAATGGAATTATGTTTATTCGTGTATGACCTTGGTCTAGGCATTCCAAATATGCATAATATGCCTAATGCGAATCTTACATTGAATAGGAAACACTAGTAAAAATAATATTTAAACCTTTAACCTTGACCTTTGACCTTCGACCTTAGAATTTCTTATCATGGATTTAGTTAGCTTAACAGCAATTTTCGTATTAACTAGCACTATGAATATGGTGTAATTCGTATAAAAATACTTATTGATTACAAATAGTGATCATATACTGTGACCTTGACCTTTGACCTTTGACTAAAAATAAAATACATATATTTGGATGGTCATCGCATTGACCAACTGAATTTGCCTGTATAATTTTGTGATAATACATTAAATAGTCTAGGAGGAGTTTAGGGAAAATTACAAATACTCTTGTTTAGACCTTAACCTCATGCCTTAACTATTACAATATTCATGTGAAATTTGATATATATGATATTTAAGTAATAAGCCATAACACAGCCAGTTTTCCAAAATTTTAGTAATCTTTTTTAATAAATACTAAAAGTTAACCTTTGACCTTGACCTGTGACCTTGACCTATATATAAGCGTACATTTTTGTTTGCATTGACATTGCCCATGAAAATCAAATAAGCATGCCTGATTTCATTAAAACCCATCAGTTATTTCCATATATATTAATATAATAGTTGACGTTGACCTTTGACCTTTATATGTCTCAACATTTATTATTTTCCTTTTCACTTACAGTGCAACTATCTCACTAAATTTTGTGAAGTTTACATGAAAAGTAAAGAAAATAGTATACTGATATTGTAGTTGACCTTGACCTGTGACCTTGACCTTTCATATGGAATTGAATAGTTTATTGTATGACCTTGGCCTAGGTATTTCGAATATACATGGTAAGCCTAGTGAGAATCTAACAGTAGTATAAGAAATACTAGTACAAACCTGTTTTGACCTTTGACCTTTACCTTTGGCCTAACCCTTTAGAATATTTATGTAAAATTTGGGCAATATGATATCAAGGTTACCAGTAGCTTGTATAGTGAAAATGAAGACATATGAATAAAAACTAAAACTAAAATATTATAAGTTGACCTTTAACCTTGACCTGTGACCTTGACTTTTATGTAAGAGTATTTTTTTTTATTCATTGACATTGCCCAGGAAAATCAAATAAGCATAACTTCATTAAAACACATCAGTAAGTTTCATATATATTTATAGAATAGTTGACCTTGACCTTGACATTCATGATATGTCTCAAAATTTATTATTTTCCCTTTCATTTAATGTGCAACTATATCATCAAATGTTGTGAAGTTTGCATGAAAAGTAAAGAAATTAGCATACTGACCTTTTATTTGACCTTGACCTGTGAACTTGACCTTTAATGTGGAATTGTATAGTTTCTTGTATGACCTTGGCTTAAGTATTCCGAATATACATGGTAAGTCTAGTGAGAATCTAACAGTTAATATAAGAAATACTCATAAACAAAATATTTTTACCTTTGACCTTGACCTTTGACCTTACCCTTCAGAATATGTATCTAAAATTTGGTCAATAAAATATCGAGGTTACCAATAACTTGTATAGCGAAAATGATGACATTTGAGTAAAAACTAAGACACATGAAATATTGGGCTTATTTTTAACCTTGACCTTTGACCTTTTTCTTTAAGTTAAATTGAAAAAATATTTTTCACTGACCTTTGCATTGACCAAATGAATATACCTGTGAGATTTGGTGAAAATCCATCAAGCGGTCTAGGAGGAGTTTCCGGACGGACGAGGACGGACGAGGACAGACGAGCTGACTGATGGTGCACTGTATGCGGGCGGGATCTGTGTGCGCGATACCACTTTGTTTCGCAGAGTTGATAAATTACGAAATAAATAGACTATAAAATCACCATTACCCCTTTAACACCACTATAGCTGCATGAAAGGACACTTGTTGTTGCCCTTACCTACCCAACCTGATCTTTTTTAACCCCATCAGGACCATATGATGGGGGTTGCTAGTTTATTCTGGCTGTAATATGACGATTTTGTTCAGTTTAGGAAGCGTATATGGAAGTCAGAAGGTTAATGGAGATTGGTTTTACCCTTTTAGTTCCCACAGATCCTTCGTTTAGGAAGCATATATGGAAGTCAGAAGGTTAATGGAGATTGGTTTTACCCTTTTAGTTCCCACAGATCCTTCATAAGCTTGCATAAAATCGTCTAATGATAGCCTAGCCAGAAAAAATGTGTTAATGTTGAGGACCATGATGCATTTTAGCAGTTTATTCTGGCTATTATTAGATGATTATATTCAGTTTAAGAAGGGTATATGGAAATCAGAAGGTTAAAGGAGATAGTTTTACCCTTTTAGCTCCCACAGATCCTTCATAAACTACATAGAATCGTCTAATTATAGCCATAATAAATAAACTGTCAATATGCATCATGATCCTCAAAGGGTTAAGACCGAGCTTTAAGGTGAGCTATTGTTTTCCTAATATCAAATTAAGGGCAATGAACTAAGGTTACATGTATGAAAACTATCCAGAGAAAAATATAGTACCTCAATTTATTTCATTACACAGCAGAAATACAATCTATTAAAATAAGTCCTCGCAATAAATCCCATATAGCCATCATAATTACATACATCTCCCCCAAACATTCCCTACAGTACCCAAATACTACAGAGCACAATCTACTACATCAGGTCACAAAGACTCTGCACATCATTCTGGGTGGTGATTTCAGTGCCAAGACGTCGGCCTAGTTTGTTGACAACCCTGACACAGAAAGAGGGCTAGTACTACAACGCCAATCAGATAACCTTTACATCCTTAACGACATCCATCAACATACCCATATTCCCCACCAAGCCCTCTTCCTCCCATCATCTCCAGATATCACCTTTTGCTCCCCAGAACTCGCCCCCACAACATCCTGGAGGGTGGTCAAATCCTTAGGTTCTGACCACCTCCCGATCATTATCACCACCAAAAGCCTGACTCACTCCAGCTGGCCACAGATACACATACACTAACTGGGAAGCTTTCACAAATGAGACAGAACAACCCATTGAAACCCTAAACAACACACCCATTGCTAACATCAACAATGCTGTTTACACTTTCAACACAATTATCTAAAATGCAGACAATTCCAAGAGGTAACAGAAAAAGACACAACCCCAACTTCACACCAGAAATTCAAAACCTCATCAGACAACGTGGCACACTAAAACACTCCCCAGCTCGCCACACACAGGACACTGCACCACAAACCCAAGCACTCAGCACACATATTAACAACAAAATACTAGAACAACACAATCAATTGGAACTATTACCTCCAGACAATTGATCACAAAACACACCCCAAAACATTTTACAAAACCGTAAACAGCATTATACTTTCCAACAGCAACACAATACAATCACATGCCGCGATCACAACAACAGAGTCTATACTTGCATACAAATTAACATGTTGAAGATATACAAAATAATCTAAACAACCTTTCACAATGGGCCAAAATCTGGCAAATGTACTTCAATGAAGATAAGTGTAAAGTACTTCATATCGGATACCGCAATGAAAAAGCAGAATCCTCGATGAATGGCACCCAGCTAAAGAGAGTAGACAGAGAAACCTATTTGGGAGTAACAATATCTAGTAACTTAAAACCAAGTCAACATTGTGCTAAAGTTGTTAACCCCCTCAGACAGGATATATTAACTTACTGACAGGTTGGCAGACCGCCCGGTATTTCCCCTACAACAGTCTTTCTCACACTGAGCGACCGTTAGAAGTCGGAAGAATTTGGGGTTGCCACCAATCGACAGATTCTAAACTAACTTACCTAACTTACTGAGCTCAAAATAACGCAGAAGCGTCATATAACTTATTATTGAGCTATTTCACTATACATTTCTGCAGAACCGCCATATGACGTGATCGCGTCATATGAGATGGAGAGGGTTAACCCTCTCCGACATATAACGCGATTTTGAGCCTATTAGGGATACTTTAAAGCCTTTGTTACCATCAGGGGTATTTAGAAACCTTTAGTTTAGTTACTTCAACCTCTGCAGTTGTCTTTGAGTTAGCTGTGGGCAGAACACTAATTTTTGGAGAGGTAATTGTAAGGGTGAGAGAACTCTATTTCTTATTGCTAATCTGGCAACCTCTGCGTCATATGTGTGTGAAAGGGTTAAGAAGGCAAACAAAATTATAGGTTTCAAAGGTAGATCATTTGAACATAAATCAAAAGACATTATCCTCACCCTTTACAATTCATTAGTCCGCCCACTTTTGGAATACTGCGTTCAGTTCTGGTGCCCTTACTATAAAAAAGATATAGACAAATTGGAACGAGTTCAACGTAGAGTTACCAAGATGATACCCTGTCTTCGGTACAAACCATACGAGGAACGTCTTAAAGAACAAAATTTATGTCCATTAACCAAGCGCAGATTGAGAGGTAACCTTATTCAAGTTTTCAAGATCATTAAGGCATCGACAACATGAACTGTAATAAATATTTTACGATTGAACGATCAAACTACACACTGGGAAATGGCTGCAAAATCATTGGTAAATCATTCAACTCTAACGAATCCAAGAATTTCTTCTTCAATCGAGTCTTCAACTTGTGGAATGGGCTTCCCCGAGATGTCATAGACTGCAACACCGCTGATTCCTTCAAAGTCCGCCTAGACAACCTCCTTGCCCTGAACCCTAGGTTGACTGCATTTGTAATTGAATAAATATTTTCATTAGTAGTGTTTGTTCAATAACCTAATATATCTTAATATAATTTCCCCTGCCATGAACTAAGCACCAGGGCAGCACTTCCTTCTCACATCTTTTCCACATTCTCTCTGAAATACTGTTGCAACACTTGGAACAGCAGTGTTTTGGAGGGCAACTAACCTTGAGGGGTCGCATGACCTGTTGTTGCTTGTTTTGCTTTATACTCCTTTGTACTCCTTTAAAATCAAGCAAACACTCATTAATAACTTCTTTTATGTCAGCCACCCGAACCCCCATCATGACGACCGACGTTTCATCCGACGTAAGAGACAATTCCTCACAGACCCTGACTATGCACGTATCACCTACCACCAGACAAGGCACATCATCAACAATCTCAAGCACTCAACCTCCTGTGGTCCAAAAACATAAGTAACCTACACCTCAGACACCTAGGACTACAAGGCATACAAGCACTCACCAACATATCAAACTACAGTTATTCACACAACACAATACCAGATATCTGGAAGCATGGTGTCATCATTACATTCCCCAAACCCAACAAAGACCCCATGCTACCCTCCTCACACCACCCCATCACATTCCTTTGCACCCCCTCCAAAGTCTCAGAACACCTCCTACTACAACTGACCACACAAACTTTACCCCTAGCTCCATCACAACATGGCTTCAGGCCACTATGCTCCACAAACACTCTTCTTACAGACATTACACAAAGAGTTTTTGATGGCATCAGCTCAGCTAGATCACCGCACAGATCACTACTTGCCACACTCGACTTTGGTTAAGCCTTAGGTGCCAACACCCGCCACAACCTAACAAACACAATCTACAACACAAACATTCACAACAATACAAAAAGATGGCTGGCTAACTACCCAGCAGGCAGATATGCACATGTATGATTTGCCGGTCACTCATTTAACATCAGAAACTTCACAAACAGAGTCCCACAAGGATCCATCTTGTCGCCCGCACTCTTCAATTGATACATGCATGATATACCCGCACCCCACGCACCCCAAATAAATATAGCTTCCTACACAGACGACATAACACTCACCACCAAGACTCAGACAGAGCAATACTTCTCCTTCAACTCTTCTCAACAAACTACATGACTGGTGCACTACAAACAGAATCAAATTAGCCCAAGCCATATTCACTGCAACCCTCCTCACACGCTGGACAGTGGAATACAGAAACGCCCCACTCCTCGCCATAAACAACACCCCCTTAACACACACACACACACTCACACACCTACAATCCTCGGAGTAACATATGATACTCTAATGATATTCAAACAACATATCACAAACATCAAAAATAAACTGACACACAAACTTAACGCCCTCAGGTCAGCTACTACACCTACAGGTCACCTACATCAAAAAACCAAAGTCCTCATAGTCAAAGAGTACCTGGACATGAAAGGCACTCAATTCCTGGATGCAGCCTCCACAAACCTACATCATCCACTACACGATATGGCAACACACCCACAGACACCAAGGAATATCAAAACAACACCCAACACACGATATCACAAACAAATACTGTCATCTCTCCCACCCTGCCCACCCCAAACCAGTGTCCAGAAGGACATCCATACCTCCCGAAATCCGTCCTTCTGAGTCCTCCCATCTTTGCGAAGACAGAGTCCACCTGGCAAGGCTGAGATGTGGGCACCATCCAGCTCTTTTGAGCTATGATAAGCGACTGGATGACTCCGTCATTGACACCTGCCCGAGATGCAACACAGCACTCCATACTATTAAACACATCAAAGAAGACTGCATTCCACACAATCACTTATGCCAACAACATAATCTACACTCCTTGAGAGCCCTGTGGGAAAGCCCGATCGCGGCCATGGCCTTCCTTAGGGGCTCGGGGCTGTTCGGCCAGACAGCCTAGGGAACGAGAACAGCAACTTCATTAAATTAGGTGAATTATTTCACAATGACAAAGAATAATTTTTTCAACAGTGACGTTTTTCTCCCTGCATATTTAACATTCATTTGTCTATATTGTGCATCTTGCGAAGTACCTGCTGTGTTGAGAGGGTTAAACAGGAAATATTTCTGAAAAACCTTTTGTATCTTAGAGGTCCTTCATAAACTGATATATATCACATAATGTATTACATAGAGTAAAACAATAATGATCCCATCACATAGGAGAGTGACTTGCCAGGTTACTCACTATTTTGGTGTAGTATCAATTTTAACACCTTACGAGCGGCCTATGCGGTTTATTTATGTGTACCGCCCAGCGGGGTGTTTTTAGCCAAAATAGGGCTGTTTACGTGATCATTTTCATGCCTAAATAAGACCCAGAACGTAAAACAAGTATCTATCCCTGAAAGGGCATAAACAGAGCTTTCGAATGACACCATAACGATCCTTGTATGATGGATAGTTTTCTTGCAATAACCGTGCAACGCGAGTGCAAAAAGCAGGTAATTCGGTACTTTCGTACATAATTGAGTATGTAGCGAGTGAGAGAGGGAGGAGGGAGCTGAGATTTGTGTCAGTAGGTTCGCCGCGGTGGTCTGGAGCAGTCATACGCTCGCTAGTCTCCTGCCACCACTTGTCTCTCTCTCTCAGCCACATTACGTGCTGAAATTGCCACTCGAGTTATGTCGAGCGCCGCCACATAGTCCAGCTTTATTTAACTCGACTTAAGTGGTGAGCCGCTTTTTAAGGGTTAAAAACATCAGGAATGGATGGAGTGTGTAGGGAAATGCTGAGGTATGGTGGTGAGATATAGTGATCGAATGGGTATGGAAAATGTGTAAACTAGCATGGAAGAAGGGGAGTGTACCTCATGACTGGAAGACAGGCATAATAGTACCCCTGTATAAGGGAATAGTGAAAAGAGGAGTGTGTGGTAACCACCAGGAAATATACCTTCTAAGCATAGTAGGGAAGGTGTACAGTAGGTTCGTGATTGAGAGAGTGAGAGTGAGAACGGAGAAATGGATAGGTGACGAGGAGGGCGTGTTTAGGATGGGAAGAGGATGTGTAGATCAGATTTTTGCCCTGAAATGTGTTGTGGAGAAATATCTGGAGAAGCGACAAAAGTTGTATGCTGCCTTTATGGACTTAGAGAAGGCCTATGACAGAGTTGATAGAGAAGGTATGTGGAAAGTACTAGGAATATATGGAGGAGACGGCAAGTTGCTGAAAGCAATGAAGAGCATGCATTGTATGAGGGAGCAAAGACGTCAGTATGCGAGGAGAATGAGCAGAGCGAGTTCTTTGATCTGAATGTTGGGTTGAAGCAAGGGTGTGTGATGTCCCCATGGTTGTTCAATATATATATATGGATGGAGTCATGAAAGAATTACAAGGAAGAGCAGTGGATGTTGGTGTACCGCTGATAATTGAGGGAAGCAAGTGGCAGTTGCCTGTACTGCTGTTTGCCGATGATAGAGTTATGATGAGCAATAGTGAATGGGAGTTGCAGGGTCTGGTAAATTTGTTTGGAACAATGTGTGAAAAACGGAATCTGAAGGTAAATGCGGGGAAGAGCAAGGTTATGGTCTTAGAAAGAGGTGCAGCCACAAAGTGTGAGGTGTGGTTGAATGGTCAGGCTATGGAGAATGCCAGCTCATTTAAATATTTGGGTAGTGTGTTGAGTAAAAATGGGAGTATGGATGAAGAAGTGTGGGAGACGGTGCAACAGGGGAAGAAGGTTGTAGGAATGCTGAAAGCAGTAACAAGAAATAGGGTGGTCATCATGGAAGTAAAGAAGTCCTTGCATGGCAGTGTGGTAATCCCGACATTGACTTACGGGAGCGAAGGATGGACGATGGCGGAGAGACTCAAACCAAGAGTGAGAGGGGTGCAAATGAGATAATTGAGAAGTGCGTCCGGAATTACATGGAGGGATAGACAGACAAATGAGGAAGTATGAGAGAGGTGTGGTGTGGATGTAGATGTGCTGGAAATTGTGAAAAGGAACACCTTGAGATGGTTCGGCCATGTGGAACGTATGGGAAGCGAGAGAATGACTAAGAGTGTACGAGAGTGAGGTGGAAGGACAGAGAGGGAGATGTAGACCGAGTGAGAGGAGGAAGGATGGAGTTAAGAAGTAGATGAGTGAAAGTGGTGCTGGATAGGAGGAGGGGCGTCGACTGAATGGGGACAGAGGTGCATGGGGGCGTTTCGTTCGTGGCCACCCCTTCGGGTATCACAGCGCTCGGCAATAGATACATAGATAGATTAAAATTTAATTGTATTATTATGTCCTGCCTCCTGTATGAACAGCAGAAATTAAGTGGTTGATAACAGATATGTTGGGGAAATACATTCTTTCATAAAGCAACACTGAGACTAATTTATTACTTTTAGATATATGTAGACTGAATGTTTTATACACAAAATATTGTAATAAACATATATAATGAATCCCAATTAAAAACTTCAATTTGCCAGTAAACAAGAGTAACACACGTGCACACTATTTGTCGGCAAGGTCATTAAGGGGCCCTCACACAGTCAGGAGTGCGAGCTAGTGGGAGTCTAACAAGAGTCACTAGGAGTCGCTAGAGTCACTAAGAGTCATCGATTTTCACCGCGAATAGGCCCGCGAGTCCGAATTTTCCCCTACTCCTAGTGACTTTAGCTCGCACTCCTGACTGTGTGAGGGCCCCTTTAGTTTCAACGAAGATTCTCATATAATTTCATAATAGCAGCGAAAACTCACGTAAGTAAATAACGGCTGGTGACGAATTTACATCAGAAGATCACAAAACAACTACTACCCATTATTGGTTAAAGAAACATATTATTAATGTCATGGGAAAACAAACATTCAGATAAAATGGATCGTATATGACGCCGACTGCAATAAGAAATCAAATATTGAGACCAGGTTGCATTCATATACAAATAACTATAACAATGATTTGCAATTATACATACCAATGTGAGACAGACGTTCAAATGTCATTGGTAATTGAGAATGGTGAACACAGCAATTAATTAGCAAAGGAACTCTGAATAAATATCTTGCATAGCATGACGTGAATGAAAGCTAAAACAAGTAATGTTCCAAATAATTCCAGGGAAGTATCAGACCCGTTATTTTGTTTTTCTTTGTGAGGAGGGGAAACAAAAAGCAGAACTGCTTGGAGCGAGTGCCTCCCCTAGAGTTGAAAGAGTGACAGGGCCAACATCAAGGGACGTTAGAGTAAAAATGCCTAGACACACAGAGTTTGAAACAATTTAAGTCATAGGAGGAGGAAAAGACTGATTCTGGGAGACAGGTCCAGATTTCAGCTGTTGAATAGAAGAAAGATTGAGAGTAACGTTTCACTCTTGGGTTGGAAAGTTGCACATAGTAGGGGTGGGATTGTGCTGCAAGACAGATACCACGTACCCTACATAGAGGAGGTGGTATACAGTGGGAGAGCTCTGAGAAACATTGATTATTGTAGTAGCGATAGAATAGCGAGAGAGATGGAACATTGCGGCGAAGAGAGAGAGATTGCAGAGAGTTGGTGAGTGGATGGGAGTTAATAATACGAAAGGCCTTCCTTTCTACTTTGTCTAGGAGTGCGGTGTGAGAGGATCCTCCCCACACATGTGAACAATACTCAATACAAGGACGCACTGTATCCCTTTACAGGGCAAGAAGCTGCGCAGGGGTAAAGAATCCCTTGAGGCGGTTGAGCACACTCAGCTTCTGGGAGGCTGCCTTAACTTCCAAGTGAGAGCAAAAGAAAAAGAGATACTAAGAATTTTGAGAGCAAATGAATGATTGAGTTTTGTATTGTTGTATTAATGACAGAGCCACACATTTTTTATAAAGAGCTTCAGATTAGATATAATTTCAATAAATATATATTAATTAATGATTAAAGTAGATAGCTTATGATATAGTTTATGTGTCAAGCCAGTAAATGTCAATAGTGAATGCAATCCAAGAGTTAAATATCGTGCATAAACTTCAATATACTGTATATATATATATATACAGTATATGGCATTACATTAACATGTATTGCTGTGCACCTTGGCGCCCTTTTTAGTCGTTGGCCATAAATTAAGTCCCATAATTTACAGTATAGCCATTCTGCCTGTATAGGCTGCCACCTAGCCAGTCTGGTGTCGATGGACTGGACGGTGGTTCAGTCACCGTTCAGTGTTGCCTCAGCTAATGTGGAGGGAGGAACTACGCCGCCTCTCACGTTCCTCTCGAGCCCGAGTTCCTACCAGCTGATCAGGTTTACCAGACCACAAAATACTCTGAAAATCAATTCATCCTTCTCTAAAATCAATTTCCTACTGTACATGGTGTGACTTAATAATGTACACATATATAAAGAGTTGATTGTAAGACAAAACTGAGTGTAGCACAATGAAAAAACAATTAAAATATATGTTATACCTAAAGTATTATATTGTCCCAAATAAATGTGATAATATAAATGGAAACGCGTAACACAAGTCATATATATTCTTTGAAAATATAGAGAATTGTGCTTAATTTACAATTGTGAAGTATATGTTGACTGAGACTAGATAAAATCACTTACACATAATTTTCACTAGAATAAGGGGACATTAGCCGGTTTTTTGGTCAATTAATTTATGCATTCCTTTATTTCTTAGTTTCCTCGTTAGACCTCCATCAAACTTAGAAAAACACCCCTAGACCCCCCTTCAAGGTAAATTTGTAAATTTTTTGGTAGAAATATTCCCCGGCCGAAGGCCGGTTACTCTTAAAATTGCAGGCTCGCTATCGCTCGCCAGGACAAAAATCGACACTTAAATGGCACGAAAGCTCTTAAAATTGACAACGACATGGTTCGAAAGGTGTTAAAATCGCCAAACTAATGGGCCGAACGTCTTATAATCTTAAAACAAATGGGGCTTAGCACGAGGGAGAAAGGGGACCATAAAACCTGCCCATCTCCCCTTAATGTATTTTAATATACGAATCAGTACGGAAGTTAGTGATTATAAAGTGCTTTCATATACTGAACACGTTTTCTTGTTCTGAAACACCAACTAGTTTAACGTACACTTACATGTGCAATTGATCGAAATATAATGATTTACTCTTACGATAAGACAATTGTCATCAAATAATAAGAACATGCCTATTGGTGACTGAATTAATCAGTAAGAAGAAAGTATGTGGACAGATTAAATGATAACGTAATAAATATACGTAACATATTATATAACATATAGACAATGCAACAAACCTAATGTATCATAGTAATTGAATTATGAAGTGCCTATGCCTAGTGAAAATGATATATGTAAACATTGTGTTATGAAGTATATATTGAGGCAACATGTTCACAACATTAAACAATATATATGTTCTGTTAATGGTGGCAATGATAACACCTTACGCTGCCTTCAATAGTACCGGTAAGTTAATATATTCACCCCTTCTGTACCACCACATCCTTTATGTATACTGTAATACTGTATATATACCGGTATATATACAGTATATATATATATGTATATATATATATATATATATATATATATATATATATATATATATATATATGTTAGAAAAGCCAGGTAATACATTTTATTTAATACATACGAGGTTGAAAGAAATGGCAATTTCTGCGTTGGAAATTTTATTATTCAAAGTTTCCAGGTCTCTGATGAGTTTTCGCTGGTGGCAGGAAGTAGATGAATGAGATTAGCAAAATTCATGGTGGTACAGGGTTACATTAATGTACATGATGATACAGGATATACAATGCGTTTCACTGGACAACCAGCATTATCAAGGAAGGATAGAATGATATAAAAGGTAAACAGGAAGGGTATATTTAGAGGGTGGAGGATCAGAGGAGGTGAAAATCAGGGAGCAAAAGTCTGCTATTGGTGGAGGGGTATTCTATGAGTGAAAAAGAGAGAACCGCTTCACGCATGCGCACTGGATGCGGGAAGGTGGTGGTCGGTTGGCAGGGTCGAAGCTGATTGGCTACGTGTCGAGGGGCGTGGCCTAAGTTGCGTAGTGCGTGTGGCGCCGGCAGAAGACGAAGCTGAAGGAGGTAGCGCGGGGGGCTGCGTCAAGGGCACCGGGGGGCGAGGGAGGGCGTTAGGTCCTGTAGGATAGTGCCTTTTGGCAGAAGGAAGGATCTGAAGGTCCAGAGTTTGGTTGTTGATGTTGGGATGTAAGGCTTGGATATATAACGCTTCGAGTATAGGTAGTCTCCTTGGGTCACTTTCTTTATCGAGTATGGTGGTGTGTTTCTCTAACTCGTTGCGTGTGAGGTGGGGGTGGTTAGGGGTGAGATAGTGGTCTTTGATGGCTCCACCTGAAGTTGTGAAGAGTTAACCGACGTGAAAGACGAGTTTGCGTCATGCCAATATAGGAATGAGGTCCACAGTCCTCATAATTACAGGTATGTTGGTAAATGACGTGATCGTCGGTCATCGGGCTCTTTATCTTGGTGGAAGCTGGTTTGTTGCGGAGAACGAGGTTGGAGGTCTTGGGGGATTTGTAATAAATTATTAATTTTATTTTGTTTTCCGGGTTGGTTGGGTGGACATGCTTGGAGATTATTTCTTTTAAGATGGCCTCGTCATTTTTGTGTTCAGAGGACAAAATTGCGGTAGAAGATCTTAATTTCATTGGGGGGGGGGGGGGAGGGGGGGGTCAATGTTGGGATGGCTTTGGGTGTACCATTTTTCAAGCTGGTGGCTGATGGTGCTGGAGATGTCGGAGTCGGAGTATCCGTTATTCACTAAAACTTGGGATAGTCTTTCTAGTTCCTGGTGGGTGTCGGCCCAGGTAGAGCAGTGCGTGAGGGCTCTCCTTACATAAGCGGAGATGGAGGATAGAAGATAACGGCGGGTAAAGATTTCTATCCTTACTTGATAATGCTGGTTGTCCAGTGAAACGCGTTGTATATCCTGTATCATCATGTACATTAATGTAACCCTGTACCACCAAGAATTTTGCTAATCTCATTCATGTACTTCCTGCCACCCAGCGAAAACTCATCAGAGACCTGGAAACTTTGAATAATAAAATTTCCAAGCAGAAATTGCCATTTCTTTCAACCTCGTATGTATTATAGAAAATATATATATATATATATATATATATATATATATATATATATATATATATATATATATATATATATAATGCGAATATATTTTTCCACATTAAAGGTGTGTAGAAAAGGGGAGGTTCACTGCACAAAGCTTAAAACATGTTAGTGCTAAATTTAAATTGCATCTATAATATATTGCATAACAAAATATGGGTTTAAAAAGTACGTCCGAGTATCTTATTAGAAGGCTCGGACTGTTGCGTTTATATTACAAATAATGTTTATATTATAAGAGTGTTAAAATGCATTTCTCTACTTTCGTATATCTTCAGTTATTAAACATTTACAAGAGTGGCTGGCTCCAGAGTCAGGTAGTTGGTCTGCACTCTTCTGCGGATTACCAGGCACTGGTTTTGACAGTAATAATTTGGTTTAAGGGGAGACTGGCCGTTTGTTTGGTATATTAATTTATTCATATATTTTTTTTAGTTTCCTCCCTAGACATCCATCAAGCTTAGAAAAACTCCCTCTAGACCCCCCTTCAAGATAAATTTGTAAATTTTTCAGTGGAACAATGTCCCGGCCGAAGACCGGTTCCTCTTAAAATTGCAGGCTCGGTATCGCTCGCCAGGAAATAATCGATACCAAAATGGCACAAAAGGTCTTAAAATTGACAACGAAATGGGTCGAAAGTTGTTAAAATCGCCAAACTAATGGGCTGAACGTCTTATAATCTCAAAATTAGTGGGGCTAAACATTAGAGAGAAGGGGGTCCAGAAAAACGGTCTGCCTCTCCTTAAGGTTTATGACTTGTAAAGAAAACTTTTTATTTATTCCAATACTGTTTTTCGTTCAGTCTATTTATAATTCCTAATTCAAACGAGGCTTGAATTAATATATTTATGAAAATACTTCCTTTACTCTTCCTCAGAGCAACGTCATCTTTCTTAACTTTGTAAAATCTTTGTGACAGGGATCTGCCTTGTATGGGCCGATCGGCTTTTTGAAGACTCCCATTTAATTATGTTCTTATGTTCTTAAAATGGCATTATATTAAAATTAGTTTATTAATCTTTCGCACATTTTGATATGTGAGTATTTACATATAGCCCTTTGTTATGTCTTATATGGTCCCTTGCAGGTTTATTCTAAGTCTAATATTTGAAGTATCGCCAATGTACATGGAATTACAGCCATTACAACGAATCACGTAGATACAATTGAGCGTGAAGCATTTCATATTATGATTAATTTCAAATGTGTAATAAGTATCTACACATTTGATTTGATTCCCTTCTATGATTTGTGTGCATAATTTGCATCTTGGGTTAGCACATTTGATCACTCCTTGGTTTTGTACCGTATTGAATCTTGCCTTGGTTAGCAAATTCTTAAGATTACTGGGTTGTTTCTTCGACTATATTAATGAAACCTCTTTAAAATTCGATACCTAAAGGGCATGAAAGGTCTTAATATTGACAAAGAAATGGGGCGACAGGTCTTAAAATCGATCGGGAAGCCCAAATTTCAAACATGTTTGAAAATTGGACTGCCCGAGCAGATTTCCCAGGAATATCAGGGAGTGGCCCAGAGTGCCCATGGGTGCTTGATATCTTCCAAGAGTCATTACGCGATTTTCGGGACTGTGGCCTCTTGGAAACTCGCCCTCACACTCCTGAATGTGTGAACTAGGCTGTAATGTTTTAAATTTGGGCTGCTCGAGCGGAGTTCCCAGGAGTATCAGGGAGTGACCCAGAGTGCCCATGGGTGCATGCGATTTTCCAAGAGTCAATACGCGAGTTTCCGAGACTGTGGACTCTTGGAAACTCAGCCTCACACTCCTGAATGTGTGAACTAGGCTTAAAGGGGCCCTCACACGGTCAGGAGTGCGAGTTAGTGGGAGTCTAGCAGGAGCCGCTAGGGTCACTAGGAGTCATCGATTTTTACCGCGAGTGAGTGGGAGTCTAACAGGAGTCGCTAGAGTCACTAGGAGCCATCGGTTTTCACCGCGAATAGGCCCGCGAGTCCGAATTTTTACCTACTCCTAGTGACTCTAGCTCGCACTCCTGACTGTGTGAGGACCCCTTTACTCTCTCTATCTTACATTCTCTCTCTCTCTCTCTTATTTAGATTGAGAAGGGCATATGTAAATTAGAGAATCAGAATCAGACATTGTATTCCATTAACACAATGGTTCTTCTTTACATACACTATATAATTTATACAGCTACACTAAATTAAAACACAAACAAAATAATATTAAATTATTTACTAAGTACGGTACTCATGCTAATAATTATGTAGGATATTCAGGAGAAAACTTTTCAACTGCATCCTAAAGGTGTGTATTTTTTATGTTAGGCACTAGGGGGAAGAATATTCCACAATTTTGGCCTAGCAACTTTGAGTGATTTTTCTTCAATAATTGTGTTGGCTTTCGGAACATCAAAGTGTTGCTGTTGCCTCGAATTGACATTGTAAATTTATCTTACTGTTAGCAGGGAGAATTGCTAGTTGGGGAATCCTACATTGAATATTGAATAAGTTGTGATAGTGTTTACCTCTAAATTCCCACAGATCCTTGCTAAGCTGTATAGCCTATTATCGTTAGCAGGCTCAACTCAACTACTATAAACTCCACGAGAAAGTATGCGATAATCTCCAGTCACATCCCCTTTTCCAATTACAGCAGTCACCACTAGGAGGATTAGTGAGTTCCCCCCCCCCCCCCCCCCCGCACCTTCGAACACTTCAGCTCCACCCACTCAGTCCTCTCTCTCTTCCTCCCTTCATACTCCCAACCACCTAGTCGTAGCTCTCTTCCTTCCTTCATGTGCCCCTTTCCCACTGATGCGATTTCATACAATTTTCGTCGCCGAGGACGTTGTCTTGTCAATTCGCAACGAATTTGTGCGACGTCACCGATTTTGACCGCTAAAAAACGTTGAAAAGTTTACACTCAGCGACGATGTCGCCGATGGGTAAGACGAATCGACGACATTATGCGACGTCATCGGCAAATTGAGCGATGGTTCGCCGATGACCTCGGCGAGAACTGTCACATTTGAATAAAATAATGCGAAGGATGAACGAATCCTCGGCGTATGTTCTGCGACGTCTTCGGCGAATTAAGCGATGGTTCGGCGAATACCTCGGCGAGATTATCCGAAAACTTTTTGCATATATTTCATGGCACAAACATAAGAACATAAGAAAACGGGAGTCTGCCGAAAGCCGATCAGCCCACACAAGGCAGATCCCTGTCACACCCAACCCCAATTACAAGGCCTAATTATAGACCCAACTCACTATTGCCTTGAGGACTGACCTCACCAAAACTCGACGCCTAAATGACACAAAAGTCTTAATATTGACAAAGAAATGGGGTGAAATGTCTTAAAATCGCCAAACTAATGGGCCGAACGTCATAAAATATGAAAACTAATGGGGTTAACCATGAGGAAGAAAGGGGACCAGAAAAACGACCCATCTCCCCTTAATTCGGAGATTGGCAATATCCGGCTTCGCCAGAGACATTTTTCTATCGAAAAATGAAAAAATTTATCTTGCTCTCAAAACAAAAATATATATATGTTGGCTCGCTACCACTCACCATGAAAATATTGAAACCTGGATGGGGTTAAACGTCTTAAAACAGTAGGCTGAACGGGGCCGAACGGATACAAGGCAAAGAGAGAGGGAGAGAAAGAGAAAACAAAAAACGAGGAGAGAGAGGGAGAGAAAGAGAAAACAAAAACAGCGAGGTGGGCTCAATGTTTGCGTTACGGCTTAATTGAGCCCACCTCGCCTTTTTTTGTTTTCTCTTTCTCTCCCTCTCTCCTCGTTTTTCTTTTTTTCTCTTTCTCTCCCTCTCTCTTTGCCTTGTATCCGTTCGGCCCCGTTCAGCCTACTGTTTTAAGACGTTTACCCCCATCCAGGTTTCAATATTTTCCTGGTGAGCGGTAGTGAGCCAACATATATATATATATATATAATTTTTTTGAGAGCAAGCTAAATTTGTACATTTTTCGATCTTAACGTTTTAAAACAGTTGGCTGAATGGATACAAACCAGAGAAAGAGAGAAAAGGAGAGAAAGAGAAAAAAAAAAAGGTGAACCCCCCAAGAGAGGTGCATAGAAAAATGGGTTGACAGGTTCACTATAGGCCTAATCATTTTGTTTTACCCACCTCTCGAAGGTGCTCTTTGGCATCGTCGATGTTCTCAGAACATCTGAGAGCATCGGCCAGCAGAACATCTGAGAGCATCGGCGAGCCGCCGTGCAGCGTTGCAAAGTTTTTTTGGTGTGACAACCTCCGTGATGTCTCGCCGATGTCGCCGATTACCTCAGGGGGCCTCGCAGATCCCTCTGCGATATTCGACGAGGCTTGCGAGGGCTACGAACCCTCGTGAGTCCTCGTCCAAAATTTTGAACAGTCCGAACATTTGCGATGACCCGCGAGGGCCCTTGCGAGTCAAACGATTATTATGCGAGGGTTTAAGATTTTGTTGCGACATGTCACGAATGTGCCAATTTATTGGTGTCGGCGATGAAAATCGTGAGAAGTCGCATCAGTGGGAAAGGGGCAATACCCTACCAATGTCACCGACAGCATTCTCCCATTTATAACTAACCACCCCTTTAACCCCATATAATATTTCCCATACTGACTCCTAATAGAAGTAGAAGTTTAACTAAATCCTTGCCTGCCTTCCAAAATATATGCATACCAAAACACGACAAAGCTCTCTGATATCACAGGTTAACTCATCACACATCTAGGGGAGGTGTGGTAGAGTGGTCTTGCCACTGGCCTGGTAATCCAATGATTTCGGGTTCGATTCCCAATATATCAATGGGAAAATGTTATTGGGATGGAATTTGTGCTGTACCTAGTATCAGTGTATTACCACAAAGCCCACCGAAATGCCAACAAATGTCCTCATTGTTCCCTGATTAACCCTTCCTACCCGGGCTGTCTCACCCAATGACGGTCGCCCCTGCCTGGGCGAAATGGCTGAAAAACGTCTAGGCCTAGGCTACCGAATTTATGTTTATTTTCACTGCTAGAACTTTCCCACTCATCTATAATCGTAGTGCGGTTTTCAATCTGTATTTTGGCGTTGAGTAGAGCTCTGTAAGTCAACTGGTTCAGTTGTGATGACGATTTCAGTGGAGCAAATATTGCAGAGATGTTGCCAATATGGGGGCTTTTCAGACACTAATTTCGTTGTGACGTCAGAACAATAACATTGAAGAGTCTTCTCCTTCTTGTTTTCGGAGGTGCGGTGACGAACGCTTGGGTTTGTTGACATACGTCGTACACACGGCGTTCAGACCAAGCTTAATTAGGCTATTAAGCTGCTGCCTTAGGTAAGGCATACCGGGTAGCAGCCCTTCTTTCGAGCTGTCCTTACCTAAGGCAGACCGGGTAGGAAGGGTTAAATAGCACTGTATGAGTATTCCCATACTCAAAATATGCTACAGGGGCGCAATGCCTAGTGAGTTAATTGCTCAATAGGTGGCGTTCTGAGAGTGAGGGTCCAAGTCTAGGTGGTGAGACAGTGAAGCACAAAGGTGAAGCAGCTTCAGAGATGGGGCTGCTTCGAGCCGTGAGTTGAACTCTAGTGCTTCACGTGTCTCACTCCCTAGACTGAAACAATACCTCACGGGCTTCACCATGTTGAGCGGTTGAATGTGCAGGCTCTTAGCCTATGCCCGAGAGGGAGTAGTTGGAATATAGAAGAAAAAATACTCTGCCATAAATAACAAAACATACATGGCTGTCATGACCAAATTAAAGTACCTCTAGTCCTATCCACTCACATGCTGATGACTCTACCCTATGCAACACAATATTTTACATATGTGATGCGTCATGGTTACCTACAGTATATAATGAGGTACACTTCACTAGTTCAGGTAGAACACTATTAACACTCATAAAAGACACACACCTTAAACCTTCCCCTCGTTTCCCCTGTTACCAATAAATGTTAACCCTTGTACTCAGAAGAGCTACACACCCTAGGTTCACTCCCCTTAGTACTTTACACATAGTACTTAATACTTTCTTAATAGAAGTAACCCCTTAACACTTCACTCTAACTTCTTGGTAGAAGCTAACCCCATGTACTTTACACTAACTCCTTAGCCTTAAGTTACCCACTTAATCACACACTAATGTTCATAAGTTACACTCCTTACTCCAAACCAGCCCCCTTCCTAGGTATATAATATACTCTACACAAAGATATAATCTAATTATATTAAGTGTACTCTCATAAACCATTCTTATAGTATTTTTAATCACTTAACACCAAGTATATATATATATATATTAGGACACTCCATTTATCTCATCTATCTCCTTAACCAACTCTGTATTTATAATTACATTAAGTTATTATACTCAAACCTATAATCTTAAACTATCATTTACTCTACTATTGTTCAATCCATTGCTCAACATTGACTCTTGTTATATTTATAACTTGTATGTATATATATGTATTATCAACGAGTTATCCTATCTTCTAACTAGAATCTGTTGTTTAATATATATATATAATACCGGTACACCTATTAGTATTTACTTATTATATCCCTTAACTATTATTATCATTGTATCATTGTGACCGCCCTCAACCCTCCAACTATCGTGTAATTGCTCTCATCTCTTGTATCTCTAAAGTTTTTTAGACTATTCTTTCTAACAAATTTCATAAACATTTCTCTTCTCATAATCTACTCTCAGATCGCCAGTATGGCTTCCTTAAAGGTCGCTCTACTGGTGATCTTCTTTCATATCTTACTAACTCTTGGTCATCCTCCTTTCGGGACTTCGGTGACACCTTTTCTATTGCACTAGACATATTGAAGATCTTCAATAGAGTCTGGCAAAAATCTTTAATCTCTAAACTACCCTCCTTCGGTTTCTATCCCTCCAGCTGTGCCTTTGTCTCTAATTTCCTTTCCGGCCGTTCCATAGCTGCGGTTGTGGACGGCCATCACACACTTCATCATCCTATCAACTCCGGTGTTCCTCAGGGCTCTGTCCTTTCTCCAATTTTCTTTCTAATTTTCATAATTGATCTTCTCAACTGTACCTCCAGTCCCATTCATTCATACGCAGACGACTCTACCTTACACTACTCAATTAGTTTTCCTGAACGCACCAGCCAGCAATCCCTCAAAGACAAACGTAATGAAGCCATGGAACACTTATCTTCTGATCTAACTACTATTTCCAATTGGGGCAGAGAAAACCTTGTTATCTTTAATGCTTCCAAAACTCAATTTTTTTCATCTTACTACCCGTTCAGAACTCCCAGAAGACTATCCTTTATATTTCAACAATACATAAATCAATCCTTCATCGTCTCTCAATATTCTCGGTGTCTCTTTTTCTTCTGCTCTCACTTGGAAGGACCATATTACCAGTCTTGCTAAGGGAGCCTCCCAGAAGCTGGGTGTGCTCAACCGTCTCAAGGGGTTCTTTACCCCTACACAGCTTCTTGCTTTGTACAGAGGCACAGTGCATCCTTGTATTGAGTATTGTTCACATGTGTAGGGATGATCCTTTCACATCACACTCCTAGACAAAGTAGAAAGGAAAGCCTTTCATATCATTAATTCCCGCCCACTCACCAACTCTCTGCAATCTCTCTCTTTTTGCCGCAATGTTGCATCTCTCTCACTATTCTATCGCTACTATAATACTCAATGTTCCTCAGAGTCTTCTGAGTGTATACCACCTCCTCTACGTAGCATACGTAGTACCCGTCTTGCAACACATTCCCACACCTACTCTGTGAAGCTCTCCAACCCAAGAGTGAAATGTTATTCTCAGACTTTCTTCTATTTAACTGCTGAGCTCTGGAACTCTCCAAGCATATTGGCTCGAATGTTCCTTTATTTTGGCCCTGTCACTCTTTCAACTCTGGGGAAGACACTCGATACAGGCAGTTCTGCCTTTTGTCTCCCTCACTCACATAAAAAAAAAAAAAAAAAAAAAAAACACACCCATCCCAGGTTACACAAGCACTATTCAACATATTTTTCACATCAACCCACCATGCAATCACTCCAAAGATCACTTGACAGGGCTATGGAGCGCATGTCTTCTGGTCTGTCAATTGTTTCTGGTTGGAGCGGAGAAAGTCTTGTTGCTTTCGGTGCCTCCAAGACCCAATTTATCCATTTGCCTACCAATCGCAACCTTCCAGATGACTGTCAATTATACTTCGGCAGTGCGTGGGTCAATCCTTCATCTTCTCTCAGTATTCTTGGTGTATCCTTTTCATCCGACCTTTCGTGGAGGGATCGTGTTGCCATTCTTGTTGGGACAGCTTCCCATAGGTTGGGTGTGCTCAGCTGTCTCTGTGGGTTTTTCTGCCACCACGCAACTTCTTGTTCTGTGTATGGGCTCGGTGCACCCGTGTGTCGAGTATTGTACGCATGTGTGAGGAGGTTCCACTCGCGCCGCACTTCTCGAAAGAGTGGAGTCGGGAGCATTTCACCTAATTGGCTCACTTCCTCTTGCTGGTTCCCTGCAATCTCTTTCTGCATGCCGCAGTGTTGCATCTCTTTCACTCTTCTATCTCTGTTGCAATGGTCAGTGTTCTTCGGAGCTCTCTCTGTGCGTATTCCCTCCCTTGCGGCGAGTGCAGGGCACCCACCTTTCCTGTCCCTTTTCTGTCCGGCTCTCCAACCCAATAATTGGCAGATATTCTGTCTTCCTTTTGCTAAGAAATTGGGCTCTGGAGCTCTCTCCCTCAATCGGTCTCTCCTTACCTACCATTACCTACTGTAGTAAGTATCAATTTAACTGCCTTGTATGTAAGTAAAGCTTTGCATATTAATTTGCTAATAAACAATATTGTGTACTAACTAACCTGCCTACAGGAACGAGCGCCGACGCCATTTTGTAAACAAACTTTTTTGGATTATACATATTAAATTCTAGCCAATTTTGTAGCAAATTTAAGTGCATTCATTTATCTTTTCCCCCTAGATATATTCTTGACATTTTCTCCTCAGACTGATTTTACTTTAAGCTAAGGGTGGTATTTGTACAAACTAACCTAGCCTAACCCAACCTGCCAAGCTTTTAACCTAATCCAAACCTAGCCTAGCCTATAGCCAGCCAATCTGTTGTTCTTATTAACTCTAGTAGATATTGTATTTAGTATCCTACTATAGCTATATATTTCTGTAATTTTAGTTGTTGCTTGCACGATCTTGTAGTAACCTTTGACTGATACTTTTTTTTTTTTATCTAAAAAGAGTAGGCTACTGCTTTACTAGGCTACAGTGACACCAGGGCCATCTGTTGATAGAGTATATTAACCCCTTGTGTGCAGTCACACTTTATTTTTATATAATCCCTATTTGGTGAATTGTATATTTAGTTACATAATCTGGTATATATATATATACAGTATATATATTTGTTTAAGGTTAGGTTATCACACCTGGTAGCCTATTTCTGCGTATTTCAATTTTAATATTTTCGGTTAGGCTATTGCCCCTGGAAGCCTAATTCTGCGTATCTCAAATTTTTTGTTTTCGGTTAGGCTATCACCCCTGATAACCTATTTCTGCGTATTTCAACATATTTGTTTTCGGTTGAAGTGATTAAAGTGTTTCTAAAGTGAGTGAAGTGTTTTAAAGTGAGTTAAGTGTTTTAAAGTGAGTGAAGTGTTTTTTAAGTGAGTGAAGTGATCTGAAGAAACTGACTGTCACCATGCCTCGCACTTGTACGAAATGTGCCGGTAGGTTTGGTGAGTCCATGTTTGCTACTGTCGATCTTCAAGTCTGCCGTCTCTGCCAGCAACGAGAGAATTTGACGTGAAATTAGATGAAGCCTACAACAAGATCAACGTCCTCACCATTAAGCTGGAATCACTTCAAGAGTTTGTAACACTCAATGTTGGAGTACCACAAATTTCAATTGTTACTGCAACTCCAGCAGCCACCAACGCCCCAACGTCAACTGCCAACAATTCAACGCCTGCAGTAGCCATTTCAGCTGATGGTTCCGATACTCAAGAAACAAATAGTGACTCTCTTCCCCCTCAAGACAACTTCTGTGTCGTGAGGAACAACGTTTGCCCCAAGACCAGGAAACCCATACCGATTACCGAGTGTCAAAACCGTTTCCAGATACTCACAGACTCAGATGACGAAGAAGAAATAGAAGAAGTCCGGCTCGTGGGAGCCTCGATGATACGTGGTTAGCCCACAGAGTTTTGCGCCAGGGCACCAAAGACCCGGAAGCGTTTTTGTATCCCTGGTGGTGGTGTGGTCGACGTAGTTGCTGCAGTTGACGAAGTATCTAAGCTGGCCCCTGCTAATACAATGTACGTCATCCACATTGGATCCAACGATGTACAGCGAACCCGGTCGGAAGATTTGCTTTTAAAGTACCAGCACATGATCAAGTCGTTTAAGGAGAAGTCATCAGGGATCATCGTCTCAAGAATCGTCCCCCCGCTTGGTGTAGAGAACCGATTTTACAACATAGCCACCAGCACAAATCGTTGTCTAGCAAACCTCTGCAGGAAGGAAAACGTGGGATTCGTCGACACCTGGGACAGTTTCTACTACGATGACTATTTGTTTTCGGATGATGGAGTTCGTCTGAACCAGGTGGGAGCAGCACGTTTTGGGCGTCTTCTCAACGATGCGGTGAAGGATTTTCGGAGAAGAAATCGACTCAGCACAGGAAAACCAGGAAGGAGGACCGAAGACAGCGAGGACGGCAACCTGCGAAGGAATTAAATGCTAATCCGTCAAGAACCGCGAATTTGGATAAAGCTCCACCAACACGACCCAAATTCAAAACCGCCAGGGATAACGACCGAGGACCGAGGACAGCCATGAATGTAAATGTAGATCCGACCAGAACCAAAAATTTGATTAAAGAACGTTCTGTGAGTTCTAAAACCGCAACTTTAAAGGTTTTCTATGCAAACGCACGTAGCATACGCAATAAATTTTCAGATTTAGAGGAACTAGTGTTTACAGAAAATTATGATGTGATTGGTATAACAGAATCTTGGCTCAATACAGAAGATAGAGACTTTTTAGCAGAGTATTCACTTCCCGGTTATGTAATGTTTGAGAAAAGCCGAATAAATAAAAATGGAGGTGGCGTTTTATTTTATATCAAAGAAAGTCTTAACCCGACCCTCTTGTCAAAACCTCAAATTGTGAACGTCGACACGTCTTTTGTGCTAATAAAGAATAATAAAGGTACAACAATAATACTTGCATTAATATACAGACCTCCAGCTCAATCAGTGCAAACTGACCGAGAAATTTATGAACAAATTGCAGATGTAAGTAACTCACAAGATACCATTTTTTTGGGCGACTTTAATTTACCTGTGACCAAGTGGGGCGAAACTCTTACTTCACACTCCGGACATGACTTGTATGCGAACTTGCAAGAGAGTTCACTCTATCAATTTGTTCGATCGCCGACCCGTGGTAATAATGTTCTTGACCTTGTACTTGCAACATAAGAAGAACTAATAGAGAATTTGAATGTTGGTGATGAATTCAGTAACAGCGACCATCATACAATAACTTTCACTTTAAAGTTTACTAGTAACGAACCAAATAGCAGCATCGAAAAAGTCTCTAATTGCAAGAAAGCAAACTTTCATAAACTTAGAGCTATGTTTAAAGAAACTGACTGGAGCTTTTTAATTAACAATAACGACATAAATACATCTTGGGAATTATTCGAAACCACTTACCTAAAAGCAGTGCAGGACTGCATACCATCGAAAATATG
The DNA here is from genome assembly GCA_032716605.1 of Paralithodes platypus. NCBI lineage: Eukaryota > Metazoa > Arthropoda > Malacostraca > Decapoda > Lithodidae > Paralithodes > Paralithodes platypus. The sequence goes on from CM064512.1 coordinate 41,486,103, forward strand.
GCGTCCAGGCCTTAATAATAAGCCCCAATGGTGGAATAAAGATATTTCAAACTGTCTGCTTGCTAAAAAGTTTGCTAATGATAGATTAAAATCCTCACAAAATGACGAAGAACGGGTGAAATTTGTAGAGCTACGACGCAATGCCAAAAAGTGAATGAACCCGTACAGCCCCAGCGACGCGTCGGCGATGTATGTAACGCACAGCCCCAGCGACGCGTCTGACGAGTCACCCTAATTGCTCCGACCGAAACCTCAGGTGTAGCCACTCGAGAGCCCTCAGATTTGTATGGGAACTGTGTACGTATCCCACGCAACCGTGCAGATGGTTGAAAACTCTCAAAGTCGACGTGCGTGCGCGTGAGCGCGCAATAACCTAGTTTTTTGGGGTAATTGCCTTCAATTTTGTACTCATGTAAAATACGTTTTCGGGGGCTCTGTAGGACCATTCTTTAAGCTTTTTGAGCGGTTTTTCGTGGTTTTTCCTTCATTCCTAACCCATTCGCTATTGTTTCTGGAATAAAACCATTTTTTGAAAACCGGATGGGTTCTGGTGAACAAACAATACAAAACTAGCCGGGGCTCCACGGGTTAAGCAAAGTAAAAAGACCCTGGAGTTACATGTTGCGCATCAAAGTAAAACAAACCCGAAAGAATTCTATAGTTATATCAGAAAGAAAAAAGTAGTTACTTCAACTGTTGGACCGTTAGTCGATGAAAATGGAGAATACACCAAAGACGAAGTACAAATGAGTAATGCCCTAAATACCTTCTTTGCATCAGCTTTTACAACGGAAGACCTCAGTGATATCCCTACACCATCGCCGACTCAGATTGAAAATTCAGATGTTCTAAGTAATATCACTGTTACAGAGAGAGAAGTATTGAATTGTTTAGATAAACTCAAGGTAAATAAAACTCCTGGACCTGATAAAATCTCACCTAGAGTCCTAAAGGAAGCTAAGGACGAGCTCTCCAAACCATTGACATTGCTATTTAATAAATCCTTGCAGTCTGGAAATATGCCTGATCAGTGGAAGCTAGCCAACATAACACCGATATTAAAAAAAGGCAGCAAATCCCTACCCAGTAACTATCGTCCAATTAGCTTAACCTCAGTTGTATGTAAAATGTTAGAAACACTCATAAGAGACAGACTCGTAAATCACTTAGAGGAAAATAACATACTTAAAGATACTCAACACGGCTTTCGTAAAAAACGTTCCTGTTTAACAAACCTCTTAGACTTCTTCCACGATATCCTCAACCTCTACGATGAGAGTAAAGCTGTAGATATTATATACCTTGATTTTCAAAAGGCCTTTGACAAAGTTCCCCACAAACGTTTACTGCTAAAACTAAAAGCGCATGGAATACAAGATGGTGTGTTGAAATGGATAGAAAATTGGCTCAGCGACAGAAAGCAAAGAGTAGTCATAAACGGTAAGGCATCTAAATGGACCAATGTAAGTAGCGGGGTAACCCAGGGATCGGTACTAGGACCAATTCTCTTTCTAATTAACATCAACGACATAGATGAGGGTCTCACCTGTACAATCTCAAAATTTGCTGACGATACAAAAATTGCAAATAGCGTACTCTCAAAAGAACAAAGTGACGATATGCAACACAATCTAGATAAGTTGTCATGTTGGGCCCAAATTTGGCAAATGAGTTTCAATGCGAATAAATGTAAAGTACTACATATCAGATACCAAAATGAGAAAGCAAACTATTTGGTGAATGGCACTCAGCTTAAGAATGTAAACAGAGAAACCGATCTGGGAGTAACAATATCGAGTAACCTAAAACCGAGTCAACAATGTTCAGAAGTTGTTAAGAAGGCAAACAAAATAATTGGCTTTATAGGCAGGTCATTTGAGCATAAATCCAAAGACGTTATCCTAACCCTTTACAATTCCTTAGTCCGCCCTCTTCTTGAATACAGCGTTCAATCCTGGTGCCCTTATTACCAAAAAGATATAGACAAGCTAGAACGAGTTCAACGTAGAGTTACCAAAATGATACCTAGCCTAAAGAACAAACCATATGAAGAGCGTCTTAGATAATTAAATCTATTTCCATTAACCCAGCGCAGATTAAGAGGCGACTTCATTCAAGTGTTCAAAATCATCAAAGGCATCGACAATATGAACTGTAGTAAGTACTTCACTATCGATCAATCTAATTACACGCGGGGAAACGGTTGTAAAATTATTGGTAAATCTTTTACCTCACACGAAGCTAAGAATTTCTTCTTCAATCGAGTTGTCAACTTTTGGAATGGGCTTCCCCGAGATGTCATAGACTGCAGCACCGTTGATTCATTTAAAGTTCGCCTAGACAAATAGCTCGCATCAAACCCGCGACTGACTGCGTTTGTAAATGAATAACTTTATTTTATCCTCCCCTCAGTTACTAACCCATCTGTCCCCTACTAACTTCCTAATCCTGCCACGGACATTAGTTCCAGGGCAGTAATTCCCTTTCCAATTTTCCCTTACCCATTCTAAACCACTGTTTGGACACTTGATCCTCAGTGTTTTGGAGGACAAGCAGCCTAGAAGGGTCACTAGGACTGTTGTTGCTTGATTTCCTTTGTACTCCTTTGTACTCCTTCGTCCTGTGACTTGGACTGCTTTAGATTTTGTGTGTCCAAGCATTTTGACCCCAACATTCCTTGAATTTAGGTCTCTGTCACTCTTTTGGCTTTGAAGGAGACACTCGTTACAGGCAGCCTGCTTTTTGTATCCTTCACACACATAGAAAATAAAAATTATCATTCAATGCCAAAGTCTACAAAATATATCTCAGAATCATGTCACTGACGAATAAATTAAAGTAATTGCAAAAGCATAAACTTTCCTAGACACAAACAAACAATGTTGATTTTCTGCACGATTATCAAATAAACTCTTCCAAACTATATGACAAAGGCCGGGTAAGCAAACGAATTGGCTGGGACGTTTTTGTCTTTCTATGTGCATAAAGGAGACAAAAGGTAAAACTGTTTGTAACAAGTGCCTCCCCCCCCCCCCCCCTCCAAGTTGAAAGAGTGATGGAGACCCAAATCAAGGTATATTAAAGGACATTTTGGTGTGTTAGAACGAAGTGTGGTGCGCTTGTTAAGTGTAATGAATTGAATAGGAGAAGGTGATGTTTGCGAGAGTAAACTGGATTACTTTCTGTGTAGATGAGGCACACGAAGATAATTATAAACTCTCTAATACTTCATAACTCTTGTGTGTTTAAATCTAGTAAGCCAGATATTCATATACCGGTATATGTCGACCAAATCATACAGCTGAAGAAGACTTGGCATTATATAACCCATTCAGTACCGGTGACGTCCTTTTTACTTTAATCTGGCGACTACTAATCGTTTTTTTCCGTTTAGGAAGGATCTCTAACAACAATCATAAGGCCTCAAACCAACTCAATCAACCCTGTTAACTACCACAGATCCTTCATACACTGCATCAAATCGTCTAAATATAACTAGAATAAAATATATAAGACGTCGCTGATACAGAAAGGGTTAAGTAAAACAGACTATATTAACAGGGGAATCAATTGTATTAGGAACTTTAACCTTCCCCCATATTTGTTGCCATAACATTACACAACTTAGAATTGCATCAGGCAAAATTAACAGATTGATTAACAGTAAAGTAGAAGTGTAGATTTTATCATTACAAAAACTGCATAACCAACTCAGCGGCCTTGTATTCTGAACCTGATCTTGAACTTCTGTATCGGAAATAAAATATGACCATTGTTAACGGGAATATAATTTTGTTTTAACCTTTGGCTCTGACCAGTGACATTGAAAATATACGTCTGAAAAAGGTACTATTCATGTAATGGACAATAATAAAAGTAAATTTGATGAATTATAAATAATATTAATATATAATCTTCTCAAATATTCATTATATATAATTGAGAAGATAATATTATAGTGACCTTAACATATCATGACCTTTACAAGTAACATCAACCTTTTCCTAGATTATATTTTGTCTTGTCTGTCCCTGGAAGTGTTATTCCAACAATAGCAGTTAAGATTAATGAGAATCTATCAGATTATGGACAATTATTAGCATCATGGTTTTGACCTTTTACTTTTACTATTAGAATACTTTTATGAAATTCGGTTGATATGTTATAGCAGGGTACTGTATGTAACAAGTACTAACACCGTAAGTTTTCTGGAGTTGGATTATTTTTTTAAATACATTAGAACACACTCTGATATTTGACCTTGGCCGGTGATAGTGACCTTTATTTAGCATTACTTGTCCTGCTATAATGAAGTATAGCCTATATGCCTGCCTAATACGTTTATTATCAATGTCTGCATCACTCGGGGTCTCTCCTCTATCTTCCACTCTGTTGAACATCTGTGTTTTAGGGATTCCTTGCTTAGGCGTTCTGGAAAACTAGTTGAATTGTGTAAGGTAGCGTCGTCAGCATATGAGTGGATAGGACTGAAGGTACAGTTGAGAATATAATTTATATATCTTCAAAAGATAATTGGAGTTAGGACAGAACCCTGAGGAACACCGGAGGTGATAGGATGAGGAAGTGAACGATAGCCATCCACAACCGCAGCTATGGAACGGCCAAAAGGAAATTGGAGGTAAAGGCACAGATGGAGGGATAGAAACCGAAGGAGGGTAGCTTAGAAATTAGAGATTTGTGCCAGACTCTATCGAAGGCCTTCGATATGTCTAGTGCAATAGAAAAGGTCTCACCGAAGTCCCAAAAGGAGAATGACCAAGAGTTAGTAAGATATGAAAGAACATCACCAGTAGAGCGAACCCTAAGGAAGCCATACTGGCAATCGATGAGTAGATTAAGAGAAGAGAAATGCTTAAGACATTTTGAAGTAAGGATACTTTAACAAACTTTAGAAATGCAAGAAATGAATGCAATTGAACGATAGTTAGAGGGTTGAGAGCGGTCACCCTTCTTTGGGACAGTTTGAATGAGAGCAAACTTCCAGCAAGAAGGGAAGACATTAGAGGAGAGACAGAGACAGAAGAGTTTGCCTAGGCAAACTAAAGGAACACCATCCGGACCATACACCTTCTTTTTATTATGCCCAGAGACGGTAGAAAGTGTGTCTTTAGAAGACATTAGGATATTAGGCATAAGTAGGAGAGAGAGGGGTGGAGATGGTGGAATAACACCGGAATCATCCAAGGTGGAGTTTCTAGCAAAAGTTTGAGCACAGGGTTCAGCTTTGCCAGAGGAAGAAGTGATATTTGTGCCATCAGAGTGGAGAAGAGGAGGGAAAGACGAAGAACAAAAATTGTTGGAGAGGTTTTTGGCTAGATGCCAGAAAGCTTGGGAAGAGCTAGAGTTTGATAGTGCATTTATTATTGATGAGAGGGTGTTTTTAAAATGTGTGTGCCCAGGTATTTTGACCCCAACGTCCCTTGAATTTGGCTCTGTCACTCCTTTGACTTTGTGGGAGACACTCATTACAGGCAACGTGCCTTTTGTCTTCTACGTACACATAGAACAAAAACAAATATATATATATATTTTGTGTGATAATGTGAATTTCACAATATATATAAGGACGATTAGTAAAGCAAATATGTCCACAATGTTTACAATCCTAGTGGGTACTTATACTGTATATACAGTTATTCCTAATCAGTATCAAACTGTGCGAACTATAATCGTTGTTAACCAATAGGTATGTAACTAGAGAATGTATAAAAATAGAGCAAGACCTGTCATATTAATTAATGAAAATGTTGTGTGTGATGACTTCATATAGTGATGTACATTCTATGTGGTGGTTTTGTATTTTTGTTTAGTTTTCAAAATTATTTCCATATATTGATTGTGATAAGCTGTTTTGTCTATATGTTGTGCCGTTCCTGCTTTGTGCTTGTTTGTTTTGCAAGTTTTACCTTTTAATTGAGAAAATTGTTCACCAGTGTAAAGACCCTTACTGCCATAGTCTGTCTTTCCCTCATCCTATGACTTAAGCTGCTTCAACCTCCGTGTATCCAGACATGTCCATGTCAACAAAACATGTAATTATGGGAGTTATTGAGTTCGTACAATTTCGATAAAATTAAACACCAGTAATATATAAGCAGGTTGTAAATAAATGTCCAGACTAATTTCCCCTTCAACTATCCAAAGATTTCTATTAAAAATCTTGCCAACAAACATAAATACAGACACACATCGGCGATTATAAGCCCGCGTGACAATTTCCTTTGGCCGAGATAATGTAATTTTAATAATATATTGTTATACTAGTATATAAATCAATCATTTGGTGAGTCTATTGAATCTTTGCATAGAAGATATTGAGTGTTTATGAAAAATATAATGAACTAAAGAGGCACTCGGGAGAAAGCCAACTTCTGCCTACGCTGGGGAGATAATGTAATGGGTGTCTACCCATTTCCCCCTAATTTAAGGGGAGATGGGCCGATTTTCTGGTCCCCTTTCTTTCTCATGCTCATCCCCATTAGTTTTAGAATTTTAAGACGTTAGCCCCATTAGTTTTTCGATTTTAAGACCTTTCTCCTCATTTCGTTGTCACTATTATGACCATTTGTGCCCTTTAGGTGTCGATTTTTTTCCTGGCGAGCGATAGCGAGCCTGTAATTGTGGAGGAACCGGCCGTCGGCCGTTACATTTTTCTACTGAAACATTTACAAATTAATCTCGAATGGGGATCTAATGGATGTTTTCTTAAGTTTGATGGAGGTCTACTGTAGGGAGGAAACTAAACAAATAAATTATGGAGGTCTACTGTAGGGAGGAAACTAAACAAATAAATGATGGAGGACTACTGTAGGGAGGAAACTAAACAAATAAATGATGGAGGTCTACTGTAGGGAGGAAACTAAACAAATAAATGATGGAGGTCTACTGTAGGGAGGAAACTAAACAAATAAATGATGGAGGTCTACTGTAGGGAGGAAACTAAACAAATAAATGATGGAGGTCTACTGTAGGGAGGAAACTAAACAAATAAATGATGGAGGTCTACTGTAGGGAGGAAACTAAACAAATAAATGATGGAGGTCTACTGTAGGGAGGAAACTAAACAAATAAATGATGGAGGTCTACTGTAGGGAGGAAACTAAACAAATAAATGATGGAGGTCTACTGTAGGGAGGAAACTAAACAAATAAATGAAGATATCAATAAATACACCCAAAAAATAACCAATGTCTTAAATTACTTATTACTTGGTACATATCTTATAGGCCCACATCATTACTTATTACTTGGTACATATCTTATAGGCCCACATCATTACTTATTACTTGGTACATATCTTATAGGCCCACATAATTACTTATTACTTGGTACATATCTTATAGGCCCACATAATTACTTATTACTTGGTACATATCTTATAGGCCCACATCATTACTTATTACTTGGTTCATATCTTATAGGCCCACATCATTACTTAATACTTGGTACATATCTTATAGGCCCACATCATTACTTATTACCTGCCTGACCTTTGCTGAGTGAGGACCTGTCCCTAGTGACTCCCAGTGAATATCTTTGCCCATAGTGTGGTGATAGTATTAACGCTTTCTTAAAATGGCTGGTGTTGACGAGATTGCTACCTCCTCTCATATTCTCCAGCTTTGTCTTGCTTTGCAAGAAAGGATGGACAATGTGGAGAGAGAGGTGCAGTCTCTCAAAGACGAGAATTTGGCCTTAAAGCTGTCTTTGGCTGACAAGAAAAGTGAGGATAGTGCAACTGCTGTTAGGGATCGTGATGCTCCCTGGACAGTTGTGCCAACAAGTGCAACAACCTGCAAATTTCTACGGCGGCCAGTTGCCCTCAGCAACAAGTTCATCACCTTGGATGACGAATGTGATGGTGAGGCTGCGAGTGCTTCCTTCGGCGAGGAAACCAGGAGAAAGGTAAGTAAGTTGCCTCCAACAGGGAATGCTGTGACTGCTGCCTCCCCAGGAGTACCTTCAACTGCTGCCCCAGGAGTTCCTGCCACTGCCGCAGCTGCTACCAAGTCATCGACAAGGAGAGGCAAGTCCTTCTCAATTGTTGGGGACTCCATGGTCAGACACTTAGCTAGGTCCACCTGTACTGATATTAGGAAGCTTGTCTGTCTGCCTGGTGCCGGGGTTGGGAAGGTGTTAGAGGACATTGATTACATCATGAAAGATATTGGAGATAGCCCCATTATCTGTCTCAGTACAGGGAGCAATGATGTTGGTAAAGGTAGGACGGAAGTACTGCTTCGGCAGTACAGGGAGGTGTTAGATAAAGTTAGGAGGAAGGGAGGCATACCTGTAGTACACAGTATCTTGCCACGGAGAGGGGTCAGCAAGGAATGGTCATCTAGGGCAATTGGTATCAATTGTCGGCTGGAAAAATACTGTAATGCAAATGCAATACCATTCCTTGATAACTGGACCCGTTTCTATGGTAAAAATTAGTTGTACGCACAGGACGGGGTTCATCTTTCTCGGCTAGGGGTGGCAAATTTAGCTAGGTCAATAGATAGGATTGTCGCGGGGTTTCGCTGAAAATAAAGCCTGAGAATATGAGTAAGAATAATTGTCTAGATAGGGTAAATTGCCGTACTGGTACATCAGATAGGAATAGAAAATATCAGTCACAGGATTTTAATTGTACTGCTAGTAGAAATATTGAAGGTGTAACAGAAGATGGGAATTCAGTTAGAAATAAAGGTAAATCCGATACCAGTAAAATAAATTCATTGCGATTATATTATACAAACTGTAGGAGTTTATGTAACAAAATGGATGAACTTAGAGCACTTGTTAGCAACGAAAATATAGACATTATAGCACTGACTGAAACATGGATTAATACTGAATCAAGACATTTTTTAGCAGAATTCCATATACCAGGATATAGTTTGTTTAAACGCGACCGAACAAGTAGGAGGGGCGGCGGAATAGCAGTGTTTGTCAGGAGTTCTTTAAAAAGTTGTATTAAATCAGGTATTAGACTAAATACTGATAACGAAAGTGTTTGGGTTGAGGTTAGCGAAGGTAGTGAGACCATAATTATTGGAGTTATTTATAGACCACCAAATATGAGTAGAAACGAAGGTACAGCTTTATGGCAGGAAGTGAAAATAGCATCAAGGTTTAGCAATGTGTGTATTATGGGGGATTTTAATTTTCCGAATATTGATTGGCAGCATCAAATCGGCGACTCAGATTCAAAAGAGTTTATTGAGGCGGTACAGGATAAGATACATATCTTATAGGCCCACATCATTACTTATTACTTGGTACATATCTTATAGGCCCACATCATTACTTATTACTTGGTTCATATCTTGTAGGCCCACATAATTACTTATTACTCGGTTCATATCTTATAGGCCCACATCATTACTTATTACTTGGTACATATCTTATAGGCCCACATCATTACTTATTACTTGGTTCATATCTTATAGGCCCACATCATTACTTATTACTTGGTTCATATCTTATAGGCCCACATCATTACTTATTACTTGGTACATATCTTATAGGCCCACATCATTACTTATTACTTGGTTCATATCTTATAGGCCCACATCATTACTTATTACTTGGTTCATATCTTATAGGCCCACATCATTACTTATTACTTGGTACATATCTTATAGGCCCACATCATTTCAAGAAAATTGGTTCATAACTTTTAGAGTTTTCTTGTTTACAGACAAACGGAGGCAAAAACATAATCTCCTTCAACTTCGTTGGTGGAGGCAATAAATTCCTCTCCTCATATGTTATTCATATATTTAATTTTTCTTCTTGTTAAGGGGGGAAGGTCGGTATTTCTGGCCACCCTTCTCCCTCATGTTTAGTTTGGCGATAGTAAGACCTTTCACCCCACTTTTTTCCCTATATCAATATCTTTCGTGCAATTTAGGTGTTGATTTTTTCTTGGCGAGCGATAGCGAGTCTGTAATTGCAAGAGGAAAATGTACAAATTTATCTCAAAGGGGGATCTAGGGGAAGTTTTTTCTAAGCTTGAATGAGAACTGGGGAGGAAACTAACATATAATAAAAATATTGATAAATTAGAAAATAGATAGCCCATTCCCCCATAAGTGGCTGTGTTTACAGTGCCTATATCTCATTACAATTATTTCAATATGTGTATGGCTTCTAGATCACTTTTATACCATATTATTTGATGTGTAGATGATTGTTCTCATACTTCGCAAGAAACACTATTTATTCTTTTATATGAAGAATTCCTACCGGAAAATATCCAATCTTAGCCCTTGTGTTCTTGACTTATGACCCGTCCTGGCCTTTCATGATCAAAGGAAATATATTGGTGTTTCTGGCCTCATCTTCCTTGTCAATAGTTTAGGTCTCTCTCTCTCTCAACACGGTGCTTTCAGTGTTGCCAGTTTAGCTACTTTCCTGTTAGATCTAAAGATATTTATTCCGATCTAGAGGGAAATTCGTATATCTAGCGACATAAATTCTAGCGATATTCTGGAGAGTTGAGCCAAGTTAGAGCGATATTGTTGAGATTGTGCCATTATTCTAGTAATATTCTGGAGATTTGAGCCATGTTAGACCAATGTCGTAGAGATTATGCCATTATTCTAGTGATATTATGGAGATTTGAGCAATGTTAGAGCGACATTGTAGAGATTGAGGCATTATTATAACAATTTTCGGCATTCATTTACTATCTAGCAAACTTTATTTTGTAACCCTGGCTGCTTCCTGACCTAATAAAGATCAAGGCTGCACGATACCCACACGCAGCCAGGTTATGTGTATCCAGCAGGTTATGTCTGTATCCAGGTTGTGTCTGTATCCAGGCTATATCTGTATCCAGGTTATGTCTGTATCCAGGTTATGTCTGTATCCAAGTTATGTCTGTATCCAGGTTATGTCTGTATCCAGGTTATGTCTGTATCCAGGCTATATCTGTATCCAGGTTATGTCTGTATCCAGGTTATGTCTGTATCCAGGTTATGTCTGTATCCAGGTTATGTCTGTATCCAGGTTATGTCTGTATCCAGGTTATGTCTGTATCCAAGTTACGTCTGTATCCAGGTTACATCTGTATCCAGGTTATGTCTGTATCCAGGTTATGTCTGTATCCAGGTTATGTCTGTATCCAGGTTACGTCTGTATCCTGGTTATGTCTGTATCCAGGTTATGTCTGTATCCAGGTTATGTCTGTATCCAGGTTATGTCTTTATCCAGATTATGTCTGTATCCAGGTTATGTCTGTATCCAGGTTATGTCTGTATCCAGGTTATGTCTGTATCCAGGTTATGTCTGTATCCAGGTGATGTCTGTATCCAGGTTATGTCTGTATCCAGGTTATGTCTGTATCCAGGTTATGTCTTTATCCAGATTATGTCTGTATCCAGGTTATGTCTGTATCCAGGTTATGTCTGTATCCAGGTTATGTTTGAATCCAGGTTATGTTTGTATCCAGGTTACGTCTGTATCCAGGTTACGTCTGTATCCAGGTTACGTCTGTATCCAGGTTATGTCTGTATCCAGGTTACGTCTGTATCCAGGTTACGTCTGTATCCAGGTTATGTCTGTATCCAGGTTATGTCTGTATTAAGGTTATGTCAGTATCCAGGTTATGTCTGTATCCAGGTTATGTCTGTATCCAGGTTATGTCTGTATCCAGGTTATGTCTGTATCCAGGTTATGTCTGTATCCAGGTTACGTCTCTATCTAGGTTACGTCTGTATCCAGGTTATGTCTGTATCCAGGTTACGTCTGTATCCAGGTTACATCTGTATCCAGGTTACGTCTGTATCCAGGTTACGTCTTTATCCAGGTTACGTCTTTATCCAGGTTATGTCTGTATCCAGGTTATGTCTGTATCCAGGTTATGTCTGTATCCAGGTTATATGTGTATCCAGGTTATGTCTGTATCCAGGTTATGTCTGTATCCAGGTTATGTCTGTATCCAGGTCATGTCTGTATCCAGGTTACGTCTTTATCCAGGTTACGTCTCTATCTAGGTTACGTCTTTATCCAGTTTATGTCTGTATCCTGTCTCTGTGTTGTGTGAACCAACTCCACTATTGATTCCCCCGCTCTCCTCCCTCTCTCATTAGCTGACAGTATGTCTTAACTTCCTCACGCTCTCCTCCCTCTCTCATTAGCTGACAGTATGTCTTAACTTCCTCACGCTCTCCTCCCTCTCTCATTAGCTGACAGTATGTCTTAACTTCCTCACGCTAGCAATATTAGCTGACAGTATGTCTTAACTTCCTCACGCTAGCAATATTTTATAAGCTTCCTTCTCAGTATGTTCATGAGAGCAATACAAAACAAAAATAATGTAGCAGCTTGGAAACTATATGCTGATTACATCAAATGGCAAAACAATAACACAAAGGACAGCCCTCCAGCTTTTACTTTTCTCTTTCTTTCCTCCTTTACTTCTCTTTTAATTCTTAGAGCCTTCTCACCTCCCTAACCTATCTATCGCCGCTCAACTTTAACTTAACTTAACATAGGGGAAAATCATACAGGGGGATACCCTACAGGGTTGAGTTGGTTACAGCATGGACAATCGTCCTGACTGTCGGTGGTTCGAACCCCGCTGAGAATATATAAACAATATATTAAAACAATAATATATGCATTATACAGTATATGTACTGTATATTGGGATCCATCATACTTTATTCAAATGTTCGACTACTTCACACAGTCATCCTCGGGAAAGGGTTACCAACAGATCCTAAATATTGAGCTTAACCTGACAAGCGCGATATAGATGTAGGTGCTAGGGTAGTTATTTGTGCATTTCTAGCCCTGGATTCTGACAGAATTCGTTATATTTACAATATAAACCATTATTTGTTTTCGGTATGCTTTTATTTTACATATATGATGTATATATGAACCTTCAAGAGTGCTAAAATAAGTGGGAAAAGCATTTGGGTGGTGAAAAACGAAGATATTGGCCACCCGGTCATAATCTCAGGCGAGAGAGAGAGACAGGCAGCCTTCCCCTCTCGCTGTCTGGGAGTCAACTGAGGAGAGCGGGGCGGTGTGTGCCGGTGTCTGGGTGTTGCATAACGATCTTTTATGCAACCCACTTGTGCTACATTATCGCGGGAGAGAAAAATAACCGATAAATGATGATAATAAGAGGAAAAATAGGTGATAATTGAGGAGGGGAGGGAGGGGGGAATAAGGTGGGGAAGGAGGGGAGGGGGGTGGGTGAGATTTACATGGATGAGTACTGGAGGGGAATTATCTCACCTAGAAACAAATTCCTTTGTTTTGATAGGCCCTTTTTTTTTATGGAAGGCTTTTTTTATGGTCCTGCTTCCGTGAGGCCTATCGCGTTCCCTATAGGAAGCCTTCCGTGAGGCCTATCGCGCTTGCCGGGTTAAGGAGGGTCGGGTGCATTTTCAGGTCTATTAATTTGTTCATATATTCATATTCTTGTTTCCTCGCTAGACCTCCATCAAGCTTTACAAATCATCTCCAAGAACCCCCTCGAGATTAATTTTTATATTTGTCGCTACAGGCTCGCAGTCGCTAGCCAGGAAAATAATTGACACCTAAATGGTATGAAAGGTCTAGATATTTACAAAGAAAAGGGGAGAAAGGTCTTTAAATTGGGCCAACGTCTTAAAATCTCAAGACTAATGGGGCTAAGCATAAGGGGGAAGAGGGTCCAGAAAAACGACAAACCTCACCTTAACTCTGCATACTTCGCTCAAAAGGATTACTAAAATGTTTTAAATTGCATAAGACACGTAATTAGCTTTCTTGTTAAAATATTAGATTTAGAACGTACATATTTACTCTGAACAACTAGGCTCAAGTTTATTACCGGTATTATAAATTAATCAGCAGGGAGACAACGTTCATATTTCAATTAGCTTTACTTCATGGTGACAGAGACTATAAAACACACAAGCACAGAAACATTGAAAGTTATTTTTGTTAAATACACGGTTAATATATATATATATATATAATATATATATATATATATATAATATATATATATACAGTATATATATATATATATATATATATATATATATATTTATATATATATATATATTTATGTATATAAATATATATATAAAGATATATATATATATATATATATATATATATATATATATATATATACTGTATATATATATGTAAAAATGTGTAAAATGGAGGGAGAGTAAGAAACTGTTCTGGAAAGAAGTCAAGAAAGTTAGGGAAGGTAGCAAGGGAAACAGTAAGGGTGTGAAAGATAAGAATGGGAGAATGCTAGCCGAGAAGCAAGAGAGAGTCGAAAGATGGAGGGAGTACTTCAGTGAGTTGCTAAATGAAAGGAATGAAGAGCCAGCAAACATAGCTGGATATGGTATGGGAGGGAGAAGAAGATAAGTAGTGGAGGAGGAGGTGGGGATCAGGAGGTCAGAAGTGTGGGAAGCCATGAAAAGAGTGAAGTTGGGGAAAGCACCAGGAACAGATGGAGTGTGTGGGGAAATGTTGAGGTATGGTGGTGAGATAGTGATAGAATGGGTATGGAAATGTGCAAACTAGCATGGGAGAAGGGGAGTGCACCCGATGACTGGAAGACTGGCATAATAGTCCCCCTATATAAGGGCAAAGGGGAAAGAGGAGTGTGTGGTAACCACCGAGGAATATGTCTTCTAAGCGTAGTAGGGAAGGTATACAGTAGGGTAGTGATTGAGAGAGTGAGAGTGAGAACGGAGAAATGGATAGGCGACGAGCAGGGAGGTTTTAGGAAGGGAAGAGGATGTGTAGATCAGATTTTTACCCTGAATTGTGTTGTGGAGAAGTATCTGGAGAAGAAACAAAAGGTGTATGTTGCCTTTATGGACTTGGAGAAGGCCTATGACAGAGTGGATAGAGAAGGTTTGTGGAAAGTACTTAGAATATACGGAGTAGAGGGCAAGTTGCTGAAAGCAGTGAAGAGCATGTATGAGGGTGCAAAGGCGGCAGTACGTGTGGAGAGTGAGCAGAGCGAGTTCTTTGACCTGAATGTTGGTTTGAAACAGGGGTGTGTGATGTCCCCGTGGTTGTTTACTGTATATATGGATGGAGTTATGAAAGAAATACTATCAAGAGCAGTGGATGTTGGTGTATCGCTGAAAAGGGAGGGAATTGAGTGGAAGCTACCTATACTGCTGTTTGCGGATGATACAGTTCTGATGAGTGATAATGAATGGGAGTTGCAGGGTCTGGTAAATGAGTTTGGAACAGTGTGTGAAAAACGGAATTTGAAGGTAAATACGGGGAAGAGCAAGGTTATGGTCTTCGAAAGGGGTGAAGTCACAGAGTGTGAGGTGAAGCTGAACGGTCAGGCTATGGAGATCGTCAACTCTTTTAAGTATCTGGGCAGTGTGTTGAGTAAAGATGGGACTATGGATGAAGAGGTGCGGGAGAGGGTACAACAGGGGAAGAGGGTTGTAGGAACGCTAAAAGCAGTAACAAGAAAATAGGGTGGTCAGTATGGAAGTGAAGAAGTCCTTGCATGACAGTGTGGTAATCCCGACACTGACTTACGGAAGCGAAGCATGGACGTTGGTTGAGAGACTCAGACCAAGAGTGAGAGCAGTGGAAATGAATTACTTAAGGAGTGCGTGCGGAGTTACATGGAGGGATAGACAGACTAATGAGGAAGTAAGAAGGAGGTGTGGTGTGGAGGTAGATGTGCTGGAAAGTGTGAAAAGGAACAACTTGAGATGGTTCGGCCTATGGAACGTATGGAAAGCGAGAGAATGACTAAGAGGGTGTACGAGAGCGAGGTGGAGGGACAGAGGGGGAGAGGTAGACCGAATATGAGGTGGAATGATGGAGTGAGGAACTACATGAACGAAGGCGGTGCTGGTTGTGGGGAGGGGCGTCGACTGACTGGGGACAGAGGTGCATGGGGGCGGTTCGTTCGTGGCCACCCCTTCGGGGATCACGGCGTCAGGCAATAGATAGATAGATATATATATATATATATATATATATATATATATATATATATATATATATATATATATATATATATTATATATATAAATGCAGTATATATTACAAAATTAATATTATTTCCTTCTATACTGCAATAACTTGGTACGAGTTACAATACTGAAAATATAATCTACCACTGGACGGCGTCTGACGTAAGTATATTTTGTTTAATATTATCTAATTTAAGCATACAACATTGGTGTTCATAGTATCACCATTATATTATTACAAAAGATATTCAATTGTCCTGGACTTACAATATTATAATCACTCTCTCTACTAATATTAACCCGGGAGCTGCGGGGAGACTCTTAAGAGTTCCCCCGGCGGACTGCGGGGAGACTCTTAAGAGCAGAGCTTTTGAACGCGTACCAAAACCGCGCGTTTATAGCCAGGCGGCTGAAAATTGGTGTGGGTATAGTACTACATGTCAACTCTCGACACCACCCCGCCAAACGCTCGCCCCGCACTCGTGCAAGCACCACCGCGCCAGTAACCACGCACTAGTCATGGAGCCCACACGTCCCTCACGCTCGCTCCCTGATGACACAACCAGCCCTCCTTCTGGTGGTGTTAGCCGCCGTGGAAGGCAGAGGGTGGCTGCTAAAGACCCTACCTACCAGTACGACACGCCCTACAGCTCGGAGGACGAAACACCTGCACCCAAAGCACGAAAAACACGTGCAAGCACGAGAAAGGTACAGAGGTCATTGGTGTTTCGGGACACTGCCACCACGACCCAGGCCACTGCAACAACCACTACCACCACCACTGCCACCACTGCCACCCCTGCCACCCCTGCCACCGGTACCAGTGACGCAGGAGGCCGCCCTAGGGCTGCAGAACCTGCGGGGGCAGGAAAAATTAAAGGCACGGGCGTAGGGAAGAGAACCCGTACGCCAGCCACAGTGCCCCTACCACCACCACCACCATCATCTTGCCATCAAGGCCACGCACCACTGCTGCCCCTGCCGCCGCCCCTGCTGCTGTCCCTGTCCATAAGACTCCCGCACGTGCAAAAGTGACCCGGAAAACTCTGACACCATCAAAGTATGCCGCCCTGCTGTTTGATGGTGATTCGCAGGACATTGGCAGCCCAGGTTTCGACGACGAAGCCCTAGCACGGGACCAAGGGTGGGGGGATTTGGGAGTGGACAGTGGGAGTCAGTCCGACGTCGGTGACGAGAATGAGGAAGGGCATCGTCTGTCAAGTGAAGAGGAGGGTGATGATGATGATGCAGTGCTGTATCGCGACCATGGAAGCGATATTTCAGACGATGAAGCAGACGCAGACGACATTCCGATCCCTGAGCTGCCTTCGTTCGATTGGTCTGACGGGGTCAATTTTGTACCTGACATACCCCAGTTCAATCCTGGGACGTCAGGAACAACTCACGACTGGCCCTGTGACGATCAAGCGAACGAAAGCGACTTCTTCCTCGCTTTTTTCGATATGGAGGTAATGACGTACATCGTTGCCCAAACAAACACCTACTACAGGTGGGTGTTTGGCAGATTGGACGTCCTTTCTCCAAAAGCGAGAATACGAGGCTGGGTGGATACGACTGTGGAAGAATTTATGACGTTCTTTGCCTTGTTGTTCCTCATGCCTCTGATCAAGAAGCATGTGTTGCAACACTATTGGAAGCACGACCCTCTCATCGCCACCCCAACTTTCAATAAGTTCATGACTCGTGACAGATTTTTGTTGCTGCTAAGATTTATGCACTTTGCAGACAACGAAAATCCTAACAGGATTGACAGGATATGGAAAGTTCGGGATGTGTTCACCATGTTGTTGGAGAGGTATAGGAAATACTTTTACCCCTTCCTCAATTTGGTGATTGATGAGTCGCTCGTGCTCTTCAAAGGACGTCTTGTTTTCAAGCAGTATATCCCCTTGAAAAGGCATAGGTTCGGAATCAAGCTCTTCGTTTGTGTGACTGCGAAACTGGAATAGTGCTTGACATGATCGTGTACACAGGCACTGACATTGACATACCGAAAGCCGCTGCCAATGATCCCATGGGCATGTCAGGTGCCATCGTCAGGAAAATGTTGGCACCTTACCTGGGCAAAGGCCACATCATCTACACTGACAACTGGTATACTTCTCCTGCTCTCTGCCAGTTTCTTCATGACAACCAAACGGGGTCATGTGGGACTGTCAGAAAGACAAGAAAGTGTATGCCAAAGTTCACAGGTAATGTCATTCCTCTCACAGATGCCTCCTCCAGTGACACACCTTCAGAAGACGACCTGGCCCAGGAACACCGCGAGAGGCATGTGCGAAGAAGGCGACGAAAGGGGCAGAAATACAAGCAGCTCGAGAAGTGTGGGAAACTGATAGCCCTGAAGTAGAAGGATAAGCGAGACGTCCACCTACTTTCCACCATCCACACAGGTGCCCAGATGGATTCTGGCAAAATCCACTACCGAACCAGGAAGACAATCTACAAGCCCGACATGGTAGTGGACTACACTAAGAACATGCGCCTGGTGGACAAGTCTGACTGTCAGCTGTCAGGCGTTGAGTGTCTGAGGAAGACTGTGAAGTGGTATCACAAGCTCTTCCTCCACCTAGTTGATATCACGATGCTCAACGCCTACAACTTGTGGTTGGTGAAAAAGGATATGGCCCCAAACCAGAAGCTGAAATTCCGGGAGTTCGTCTACAACGTCTCATACCAACTCCTGGAGAAGTATGGCACCACCACTCACAGACGTACGGCATGGCGTGGGGATCACGTTCCTGACCGCATCCAGCTGGGTGTCGAAAGACACTACGGTACCCCATCAACACTGAGATGCTTGGCACTCGTCGCAGGCAGGCGCAGTGCACCGTCTGCAGCACCAGTGTCAGGAAACCCCATGTCACCAAAAGAGTCACCTCAATGTGCGCCGAGTGCAAAGTTCCACTCTGCCTGGGTGACTGCTTCAGGGACTACCACACCTTCAAGAATTATTGAGTGTCGCCCTGCCCTGCCCTGCCCTGGACTCGCCCCGTGCCCTGCCCTGGACTCGCCCCCTGCCCCGCCCTGTCCTGGACTCGCGCCCTACCTTACCTGACCTGACCTAATTGATCACGCTACCTCATAATGTAACATATATATTATATAATGTATAAGTTCCAAAGATGTCCCTGTGATATAGCTTTTACATTATATAATTGTATGTTTCATTATTTAGTTTATAAGTTTCAAAGATTTACATGTAATATGCCTTATTTTTTTAGTATATCAATATATATGTTTGTTATTAGCCAAAGTAATGTGTATATAATTATTTTCTTACCTCAAATGAATTGTACAAAAATAAATATGTTTCAACAAATCCTGTCAAACCTACTAAGATAATAATAAAAAAAAAAAAAAAAAAACAAAACAAGGTCATGTCATTGTATTCTTAGAATATGATATTATATGCTATGAATATTTCATATTGTTTGAATACAATGGCATGATCTTGTAAAAAAATTTTTTTATCAAAAATGTTCTAGACAATATAAAACCTTCCCCATAACCCCCTCCTGGATTCGATCACACAACCCTACCACACTTTGAGTTTTCCAGTCGGCGACCTTACCAACCATGCCACAGGAGCTCATACCAAATATCACTCAAAACTTTGTGTCTACAATCGAAATGACAATATACAAAAAAAAAATGAATTATCCCACCAATTTACGTTTGTAAATTGATGGGATTATCAATTATATCATGCCAAGGTTTATAAAAGTTTGTCTCTGTCAAGAATTAGTAATTATATAACTTTATTCTGTCAAAAATTGCCCAAACACTCAGCAAAATTGCCCCTCTCAGTGCGACTCCACTCATTTTCACACGGTCAAGCGGTGACCCTTGCCGCTCCTTTATGCCCCAGCTACACCAGCAACAGCAGCTCTGTCTGGGAACAACATTTGTATAAATACAATAATGGATAAAATACTCTTCACAAATACATTTGTATTGTATAATATTATAAATAAAAATTAATAATAACTGTGTGGGTGTCGAAAATTGCTCAACCAGCTTTCTTATGTCTCGCCTACGTGCGTATATTGGATTATACATAGTCATGACTGTCATACAAATAATTGCAGTAGGTCTCGAATATACATTTAGATTGCATATTACTTGGAAATAAATAAGTAAACGTTTCTCTGGTGGCAATCTACCCTTTCGCAAGTGTAAGGAGACACCATTCTATATTTAGCCCTTTATCACAAAAGGCAATATGCCTGTGTTTACTGACCACCGTCGCTGGTGGTCTATAATATAGTACTTTATTTACAGTCAATGGCCTACATGTTTCTGTGGTACTTCACATGTGTCTAAAATGCAATGTCCGCTTGCATAAAAATGCAATTCTGAAGTCCATTTATACGTACGACATACGCATGTCTCAGTTTCTATCTCTCTCTCTCTCTCTCTCCATTCCTGACTCATGTTATTGTAAAACTCTTGGTGGCAACAAACACCAGACACCTGGTAGACATAAGGTTCAAAATCCCAAGACATCAATACGCCTCGGGCGCCTCCACAATTGTCACACAGCTGGCTATCTATCTAGAGATCTGCCTGCCTTCCTTCTCTCCACGACTCACTCACTCACTCCCTCCCTGCTAGCCTCCCTCTTACCCAGCCACCCCCACCCACCCTTTCAGGCTTCCGTCTGCTAGAAACACATTCACAATTTGCATAAATATCGCATCAATTGGGCTACTGTATATGCGGTATATTCCTTGTTATATGGGACGCCTACATACGTACACGTCTTTATTATAGCATGACAGTGCTCTAAATACAAGATTTATGTGATATTTATGGCGTAACACACCCTCTCCCCCTTTCATTCCCAGCACAACTCACTCACACCTTGGTTCACGCATAGAAACTCATTGATAATGTGCGTAAATATCGCAAATTGGTCTATATGCGGTATATATTTTGATATATGGCACGTATACATACGTACAATTCTGTATTATAGCATGACAGTGCTCTACGTACAAGATATAAGTGATATGTATGGCGTAAACCTCACTCTCAGCTCATAAATTGCCGCCAAACCTCCAACACATCTTCATTCCCGCCTAAAAATGATCTTATAATTCCCTTATATATTGCAATTTTTGGTCACTATGAGGCATATTCATTGTTATATGGGTGGCCTACACACGTATACATACTCTACATAGCCTAAAAGGGCTCAAAAAAGGAGATATACGTGATCATACGCGGTAACCCACCCCCTCCTTCTATCCCCTGGGCGCGTGAAAATTCGGCAGGGAAATCTCGCCGCTCGATGACAATCTAGCCGCGCGGTGCCATTCGCTCCACATTTTTCAACTACGGATCGTTCCCCCCCCCCCCCAGACATTTTTTGGGGGGTCAAATATATATGGGCCGATGCACGCAAACATTCCCTACACGATGATGTACTTTTTATCGAAATTGGCAATAGGTCCCAAAATCATCATAGTTGCGCACAGTCTTACCCTGTAGAAAACCCCCTGTGCGCCGCGGAGAGGTTAAGGAACACCCCATTTTTACCATTAATCCTCCATTACAAACCCCAATGCACTTGAATAAATTAATAAATGCATATGATCCTCCCCGGATTCAAATTTAGGACACCACACCCAGAACATAAGCATTTAAATCATAAAACCACCAACACAGATAAAAGCCAAGTACTCGATCACAATTAATATCCATTTTCGATTTCTGGATGTCAATATAATCATGTACTTTTATAACACTTCCGAACGCACGGAGACCTACGTTTTATAAGGCTGGTGCAGCGTAGCTCACCGCTTGACTATCTGAGCAAGATTGAAGTCTGAGGCAGATCCCTGATTGTGTGTGAACAGGCTGACTCAGTGCAATGTTACCAATAATTTAATTCGCTCTATCATTACCAACACTTTTTGTTGCCCAATTTTCAAGCAGATCACGCAATCTTTTTAAAACAAAATGTCAAAAGTTTAGCCAAGCGATTTGCGTGGTTGTAGAATTTGGAAAAAATGACGCGATTGGCAGTCCTGAGTGCCAGGGGCTTAAAACTTTTCTTATATGGTAGGGTTGGTGGAGTTCAGTTACAAGTCCCAATAAAGGTCACGGGAGTGCTGACGCTATCCTCGGCTATGACGTCCGCATTGGGAACCTCTCAGGGCTTGCAGTTTGTGACGCATTTGAAGGTGTTCAACTCTATAATCTCTGTACCATACAGAACAAAGTCCTCAAAATAATCAGTGGCTGCACAGCTACCACCCCAGCAGACCACCTACACCAGGAAACCAAAGTCCTCAAAATCAAGGATCACATTGATATGAGAGTCACACAATTTCTCGCCGCAGCCTCCACAAACCAACACCACTCCAAGCTAGCCTCCAGAAGCATATTGTGACGCTCACCGCTTCCCCGAGAACCGCATGGCTTACTCGCTAGGACTCGCCAGGGCAGATAATATAGCTACAGTCTACCTATCATTGTGTGCTTTCCTTCTCGAGAAAGCTTGTGTTGCAGACAGTTCAGAACTGTTCTTTATTTTCGTCTGTCACAATCCTTTCTATTTTATTTAGTCAATTGAAAGTATTGTGTTAAGTAGTTGAATGATAGGAAGGCGAGCGGGAGAGGGAGAGAGAGAGAGACAAGGTGGTGTGACTTGGTAGTGAGTGTGGCGCGTGGCTGGCCCCCTTACATAGGCCTCGCGGGATTCGTTGCCTCCTGCCTAACACTGCTTACTGGGCGACTGTCACGCGCCTTCGTGCCATTCTTGTGAACTGGGCCAGGAGGTCCATGGGAATATCCTTGTCAGATCCTTCCCAGACAGCATACTCTAAGCATCTCCCTTGAACTGTCCCACACTCTTGTCTTAGAATCTTTCTCTCCTACTGCCTCTATCATTTCCACTACTTCCTCACCTTTTATTAATATCAATCCCCCTCTGGTTCTCTGCATCCACACCTTGAATTGGTGGCCAGACTGTATTATATGCTGGATCTCACATTTCTTATGTACTAGATTAAGGTTGAAGATAGTCATTGTCTTTTTGGGAGATTGTATTGTTCAGACTGTCTCCATCAATCACTAATGTTTCTACAGGGTTACATAATGCTAGACTAGGGATCAGGTACCTTGCTGTTGGTGTTTTCAATGTGTGTAGGCTACTTTTGAGCTACACGACACTACGGATTCTGTGGGTTACCTGGGTGGATCTTTTGTCTGTGTACCTTGGAGTTTAGACTGTGTAGTGCGTGAGGGCTGCTTGCCTAGTCCACCCAACACTGTTCTAACTCTATTTGCTTTTACTTTTGAGGGTCGCCAGGAGGATACTCGATACTTGTGATCGAGAATCCTCAAGAGAGCACCCCTTCATATTAACGCAATCAGGCCACACAGACCCAAGGTCCACACTAGGCTAGGAGCTGCCTTTCTCCACCAGAATTCTGTACCTTTGCGCATCCCAGCTAGACTTTATTAACCCAGGTAGACATTAGCTGGATTAGATCATATACTCTTTTATGCATACCCATTATTTTTACACAAGCATTTTGAGGTCTAGGTTGCTGTAGAGAGACACAACCAGCATAGACCGGTTTTGTTAATAGGAGTACTACTTTTTCGTGGCGAGCATTATTACAGTTGCACCGCTTATAATATTCTTGTGTCCAATAACATTATATGTCCAGCCTTTTTGTGTATTTAGCCTACACGTGCATTGTCCTGCCTCCTGCTATTTTGTGGTTCCATTTCCGATACGTTCTTCTTAGTAGCATCCGACATTATTCAGAAGATTCCTTGTTCGGTGCTTGAGGACTTTACAACACTTTCTTTCATAAAGGAGTGACAGATATTATTGATTAAAGTAACGTTAAGTAAACCTTCTTCTTGTTTGCATTAGATCACTCTTGTGATTTAATTAAGTTAACTATCTTTTCCTTGTGTACCATAACTAAGCAACCATATGTGTTACGTTCTGGAATATATAAACACTGGGCTCTTTCTATTGGACTAGGTATGCGGCAACAAGCAACAACGGAAAACGCTAGATCCAACCTTTATCTATAAACCCAGGCAACAAACCACCCTAAACCGTCAAGGGTCCTGCTTGGACAACGAGGTATCCTATGACTCGGTTACAGGGTGCACGCACTACAGACTGCTGATAGTCAAGCAGGTTATATAAAAAATCACACAATTAACCCTTCTTTAGCGGCCTATGCGGTTTATTTATGTGTACCGCCCAGCGGGGTGTTTTTAGCCAAAATAGGGCTGTTTACGTGATCATTTTCATGCCTAAATAAGACCCAGAACGTAAAACAAGTATCTATCCCTGAAAGGGCATAAACAGAGCTTTCGAATGACACCATAACGATCCTTGTATGATGGATAGTTTTCTTGCAATAACCGTGCAACGCGAGTGCAAAAAGCAGGTAATTCGGTACTTTCCCCATATAATTGAGTATGTAGCGAGTGAGAGAGGGAGGAGGGAGCTGAGATTTGTGTCAGTAGGTTCGCCGCGGTGGTCTGGAGCAGTCATACGCTCGCTAGTCTCCTGCCACCACTTGTCTCTCTCTCTCAGCCACATTACGTGCTGAAATTGCCACTCGACCTATGTCGAGCGCCGCCACATAGTCCAGCTTTATTAAATACGACTTAAGTGGTGAGCCTCTTTTTAAGGGTTAAGTTGACTTAAAGCTTCAAGTAAAAGATAGATAACAGAATTAAATTGCAGAAACAAACTAGAAGAAAGTACATTTAACGTTATGTTAATTAATACAACTAATCACCCCTGCGTGAAAGAAGGTGAAAGCAAACAGTCCTCAAAACATCGTACAGGTAGACAAGATGCGGGTCTCTAAACTGCATGTGGCTACTGTAGGATCTGATGCTTAGCAAAGAAAGTACGTTACGGATTTAGAGACCTCTTAACTCATAAGCAGGAATAAATACTAGTGATAGGACCTACAGGGTATAATGGCATAGGTATAATTAACTAAAGGCAGCAACTCGCAACATAACCACATACAGGTGTGCTTCTCACTCTTAGTCAGGCAAGCCTGCTCGGACAGAGTCTCTAAGCCACACCCTGACTCACAATGCTCACAAAAACGGTAAACTGTGCACAATAACAAGCATACAGAGATAATAAACCCCTAGCTGTTAATCTGCCAGGTGGCAGAGGTCTAGCCGGAAGGATATAGGCTTCGGATACCCGGGCTGAGCCACCTGCTCTAGCCTAGGGACGTCCCAGGTCTGTGCGCCAAATTACTCTAATTGAAAGGGTGCTCTCTTGAGAGACTCAGATCGCAAGTATCTGACTCTCTCCTGGCGACCCTAAAACAAAAGCAAGACGTGCTAGCGCAGTGCTGAGTGGACTAGGCAAGAGCCCTCACACAACACAACGCTAGATACACGGGACACAGACAAGAAAATGACCCCAGACTCCCACGGGTATCCTAGTAAAGTCGTGCGGGTCCACGGGACTCGCACCAGCAGACTTTACTTAAAGGATCGCAAAAAGCCTCCCCTCCGGTCTAGCCCCTGCTAACCTGACACAAGAACACACTAGCAAGCATGAAACCACCAAATATGAGACAACAAAAAAAGCTTCCTAGGTCTCATTAACAATTACATCCCTGCATAAGGCCCAAAATCCTATCTAGTTATCTGAGAGCTCGTCGTTAATACAATAATAGATATAAGGTCTATCAAGGGGATGGGATAATTAAATAGATTGGTGAAGTAGTGGAAAGAAGGTATACAAAGTAAGAGAGAACGTTTCTAAGTGGGGTTGAGAGGGATAGATATCAAGGGGGTCCGAAGGGTACGACAATGAGGTGAGCTCTGAGTCTTGAATCTGTCTGGACCCCACCCTAGGCATGCAGAATACATCCCAGGCTTGGCAACACTCAACACTGTTGCCTGGTCAAAATCCTCTACCCCGTGCGTGAGTCGAAACTAAGCCTAACGTTGCAATTAAATGCATGTGGCAGCGCTTCAGGCTCGTCCCAACCTGGTCTCTCTCTCCCGCTCGTCTCTTCCCGCCCTCACTAGACTTACATCTTATATATTATAATGAAACAATCAACTATCGAGAATAAAATATACTAAGATGCGTTGGTTAAGAATAAGGGCAGCTTCAAGCTGTGAAACAACATAAGAATATCCGAAACATTAGTTACATTGTCGTAGGATATATACTAAGAGAAAGCCTGCCGGCCGGCTGCCACCAGCCGGTTTCTAAACGGCTGGGCAGCCGACGCGCGCGCATGCCCGCACGTGGTTACTATGCAGAAGCGTCACATATGTTATAGGTAATAGGCTGTTTCAGAGAACATCAGCCTATAGTAGAAGCATATAGCTACTGAGAGTTAAGATACCCCACTATCGCAGATATAACTGGAGGGTATATGTGTTCTTTGTTCGACGGGATTATATATCAGGGGTTGGATCTAGCGTTTCCGTTGTTGCATTTATGCCAGTCTAGTCCAATGTATAAGAGCCACTGATTTATACAAGACCCGATCGTAACAAATGGCGACCTAGCTCAGGATTTGCTGAACTGACATATAATTGCAGGTTATTGTGCAGATTTTTCTCACAGTTTAGGCAGTGAACATTTGTTGATTTTGTGGAATATTTTTTGAGGACATGCTAGAATTATTTTTTTAGCAAAGTAATATAGCACTTAAGCTGTCTCCGAGAATTTGTTATTGTGAATATTGTGGTATCAGAGTTTGGGGTACTTCTTTTTTGTGTATCAAAGTGAAAAATCTTCAGTGAGCATCATGTCTTATAGCGGATCAGTGCAGGATGAAGACACAGTACGTGATGTAGAAGCTGAGGAGCAGCAGCATGGGCAGGTTGTTAACTTGGTGAACAGTGAGGAGGATCCAAGGAATTTTTGACAATGGCCTGTTACTTCCGACCGGTTGGTGGGTATGAATCGGTACGGTCTCCAGTGCTTAGCCGCAGCTATCGGTCATGTATGTACTAGTGGCATGACCAAGGATGACCTGATGACGTGTGTGCTGGGTGGGGTGACTGGCATACGAGGTAGGGTGAGTGCTCAGAGCGCTTTGGCCGAGCTTCCCCTTCACTCGACTCCCAATCCTCCTATTGGAGTACCGACCCTGAGCACGCTTCCGCAGGTTGGTAGTGACTGGCAGGGTGGTTTGCCCCTGGGGGGATCACCGGGTATTTCTAACATCATTGCATCTCCTCCTCCTCCTCAAGGTTTGACCCCGGAGATGCTCTTTCAGCTCGAGATGGCAAAGATGCAACATCAGAGTCAACAGCAGATAGAGCTAGCTAAGATAGAAGAGAGAAAAGAGCTGGCTAGGATGCAGCAACAGATGAGGGAAGCTGAGCTTAGGACTGAACTAGAATCTACAAGATACTGTGCCGACATGGATTTAGAGAATTCTCGTGTTGAGACGACGGGACAGCGACTCGGTACTGGAAACCGTGCGCATCATCAGTCTCTGTCGCACCTTCTCAAACTGGTCCCTGTATTTGACGAGTCTGGTGTCACAGAGTTTTTCAATAGATTTGAGAAGAAGTGCCGGGAGCATCAGTGGCCTGAAGTTAAGTGGGTGGCCCTTGTGTCCTCTAGACTCGTAGGTAAGGGGCTCAAGGCTTACGATGCACTGCCTTTGGAGTCCTGCATTGTTTAAGAGGAGCTCAAGGAGGCTGTCCTGCGGGGATACGAGCTACAACCCGAGACATATAGGTTAAAGTTCCGGGGTGTGACTAAGGGGCGAGACAGTACCTTCTTGGAGCACACCCGGGACCTGTCCGACGCTATGGGATAACTAGCTCAGATCAGAGAAGACAACTATGTTTGATGAGATGAAACAGTTGATGCTTCTAGAGCAGTTTTATAAGTGTACGGGCGGCGACTTGACTTTAAACCTTAAAGAGAAGAACCCAAGAACTCTCATAGAAGTAGCAGAGATGGCTGATCTTCGGTTGTCACTAATTCGGGGGTACGGCTCTGCACAGAGAAACGATGTAGGCGTTAAGGAGCGTTACCCTCCCCCTCCCCGGAATATGGACACACATAAATTTAACACCTAACGAGCGGCCTAGGCGGTAATTTATATGTACCACCCAGCGGGGTGTTTTTACCCTAAATAGGGTTGTTTACGTGATCATTTTCATGCCTAAATAAGACCCAGAGCGTAAAACAAGTATCTATCCTGGAAAGGGCATAAACAGAGCTTTCCAATGACACCCCAACCATCCTTGTACGACCGCTAGTTTTCTTGCAATAATCGCGCAACACGAGTGCAAAAACCATGTAATTAGGTAGTTTCCCTACATAATTCCCTGTGTAGCGAGTGCGTGAGGGTGGGATTCATGTCAGTAGGTCCGCCGCGGTGGTCTGGAGCAGTCATACGCTTGCTACTCTCCTGCCACCACTTCTCTCTCTCTCTCAGCAACATTACGTGCTGAAAATGGCACACGACATAAGTTGTGAACTGCCACTTAGTCCAAATTTCTTTCACATGACATAAGTTGCGCACCGCTAATAAAGGGTTAAAAGCAATGACACCAAGACTGATCACAAACCTAGCACCGCCCCGCTTAAGAAGGGTCAGGGGACTTTTACACCTCAGTATAAGTCCAAGGGGAAATTTGAGTGTTATCACTGTCACAAAGAGGGGCACATGGCAAAAGCTTGTCCGAGCAGACCTCCCACGGCGGCTGTGTCATTGGCTCACAGCATTGGGGTGTTCCAGAAGTCTTCTGTGTTTGCTGGAGGCATAAGATCAGAGGATGGAGCACCGCCAGTGAAGAAGGATCCGGAAGGCTCGAACCCTGTCCACAATGCCTTTTGCGACCATAGAGGGCATGGCTGCGTGAAGTGGGGGGGCAAGAAGCACGGGGTACAGCTTTTGCGTGACACAGGTGCCTCTCAGACACTCTTGAAGAATTTCACTGGTAGACCCATAAACGCGGCGCGGGTAGTTGTGGTGCAGGGAGTTAATGCAACTAGGTCATACCCGCTTGTTAGAATGGAGCTTGAAGTTGACGGTGTGACTCGCGAACTGGATGTGGGAATCGTGGAGAAATTGCCTGTTGGGGGCGTCGACCTCCTTGTCGGCAATGACTTTGCGGTGCCTGCTTCTAAGGTTTCACCCTTAGTCGTTGCCGCGGAGCCGGCCGACGTAAGTAGGGAGGAACAGGAGTGGGTTGAGAAGTGTCAGGTGCAACCAATGGTGTGTGTTGTAACCAGATCTCTCGCATCCAGGGAGTCACAGCCTAACCAACAGTCTTCAAATAAGCGGAGGAACGGTCACGAGAAGGTGCTGAAAGCTGATACGGTGGAGAGTCTAGTACCAGCAGCGCTTCTCGGGGACTCAGTATTAGCACCATTATTAGAGTCTGGAGAAGCACCACCACCTGTAACTGAGACTGTAGAGGCAGGGTTTAAAGAGACTCAGAGGCAGCAACGGTATACACGGAGAGAGCAACGGGATGCAAAGTTCGATGTTGGGGGAGGGCATGAGTTGTTTCGCAAACACTTAGACAGGCTAGCTCCCTCAGATATTCGCAAATTGCAGCTAGAAGACCTGGAGGTTCTAAAGTGTAGTAATGGTGCTGTCGAACTCGAAGAGCAGAGGGATGCAAAGTCTGGAGATTTTGTTTTCATTGATGGCATCTTGTATCGGCAATTCCAAGACCCGCAGAGAAGTTGGGAGGGTGGGTCAGGAGTGGTAGACCAGCTGGTCATACCGAGGGTATGCAGGGATAGCCTACTAAGGTTGGCTCGTGATGTACCGCTGGCGGGACACTTGGGTGTCCGTAAGACGGTGGCGGCTTTGGGGAAACTGTTTTGGTGGCCTGGTTTGAGAGCACAAGTGGTGTCATGGGTGGCAATCTGCAGTGTGTGCTAAAAGGTCGGGAAACCTAACCAGTGCATCCCAAAGGCTCTGTTACACCCAATCCTGTCAGAGGGCCTCTCCACATGGTAAAGGAGATATGGGAAGGCACCGCTAAACCATGTTCTATGCTTAAGTATGTCCTTGAGAGTAGAGAACGAATGTTGCGTAGTCTGGAGTTCGCTGGCCGCAATCTGGTAGGCTCTCAGGCCCTCATGAAGGACAGGTACAACCACAAGGTGAAACTCAGGGATTTTCACTTGGGTCAGGAGGTGTTGATACTACTCCCTCTTGTAGGTCACCCCTTATCCGCAAAGTACGCTGGTCCTTATAGGGTAGCAGAGAAGCTCTCGGACTTAGATTACCTGGTGGCCACTCCAGACAGGCGTAAGAGGAATCAGTTATGTCATGTCAACCTGATGAAGGAGTATGTGAGGCGCTCACCTGAGCCTTTCACTGTCCCCGTGATGACTTTCAGCAGTCAAGGTGGAGAAGGAGAATGGGACAGTCATGCGCAGGTGGATGACAACTGGGATAATCATGTTTCTGCAGATCAGTGGGCGGGAAACACGAGACAGGCGGCTCATGAGGCTTTGCAACACCTACCTGAGCAACAGCGTGTGGCTGTCGAGCGCCTATTCTGTTTATACCCTACTGTATTTGCGGAACACCCAGGCCTCACTACTCATGAGGTGCACGACGTTGACGTCGGAGACCACCCACCCTTCAAATCAGTGCCCTATAGGGTGCCACCTATTAAACTTCCGGCCCTCCGGGCGGAGTTGGAGTATATGTTGCAACTGTGACTGATCGAGAAGGGGGCGGTAAAGTGGACATCTCCCGTAACGCTGCAACCTAAGCCGGATGGCAAGGTGCGCTTCTGTGTTAATTACCGCAGGCTAAACGGCTTAACTCCCACCAACCCATATCCTCTTCCCCGGGTCGATGACTGTGTACAAAGGAGTACAAAGGAAATCAAGCAACAACAGATCTAGTGACCCTTCTAGGTTGCTTGTCCTCCAAAACACTGAGGATCAAGTGTCCAAACAGTGGTTTAGAGTGGGTAAGGGAACATTGGAAAGGGAATTACTGCCCTGGAACTAATGTCCGTGGCAGGATTAGGAAGTTAGTAGGGGACAGAAGGGTTAGTAACTGAGGGGGGGATAAAATAAAGTTATTCATTTACAAACGCAGTCAGTCGCGGGTTTGATGCGAGATATTTGTCTAGGCGGAGTTTAAATGAATGAACGGTGATGCAGTCTATAACGTTTCGGGGAAGCCCATTCCACAAGTTGACAACTCGATTGAAGAAGAAATTCTTAGATTCGTGTGAGTTAAAAGATTTACCAATAATTTTGCAACCGTTTCCCCGCGTGTAATTAGATTGGTCGATAGTGAAGTACTTACTACAGTTCATATTGTCGATGACTTTGATGATTTTGAACACTTGAATTAAGTCACCTCTTAATCTGCCTGGGTTAAAGGAAATAGATTTAATTCTCTAAGACGCTCTTCGTATGGTTTGTTCTTTAGGCTAGGTATCATTTTGGTAACTCTACGTTGAACTCGTTCTAGCTTGTTTATATCTTTTTGGTAATAAGGGCACCAGGATTGAACGCAGTATTCCAGAAGAGGGCGGACTAAGGAATTGTAAATGGTTAGGATAACTTCTTTGGATTTATGCTCAAATGACCTGCCTATAAAGCCAATTATTTTGTTTGCCTTCTTAACAACTTCTGAACATTGTTGACTCGGTTTTAGGTTACTCGATATTGTTACTCCCAGATCGGTTTCTCTGTTTACATTCTTAAGCTGAGTGCCATTCATCGAATAGTTTGCTTTCTCATTTAGGTATCCGATATGTAGTACTTTACATTTATCCGCATTGAAACTCATTTGCCAAATTTGGGCCCAACATGACAATTTATCTAGATTGTGTTGCATATCGTCAACTTGTTCTTTTGAGAGTACGCTATTTGCAATTTTTGTATCGTCAGCAAATTTTGAGATTGTACAGGTGAGACCCTCATCTATGTCGTTGATGTAAATTAGAAAGAGAATTGGTCCTAGTACCGATCCCTGGGGTACCCCGCTACTTACATTGGTCCATTTAGATGCCTTACCGTTTATGACTACTCTTTGCTTTCTGTCGCTGAGCCAATTTTCTATCCATTTCAACACACCGTCTTGTATTCCATGCGCTTTTAGTTTTAGCAGTAAACGTTTGTGGGGAACTTTGTCAAAGGCCTTTTGAAAATCAAGGTATATAATATCTACAGCTTTACTCTCATAGTAGAGGTTGAGGATATCGTGGAAGAAGTCTAAGAGGTTTGTTAAACAGGAACGTTTTTTACGAAAGCCGTGTTGAGTATCTTTAAGTATGTTATTTTCCTCTAAGTGATTTACGAGTCTGTCTCGTATGACCGTTTCTAGCATTTTACATACAACTGAGGTTGTTGTTGTTGTTGTTGTTGTTCCCCAAGCTGCCTGGCCGAACAGCCCCAAGGCCCTGAGCAAGTCCAAGGCCATAACCGAGCGCCCCCACAGAACCCTCCCCGCCGACCACAATAAAGCCTGGGTGACCGAAGCCACTCCATGGCGGGGAGCTGAGGAGGGTGCGGAAATGCCCGGGAAACCAAAGCCCCACCAGGGCCCTGTGTCCCTCAGCAATTATGAAGAGAAAGTTGAGGGGCAAGGGAAAAATGTGACGCTTTGGCTTCCAATCTTGGTAGATTGGGAGGTCAATCCACGTTAGAGACGCCGTCACTTGAGATCTAGAAAATATATAAGTAAAAGGAACAGTCAGAGTAAGCTATGGGTATGGCAGAGATTGCTCAGTTCTCACTCTAATAGACCAGCCCATCACCACATGACTAGAACCCAATCCTCTCAGCATCAGCTAGGAAAGGCCCTAGAAAGCCGCCTTTGGCGGGGGGATAGCTCCCCTATTTCAACCCTTTTAACTGAGGTTAAGCTAATTGGACGATAGTTACTGGGTAGGGATTTGCTGCCTTTTTTGAATATCGGTGTTACGTTGGCTAGCTTCCACTGATCAGGCATAGTTCCAGATTGCAAGGATGTATTGAATAGTAATGTCAGTGGTTTGGAGAGCTCATCCTTAGCTTCCTTTAGAACTCTAGGCGAGATTGTATCAGGTCCAGGCGTTTTATTTACCTTGAGTTTATCTAAACAATCCAATACATCTCTCTCTGTAACAGTGATATTGCTTAGAACATCTGAATTATCAATCTGAATCGGCGATGGTGTAGGGATATCACTGAGGTCTTCTGTTGCAAAAACTGATGCAAAGAAGGTATTGAGGGCATTACTCATTTGTACTTCGTCTTTGGTGTATTCTCCATTTTCATCGACTAACGGTCCAACAGTTGAAGTAACTACTTTTTTCTTTCTGATATAACTATAGAATTCTTTCGGGTTTGTTTTACTTTGATTCGCAATATGTAACTCTAAGGTCTTTTTACTTTGCTTAATTAACTTTTTGGCTTTGCGTCGTAGCTCTACAAATTTCACCCGTTCTTCGTCATTTTGTGAGGATTTTAATTTATCATTAGCACATTTTTTAGCAAGCAGGCTGTTTGAAATATCTTTATTCCACCATTTGGGCTTATTATTATGGCCTGGACGCCGTATTTTCGATGGTATGCAGTCTTGCACTGCTTTTAGGTAAGTGGTTTCGAATAACTTCCAATATGTATTTATGTCGTTATTGTTAATTAAAAAGCTCCAGTCAGTTTCTTTAAACATAGCTCTAAGTTTATGGAAGTTTGCTTTCTTGAAATTAGGGACCTTTTCGATGCTACTATTTGGTTCGTTACTAGTAAACTTTAAAGTGAAAGTTATCGTACGATGGTTGCTGTTACTGAATTCATCACCAACATTCAAATTCTCTATTAATTCTTCTTTTGTTGCAAGTACAATGTCAAGAACGTTATTACCATGGACCGGCGTTCGAACAAATTGATAAAGCGAACTCTCTTGCAAGTTCGTATACAAGTCATGTCCATAGTGTGAAGTTTGAGTATCGCCCCACTTGGTCACAGGTAAATTAAAGTCGCCAAAAATTACGGTATCTTGGGAGTTACTTACATCTGCAATTTGTTCATAAATTTCTCGGTCAGTTTGCACTGATTGAGCTGGAGGTCTGTATATTAATGCAAGTATTATTTTTGTACCTTTATTATTCTTTATTAGCACAAAAGATGCGTCGACGTTCACAATTTGAGGTTTTGACATGAGGGTAGGGTTAAGACTTTCTTTGATATAAAGTAAAACGCCACCTCCATTTTTATTTATTCGGCTTTTCTCAAACATTACATAACCGGGAAGTGAATACTCTGCTAAAAAGTCGCTATCTTCTGTATTGAGCCAAGATTCTGTTATGCCAATCACATCATAATTTTCTGTAAACATTAGCTCCTGTAAATCTGAAAATTTATTGCGTATGCTACGAGCGTTTGCATAGAAAACCTTTAAATTTGTTATTTTAGAACTCACGGAACGCTCTTTAATAATATTTTTGGTTCTTGTCGGATCTACATTTATGTTCATGGCTGTCCTCGGTCCTCGCTGTCTTCGGTCCTTATCGCTGGTGGTCCTCGGTTGCCTCTGTTTTTTTCTTGGCGTTGGATGATTTATGTCACTGCTGCTTCTTCTCGGATGGCGTTTTTTTATCCATGGCTGCGGACTGCTTCGTGTAGGAGACGACCCATGCGTGCTGAACCCACAGGGTTTAGATGAGTGCCATCCTTGCGGAACAGAGTAGGCTGGTTGTAGAAGTTGTCCCAGAGGTTGATGAATTCAACTTCTTCCCTCAGACACAAATATTTTAGTCGGCTATTTGTGCTGAAGGCCTTGTCGTAGAATTTGTCAGGTGCATCGATCTTGGGGAGAATGCCTGAGATGATGATATTCCTTGACTTGTTTTTGTAGTGCTGGATCATCTTGCGATATTTCTCCATCAACTCTTCGGATCTGGTGCGCATGACGTCATTTGAACCAGCATGGATGACAAAAAGGGTATTTTCATTTGCATCCTTTGTGGTATCTTTGAAGGCTTCCACAATGTCGTCCAGTCCAGCTCCTGGGATGCCAAATCTTTTTCGTTGATTTGGGACTCTGTCGCAGAACTCTTCGACCTGTCCTCGTAGGATGGAATCCCCAACGAGCCTGGTTTCTTCTGGTTCGTCTTCCATCTCTACTAATATCTCAAATCTGTTTGACATTGTGACTGGTAGATGAGACCTTTTCTGCGTTGGCCGTGCACCGTTCCTCACAGGTGTAAATCCGGAAACCTGTGGTGGCGGGACTCTGCATACAGGTCGGGGAGAGGAGTGGCTAGAACAGGGGCGAGGGGTTGGTACTGTTCGTGCTATCAGGCTTCTTGCACGAGGAGTGGGGGAGAGACTAAGGTGAACAGGGCGGCTGTCCTGGTTTGATGTCGGCTCAGGTTCGTCAGAAGCATCTGCTGCAGTGTCTACTGCAGGTGTTGGATTGTTGGCAGATGACGTTGGGGCGGTGGTGGATGCTGGAGTTGAAACAATTGGAGTTAGTGATACTCCAACGTTGAGTGTTACAAACTCTTGGAGTGATTCCAGCTTCCTGGTGAGGGCGTTGATCTTGTTGTGGGCTTCATCCAATTTTGCTGTCAAATCCTCTCGTTGCTGGCAGAGTCGGCAGACTTGTGGATCGGCAGGAGCAAACATGGAAGCACCAAACCTACCGGCGCAGTTCGTACAGGCATGAGGCATGGTGACGATCACTTTCTTCAGATCACTTCACTCACTTAAAAACACTTAACTCACTTTAAAAACACTAAACTCACTTTAAAAACACTCACTCACACACTCACTTGAGTAGACAAGATTGGCAGGGCTAAGTTCTTGACCAAGGTGGACCTGGTAAAAGGTTACTGGCAGGTACCTTTGTCTGAACGGGCGAAAGAGGTGTGTGGTTTTGTGGTGGATGGTGCTACATATCGTTGAAATGTCATGCCGTACGGTCTAAAGAACGCACCAGCGACCTTCCAAAGCTTGATGAACGAGTTGGTGGCTGACATTCCGAACTGTACCGTGTACCTGGACGACGTCATTATCTACGATGACGATTTCAAGAGCCACTGTGAACATGTAGATTCCCTATTTAAGAAATTAAGCGAGGCAAACTTGGTGGTCAACCTGGGAAAGTGTGATTTTGTGCGGGCTACCGTGCAGTATCTGGGGTTCATGGTGGGTTTGGGCCAGGTGTGCCCCCCACAGAACAAGATATTGGCTATTAACCACTTCCCCAGGCCGTCCACCAAGAAGCAGATCATGAGGTTTTTGGGCATGATTTGTTACTACCGCCGCTTTATAAAGGGCTATTCTACTGTGCTGGCTCCTCTGACGGACCTATTGGCCAAAGATAGAATGTTTAAGTGGGCGCCTGAGTGTGAGAGGGCTTTTTTGCTAGTAAAACACCTGTTGTGTACTCACCCAATCCTCAGGGCCCCGGACTTTAGCCGACCATTCCAGCTGGCAACTGATGCCAGTGGTGTGGGGGCTGGTCCCGTTCTGATGCAATCAGACGAAGATGGGCTGGAGCACCCAGTCAGTTTCTTCTCAAAAAAGTTCAACTCGGCGCAGAAGAACTATTCAGTAGTTGAGAAGGAACTGCTGGCGATTGTGCTAGCGCTCAGGCAGTTTGAGGTGTATGTTCCAGCCTATGGACCAGTTGTGGTGATCTACACCGACCATCACCCCCTCAAGTTCCTGAATCAATTCCATAACCGGAATATGAGGCTGACCAGGTGGTCATTAATGTTGCAGGAATACAACCTAGACATACGCCATATTGCCGGTTCTGAGAATGTGATTGCAGATTGCTTATCGAGGGTGGAAGACCCGGGGTAGATCATCACAAGGGTAGCCTCCTACTTTGGTTTGATTAGTATGTTTACGTCTGGTGCTTGTTGGCTCGCGTGTGTAGCCCAGCGTATTGGGTCGTAAAGTAGGAGTTGCTGTGTTGGTATAGAAGTAAAAACTAGGCTTGCCCCTGTAGTGCAGCCGCCATAAACATATTAAAAATATAAAAATCCTATAAAAACTCTTTCTTTGATAGTTAAATTTTGCTAAGTATGTTATAGCAGAAATTATGAGTTGTACTCCTCTCAGAAGGCTGGGCTAGTGAACCTCGCTCTTATGAGCATATAACTATGTAATTTAATCTATTGTGTTGGGAAGGGTTGTTAATTTTTATAATGTGTTATTTTGATGAGAATTGTGCTTTACATTTCATTGTCGCTGGGTGGCTAGGAGTGGCGAATTTGGTTTGGGTTCTGCGTGTCAGATTTAGAGCTCATAGTTGGAGCCTCTTAAAAATCTTGGGTGGGGTGTGACGCTCACCGCTTCCCCCAGAACCGCATGGCTTACTCGCTAGGACTCGCCAGGGCAGAGAATATAGCTACAGTCTACCTATCATTGTGTACTTTCCTTCTCGAGAAAGCTTGTATTGCAGACAGTTCAGAACTGTTCTTTATTTTCGTCTGTCACAATCCTTTCTATTTTATTTAGTCAATTGAAAGTATTGTGTTAAGTAGTTGAATGATGGGAAGGCGAGCGGGAGAGGGAGAGAGAGAGAGACAAGGTGGTGTGACTTGGTAGTGAGTGTGGCGCGTGGCTGGCCCCCTTACTTAGGCCTCGCGGGATTCGTTGCCTCCTGCCTAACACTGCCTACTTCACGGCTGCTTACTGGGCGACTGTCGCGCGCCCTCGTGCCATTCTTGCGAACTGGGACTCCAGCCAGGAGGTCCATGGGAATATCCTTGTCAGATCCTTCCCAGACAGCATACTCTAAGCATCTCCCTTGAACTGTCCCACACTCTTGTCTTAGAATCTTTCTCTCCTACTGCCTCTATCATTTCCACTACTTCCTCACCTTTTATTAATATCAATCCCCCCTCTGGTTCTCTGCATCCACACCTTGAATTGGTGGCCAGACTGTATTATATGCTGGATCTCACATTTCTTATGTACTAGATTAAGGGTGAAGATAGTCATTGTCTTTTTGGGAGATTGTATTGCTCAGACTGTCTCCATCAATTACTAATGTTTCTACAGGGTTAAATAATGCTAGACTAGGGATCAGGTACCTTGCTGTTGGTGTTTTCAATGTGTGTAGGCTACTTTTGAGCTACACGACACTACGGATTCTGTGGGTTACCTGGGTGGATCTTTTGTCTGTGTACCTTGGAGTTTAGACTGTGTAGTGCATGAGGGCTGCTTGCCTAATCCACCCAACACTGTTCTAACTCTATTTGCTTTTACTTTTGAGGGTCGCCAGGAGGATACTCGATACTTGTGATCGAGAATCCTCAAGAGAGCACCCCTTCATATTAACGTAATCAGGCCGCACAGACCCAAGGTCCACACTAGGCTAGGAGCTGCCTTGCTCCACCAGAATTCTGTACCTTTGCGCATCCCAGCTAGACTTTATTAACCCGGGTAGACATTAGCTGGATTAGATCACATACTCTTTTATGCATACCCATTATTTTTACACAAGCATTTTGAGGTCTAGTTTGCTGTAGAGAGACACAACCAGCATAGACCGGTTTTGTTAATAGGAGTACTACTTTTTCGTGGCGAGCATTATTACAGTTGCACCGCTTATAATATTCTTGTGTCCAATAACATTATAGGTCCAGCCTTTTTGTGTATTTAGCCTACACGTGCATTGTCCTGCCTCCTGCTATTTTGTGGTTCCATTTCCGATACGTTCTTCTTAGTAGCAGCCGACATTATTCAGAAGATTCCTTGTTCGGTGCTTGAGGACTTTACAACACTTTCTTTCATAAAGGAGTGACAGATATTATTGATTAAAGTAACGTTAAGTAAACCTTCTTCTTGTTTGCATTAGATCACTCTTGTGATTTAATTAAGTTAACTATCTTTTCCTTGTGTACCATAACTAAGCAACCATATGTTATAGGTTGTTTCAGAGAACATCAGCCTATAGTAGAAGCACATAGATACTGAGAGTTAAGATACCCCGCTATCGCAGATATAACTCTGGAGGGTATAATTATGTGTTCTTTGTTCGACGGGATTATATATCAGGGGTTGGATCTAGCGTTTCCGTTGTTGCATTTATGCCAGTCTAGTCCAATGTATAAGAGCCACTGATTTATACGAGACCCGATCGTAACAAATGGCGACCTAGCTCAGGATTTGGTGAACTGACATATAATTGCAGGTTTAGGCAGTGAACATTTGTTGATTTTGTGGAATATTTTTTGAGGACATGCAAGATTTTTTTTTTTTAGCAAAGTAATATAGCATTTCAGCTGTCTCCGAGAATTTTTTATTGTGAATATTGTGGTATAAGAGTTTGGGGTACTTCTTTTTTGTGTATCAAAGTGAAAAATCTTCAGTGAGCATCATGTCTTATAGCGGATCAGTGCAGGATGAAGACACAGTACGTGATGTAGAAGCTGAGGAGCAGCAGCATGGGCAGGTTGTTAACTTGGTGAACAGTGAGGAGGATGCAAGGAATTTTTTACAATGGCCTGTTACTTCCGACCGGTTGGTGGGTATGAATCGGTACGGTCTCCAGTGCTTAGCCGCAGCTATCGGTCATGTATGTACTAGTGGCATGACCAAGGATGACCTGATGACGTGTGTGCTGGGTGGGGTGACTGGCGTATGAGGTAGGGTGAGTGCTCAGAGCGCTTTGGCCGAGCTTCCCCTTCACTCGACTCCCAATCCTCCTATTGGAGTACCGACCCTGAGCACGCTTCCGCAGGTGGGTAGTGACTGGCAGGGTGGTTTGCCCCTGGGGGGATCACCGGGTATTTATAACATCATTGCATCTCCTCCTCCTCCTCAAGGTTTGACCCCAGAGATGCTCTTTCAGCTCGAGATGGCAAAGATGCAACATCAGAGTCAACAGCAGATAGAGCTAGCTAAGATAGAAGAGAGAAAAGAGCTGGCTAGGATGCAGCAACAGATAAGGGAAGCTGAGCTTAGGACTGAACTAGAATCTTCAAGATACTGTGCCGACATGGATTTAGAGAAGTCTCGTGTTGAGACGACGGGACAGCGACTCGGTACTGGAAACCGTGCGCATGATCAGTCTCTGTCGCACCTTCTCAAACTGGTCCCTGTATTTGACGAGTCTGGTGTCACAGAGTTTTTCAATAGATTTGAGAAGAAGTGCCGGGAGCATCAGTGGCCTGAAGTTAAGTGGGTGGCCCTTGTGTCCTCTAGACTCGTAGGTAAGGGGCTCAAGGCTTACGATGCACTGCCTTTGGAGTCCTGCATTGTTTAAGAGGAGCTCAAGGAGGCTGTCCTGCGGGCATACGAGCTACAACCCGAGACATATAGGTTAAAGTTCCGGGGTGTGACTAAGGGGCGAGACAGTACCTTCTTGGAGCACACCCGGGACCTGTCCGACGCTATGGGATAACTAGCTCAGATCAGAGAAGACAACTACGTTTGATGAGATGAAACAGTTGATGCTTCTAGAGCAGTTTTATAAGTGTACGGGCGGCGACTTGACTTTAACCCTTAAAAATCGGCGCGCAACATAAGTCGAGTTAAAGAAACTGGCAAAAAACGGGAAGAACCCAAGAACTCTCATAGAAGCAGCAGAGATGGCTGATCTTCGGTTGTCACTAATTCGGGGGTGCGGCCCTGCACAGAGAAACGATGTAGGCATTAAGGAGCGTTACCCTCCCCTTCCCCGGAATATGGACACACATAAATTTAACACCTAACGAGCGGCCTAGGCGGTAATTTATATGTACCGGCCAGCGGGGTGTTTTTACCCTAAATAGGGTTGTTTACGTGATCTTTTTCATGCCTAAATAAGACCCAGAGCGTAAAACAAGTATCTATCCCGGAAAGGGCATAAACAGAGCTTTCCAATGACACCCCAACCATCCTTGTACGACCGCTAGTTTTCTTGCAATAATCGCGCAACACGAGTGCAAAAACCATGTAATTAGGTAGTTTCCCTACATAATTCCCAGTGTAGCGAGTGCGTGAGGGTGGGATTCATGTCAGTAGGTCTGCCGCGGTGGTCTGGAGCAGTCATACGCTTGCTACTCTCCTGCCACCACTTCTCTCTCTCTCAGCAACATTACGTGCTGAAAATGGCACACGACATAAGTTGTGAACTGCCACTTAGTCCAAATTTCTTTCACATGACATAAGTTGCGCACCGCTAATAAAGGGTTAAAAGCAATGACACCAAGACTGATCACAAACCTAGCACCGCCCCGCTTAAGAAGGGTCAGGGGACTTTTACACCTCAGTATAAGTCCAAGGGGAAATTTGAGTGTTATCACTGTCACAAAGAGAGGCACATGGCAAAAGCTTGTCCGAGCAGACCTCCCACGGTGGCTGTGTCATTGGCTCGCAGCATTGGGGTGTTCCAGAAGTCTTCTGTGTTTGCTGGAGGCATAAGATCAGAGGATGGAGCACCGCCAGTGAAGAAGGATCCGGAAGGTTCGAACCCTGTCCGCCATGCCTTTTGCGACCATAGAGGGCATGGCTGCGTGAAGTGAGGGGCCAAGAAGCACGGGGTACAGCTTTTGCGTGACACAGGTGCCTCTCAGACACTCTTGAAGAATTTCACTGGTAGACCCATAAACACGGCACGGGTAGTTGTGGTGCAGGGAGTTAATGCAACTAGGTCATACCCGCTTGTTAGAATGGAGCTTGAAGTTGACGGTGTGACTCGCGAACTGGATGTGGGAATCGTGGAGAAATTGCCTGTTGGGGGAGTCGACCTCCTTCTCGGCAATGACTTTGCGGTGCCTGCTTCTAAGGTTTCACCCTTAGTCGTTGCCGCGGAGCCGGCCGACGTGAGTAGGGAGGAACAGGAGTGGGTTGAGAAGTGTCAGGTGCAACCAATGGTGTGTGTTGTAACCAGATCTCTCGCATCCAGGGAGTCACAGCCTAACCAACAGTCTTCAAATAAGCGGAGGAACGGTCACGAGAAGGTGCTGAAAGCTGATACGGTGGAGAGTCTAGTACCAGCAGCGCTTCTCGGGGACTCAGTATTAGCACCATTATTAGAGTCTGGAGAAGCACCACCACCTGTCACTGAGACTGTAGAGGCAGGGTTTAAAGAGACTCAGAGGCAGCAACGGTATACACGGAGAGAGCAACGGGATGCAAAGTTCGATGTTGGGGGAGGGCATGAGTTGTTTTGCAAACACTTAGACAGGCTAGCTCCCTCAGATATTCGCAAATTGAAGCTAGAAGACCTGGAGGTTCTAAAGTGTAGTAACGGTGCTGTCGAACTCGAAGAGGACAGGGATGCAAAGTCTGGAGATTTTTTTTTCATTGATGGCATCTTGTATCGGCAATTCCAAGACCCGCAGAGAAGTTGGGAGGGTGGGTCAGGAGTGGTAGACCAGCTGGTCATACCGAGGGTATGCAGGGATAGCCTACTAAGGTTGGCTCATGATGTACCCCTGGCGGGACACTTGGGTGTCCGTAAGACGGTGGCGGCTTTGGGGAAACTGTTTTGGTGGCCTGGTTTGAGAGCACAATTGGTGTCATGGGTGGCAATATGCAGTGTTACGATCCAGGTTCTCAAAGACACAGGGCTCTTCAACACTGGACTAGATAATGGCAAAAAGCAACAACGGTAACACTAGATCCAACCCCTGCCTTAAACACTGGAAAACAAAACACCATTACCGCCCTGAGTCGTGCCTGGACAACGAGGTATCCTATGACTCGGTAACTGGTGCACACACACAAGGCTGACGCTCAATGAAACAGCCTATTCTCAAACAGTAAAAGATTACTCGATTATGTTACACAAAGAAAAGATAGTTAACGTGATTAATTAACGTTACGGTAGATACTCAAATAACTGGCACTCCTGTATTAAAGAAAGTGCAATGCTAGTCCTGCAACATCAACTGGAAACTTCTGAAATAAGTCTGATGCTGGGAAGATGTTCGTAAAGAATCTTGAACAATTATAATGCAGAATACGGGTCACAATAAATGCTAGGACATATAGTAATAATAGGCAGGCGAATAATAAAGACTGCGCAAAGGTAGTAATGCTCGACAACTAAAGAAATGCTTTGTGACACAACGCAACAGCCTACTCGGGTTGTGCAACTCAACAACAACCTCGGCTCAAAAGTGCAGTGAATAATAATGCTGCATACATATAATAATGGGGCTTATCTCTAACCAGTGTCTGCTCAGTTAATAAAGTCTAGCTGGGGTATCAAGGCAGGGCAACAATGGGCGAGCATGCGGCTCGTAGCCTAACGTTGTCCGAGGGTGGTATAATGAAGATTACGTTATATGACGGGGATGCTCTCTTGATAAATCTAGGTCTCTAGTACCTAGCTCTATCCTGGCGATCCCTCAGAAGTCAACACAAAGAAGCAGCACTATGTTGTGAGGGATAGGCTATGGCCCTCTCACACCACAGCACTGTGCTCGCAAAGTAAACCAACCCGAAGACAACTTAGGCTCCCACAGTACCTGTCGATGTCGTGCAGAGCTTAGCTAACACTGCACACATCGGAGACAACGACACAGTAACCTTACCCCTAGTCTAGCTTTATATAACCAAGAAGAATCACTCAACACCTTGCAAGGGAGACATATACCGGTCTACAACCTTCCCGAGAGAGGACACATACGGAAAAGTCCGTCTCTCTAAACCTCAATAAAGCATAATACCTCCTTAACCTAATACATGGAAATATCTGAGAGCTTCGCGTACAATACGACTGGTCGACGGTGAACGTCTATGCTGAAACCAGAAGGGATGTTGAGTTTAATAAAGATTAGAGAATGAGAAAGGAGAAGTCGAGAGAGAGAGATAGTATGCAAAGTAGCGAGTATGGGGGACAGAATTGCAAAGGATGTAGGTGATACGCGTGTCAGGCAAGCTCTGAGCTGGTAAAGAACACCAGTCAGCGACGGGAAGGGACTAGTTGACCACCCGGCCGCCAACGCCGTCAGCGCCCAAGCGAGCCGTGTCATAGCTCACCACGCTGCTGGGTGTACTCCTTCACACTCTCTCGCTCGCCTCCCACACAAGCAACAATTATATTATAGCGAATATAAAATATAAGGCACGGCCACAGACCAAAACAAAGACCACTTCTAGACTGTCTGTGGCAACACGACACTAATGACATCAAGCAGATCATTCTAGGACAACTGTAGCCTATCCCCCCATCCTGGCGAGTGCTAGCGAGCTGCAATGCCCCACGCAACCATTCTGCTAACGACGGGAGGTGTCACACCCCCTCCAAGATATGGGACACTCAACCATGAGCCCATATCTGAACAGGCAGAATGTCGCTAAAATCTGCCACTCCTAACCACTCCGCCACTCATGGAATGCAAGCTCAGTCTCCTCAAAAAAAAAAATACAACAAAATGTTTATATAAAAAAAATCTCATCACCTTTCCCAAATATAATACATTAATTCATAACATTGTGCTCCCAGAGCGAGCTTTAAGAAGCACAGCCTACTGAGGGAAAATCATCTGCACTCAGTACTCAGCTACAATATTATCTTAAAATTAATTATTAAAAAGAAAGAGTTTTTATTTAATTTTTCATATTTTATTTTAATGTTGTTTTATGGCGGCTACTATAGATGTAGCCTAATTTTCTTCTAATCAAAGCCAACAACTCCTGCCCTGCGACCCTACGCTGATGCTACACACGCGAGCCAACAAGCACCAGCGCAAAAATACACCGCGAGCCAAGACAGGAGGCTATATCAACATACCCCGGATCCTCCACCCACGACAGACAGTCCGCAATCACATTCTCACAAC
The DNA here is from genome assembly GCA_032716605.1 of Paralithodes platypus. Classification (NCBI taxonomy): domain Eukaryota; kingdom Metazoa; phylum Arthropoda; class Malacostraca; order Decapoda; family Lithodidae; genus Paralithodes; species Paralithodes platypus. Next base: position 41,530,835 of record CM064512.1, read on the forward strand.
CGGCAATATGGCGAATGTCTAAGTTGTACTCTTGCAACATGAGCGACCATCTGGTCAGCCTCATATTCCGGTTGTGGAATTGATTGAGGAATTTAAGCGGGTGGTGGTCGGTATACACTACCACGACTGGCCCATATGCAGGAACATAGACCTCAAAGTGTCTGAGCGCTAACACGATTGCCAGCAGTTCCTTTTCAACAACCGAATAGTTTTTCTGTGCTGAATTAAATTTCTTTGAAAAGAAACTGACTGGATGCTCAAGACCTTCCTCGTCTGTCTGCAAAAGTACGGCACCAGCCCCTACTCCGCTGGCATCAGTCGCCAACTGAAATGGTCGTTCAAAGTCCGGGGCCCTGAGGATAGGGTGAGTGCATAAAAGGTGTTTAACTATTCGAAACGCCTGCTCACACTCAGGTGCCCAGCGGAACTTTTTATCTTTAGCTAGTAGATCTGTCAAAGGAGCTAACACAGTAGAATAGCCTCTTATAAAGCGGCGGTAATACCCAATCATGCCCAAAAATCTCATGATCTGCCGCTTGGTGGTCGGCCTGGGGAACAAGTCGATAGCCTGTATCTTCTGTTGGGGCGGGCTCACCTGCCCTAACCCAACCACAAACCCCAGATACTGCACTGTGGCTTGCACAAAGTCACACTTGCCCAGATTAACCACCAAGCCTGCTTTACTAAGTTGACTAAATAAGGCTTCTATGTGCTCACAGTGACTTTGGAAATTGCTGTCATAAATGATCACGTCATCAAGGTAGACAGTACAGTTTGGGATGTCTGCTACGATGTCGTTCATTAACCCTTAATTAGCGGCGAGCAACATAAGTCGAGTTAAATAAAGCTGGACTATGTGGCGGCGCTCGACATAACTCGAGTGGCAATTTCAGACCATATGGCATCACGTTGCAACGGTAAGTACTACCATCCACCACAAACCCGCACACACTCTTTAGCCCTCCTCCCTCTCTCACTTGCCAGTAGCCTTTGACGAGGTCTACCTTGCACTCGCGTTGCACTTATCCACACTGTCATCATACAAGGATGCATGGTGAGGTTCATTCAAAGCTCTAAAGTATATGCACCTTTCATCAGGTTTGGCTGCAGAGTGACGGAAAAGTCCACCGTAAACTGCCCCCTTCTCGTCAAGCCGCTGCGCAGCATATACTCCAGCTCTCCTGAGCGTGGAAATGGCGGTGCACCCGATAAGGCTGAGCGCTGGGAGTTTAATGGGTGGCACCCGATAAGGTATCAACTTGAAGGGGGGGTGCTCTCCTACGTCGACATCATACACCGCTTGAGTAGTGAGGCCTGGGTGCTCGGCAAATACAGTGGGGTATGAATCGAACAGGCGCTGCACTGCCACCTGCTGTTCCTCCGGCAGGTGCGCCAGAGCATCGTGCACACATTGGTTCGAATTCCCCGCCCACTGATCAGCCGAGACATGACAATCCCAGTTATCATCCACCTGATCATTGCTGCCCCCCTCTTCTTCTCCACCATGACCGCGGCAGGTCAACACAGGGACAGCTAGAGACTCAGGTGGGCGCCTCACATACTCCTTCAACAAACTAATGTGGCATAGTTGGTTATGCTTCTTCCGGTCTGGAGTGGCAACTAGGTAATCTAGATCGGAGATCTTTGACACCACCCGATAAGGCCCAGCGTACTTGGCAGCCAGAGGATGACCTGACAACGGCAACAGGACCAACACCTCTTGACCTACCTGAAACTCCCGGAGTTTCGCCTTAGTATCATACCTGTCCTTCATACGGGCCTGCGAACTCACCAAATTACGCCCTGCCAGCTCCAGACTTCTAAGCATTCTCTCCCTGCTCTCGAGGACGTATCTCAACATAGAACATGGCTTAGCGGTACCCTCCCAAATCTCCTTCACCATGTGGAGAGGGCCCCTCACCTGATGCCCGAAAACAAGCTCATTCGGACTGAAACCGAGACTCTCTCCAGGTACTTCTCTTGCCGCGAACAAAATATACGGCAGACCAAGGTCCCAATCCTTTCCGTTCTCTGCGCAGTAACATCGAAGCATGCTTTTCAGCGTGGCGTGCCACCTCTCCAACACCCCTTGACTCTCCGAGTGATACGCAGAAGAGACGACAGTGCTAATGCCATCCTGAATCATAGTTTGTTTGAACAGATTAGATGTAAAATTAGAACCTTGGTCCGATTGTACCTCTTGCGGGTAACCATACCGCGAGGAATACAAGAGCAGGTTCCGGACAACAGTTTTCACCGTGCCATTTCTCATTGGATATGCATCAGGATAACGAGTGGCCACATCCATGATAGTTAATAGAAATTTATTACCGGCACTAGTAGGGGGTAGGGGTCCGACCATATCAATGATGACCTTACTGAAGGGCGGTCCACTGACAGGAATGGGGTGCAACGGGGCTCTCGGAATTGTTTGGTTAGGTTTTCCAACCCTCTGGCACGTATGACACATTGCTATCCAGGTTACTACCTGCCCCTTCAACCCCGGCCACCAAATTTTTTTTTCTAAAGCCGCCACCGTTTTTCTCACCCCTAGATGTCCTGCCAGTGGTACGTCATGCGCCAACCTCAGTAGGCTATCCCTTCACTCCCGTGGCACCACCAACTGGTCCACTACTCCGGACCCCTCTTGCCAACTATGTTTAGGGTCTTGAAAACGCCTATAGAGGATGCCTTCTAAATAACAAAAATCTCCTGGCTGTGCATCGCCGTCCTCGTCGAGCTCTACAGCTCCATTAGCACACGTTTGGAGCTCAGGGTCCTCTAGTTGCAACCGACGTATATCTGAGGGTGCCAAGCGATCTAACTGCTCCCGGAGCAATGCATGACCTCCCCCGATACTGGGCTGCTCCCTCTGTCTCTCTCGATGTACATAACGTTGCTGTCATTGAGTCTCGTCATGCCCAGCCTCGTCACTCTCGATGACAGGCCCAGGGGCTACTCCAGAATTAAGTAATGGTGCTAATACTGAATCACCTAGGAGAGCCGCCGAGTCAAAACTCTTAAAACCAACTCCAGCTTTAGCCTCCTCCTGTTGATCGTTCTTCCGCTGGTCTGAAGACGGAGGACTAGGCTGTGACACTTTAGCTGCCCGAGCTCGGGTTACAACACTCGCCATGGGTTGTGTCTGGCACCGCTCGACCCACTCTTGCTCTTCCCTACTCACGTCGGCCGGCCTCTCGGCAACGACTAAGGGTAGAACCTCAGAAGCGGGCATTGCAAAGTCGTTGTCGAGAAGAAGGTCGACGCCCTCCACTGGCAGTTTCTCCACAATCCCGACATCCAATTCACGTGCCACACCATCCACCTCTAAATCCAACCGCACCAGCGGGTATGACCGAGTTGCATTAATACCCTGCACCACTACCACCCGAGTCGTGTTTATAGGGTAGCCAGTCAAGTTTTTCATCAGAGTCTGGGAAGCACCTGTATCACGCAAGACCTCTACTCCATGCTTGCGCCCCGCCCACATCACACAACCCCGCCCTCTATGGTCGCAAAAACCTTCCCGAGCAGGGTTCGGTCCTCCCAGGTGCTTCTGCATTGGCTGTGCCTCAGCCTCTGACGAACTGCCCCGGGCAAACTCAGACGACTTCGGAGACACACCAATGTTGCAGGCCAAAGACACAGCTGCTGTAGGTGGTTTGCTAGGACAGACTCTTGCAAAGTGTCCCTTTTTATGACAATGATAACACTCCAACTCCCCTTTGGGCTTCCCTTGGTACTGGGAAGGGCCCGGCTCCTTCTTAAACGGGACGGTGCTAGTCTTGTGGTCAGTCTTGGTATCATGGCTCTTGTACTTGTTTGCATAAGGTATATCACTAACTCGGGGGGGTGGGGCATCACGCCCCTTGTTACCTACCTCACTACGCTGGGCAGAGCCGCACCCACGAATTAGTGATAGCCGGAGGTCAGCCATCTCAGCTGCCTCCTGTAGAGTTTTTGGTTGATTTTCTTTCAGGTTTAACGTCAGGTCGCCGCCCGTGCATTTGAAAAACTGCTCTAAAAGTACCAACTGTTTAATGTCGTCAAACGTAGTAGCTTTCTCCGACCTCAGCCAATTCCCAATAGCATCGGACACCTCCCGGGCATGTTCCAAAAAGGTGCTCTCCCGACCCTTGGTAACACCCCGGAACTTCAACCTGTACGTCTCTGGTTGTAGTTCGTATGCTCTCAGGACAGCCTCCTTGAGTTCCTCATAGATAATACATGACTCTATAGGCAATGCATCATAAGCCCTGAGTCCCTTGCCCACAAGTCTAGAGGAAACAAGGGCTGCCCACTTATCCCCAGGCCACTGGTGTTCCTGGCACTTCTTCTCGAATCTCATGAAAAATTCGGTGACACCCGACTCATCAAATACAGGGACTAGCGTCAACAGGTGCGACAAAGACTGATCATGCCCACAATTCCCACCACCGAGACGTTGCCCTGTCGTTTCCACCCGAGTCTTCTCAAGATCGATATCTGCACGGTACCTGGTAGACTCAGCCTCCGACTGGGCTTTTATTCTCGCGAGTTCGAGATCAGTGTTTTGTTTAGCCTTAGCGAGTTCGAGATCAGCCTGTCGCTTAGCCTCTATCTTAGCGAGTTCGAGACGTTCCTCACGCTCAGCCTGCATCTTAGCCATCTCAAGCTGGAAGAGCATTTCTGTAGTGAAACCTTGAGGAGGAAGTGCAACTATTGGAGGCCCACCCAGCGATCCTAAACCACGCTACCAGCGGCTATCGGCCTGCGGGAACGTACTAAACTCCGGCATCCTAGAGGTCCCGATGGGAGTAGAGTGGAGGGGGGGCTCGAGCAGAAGTCCCCGAGCACCCTCTCCACCCTGGACCTCACTAGTCGCCCCCAGTACGCAAGCCCTTAAATCGTTCTTCTTGATGCCATGAGCCACCTTAAGCCCCATGAGGGGAGCCAAACACTGTAGACCATACATGCTAATTCCCTCTAGTCGATCAGCTGTTATAGGCACCTCCAAAAACTTCTTTGCGGCCTCCTCACTAGTTACTAACCCCCCTGGCATCTGCCCATCAGAGCCTGCATCATTCCCTGAACCCTCAGTATGATCTGATTCGTCTCCCATGGTGTCCACCAAATATTCTCACGTTTATAACAAAAATAGAAGAAGTACCCAAGCTCCTATGTAGCACTATTCACTTGTCAAAAATGTCTGAAGACTTTCAAGTGCTATACTACTTTGCCAAAAAAAATCTAACGTGCCCACTATATTCCTCAATAAAACAAATGACCACAACAATCCTGCAATTATCTCTTAGTTCACAAGATCCTGAGCTAGGTCGCCATTCGTTACGATCCAGGTTCTCAAAGACACAGGGCTCTTCAACATTGGACTAGATAATGGCAAAAAGCAACAACGTTAACACTAGATCCAACCCCTGCCTTAAACATTGGAAAACAAAACACCAGTACCGCCCTGAGTTGTGCCTGGACAACGAGGTATCCTATGGCTCGGTAACTGGTGCACACACACTAGGCTGATGCTCAATGAAACAGCCTATTCTCAAACAGTAAAAGATTACTCGATTATGTTACACAAAGAAAAGATAGTTAACGTGATTAATTAACGTTACGGTAGATACTCAAATAACTGGCACTCCTGTATTAAAGAAAGTGCAATGCTAGTCCTGCAACATCAACTGGAAACTTCTGAAATAAGTCTGATGCTGGGAAGATGTTCGTAAAGAATCTTGAACAATTATAATGCAGAATACGGGTCACAATAAATGCTAGGACATATAGTAATAATAGGCAGGCGAATAATAAAGACTGCGCAAAGGTAGTAATGCTCGACAACTAAAGAAATGCTTTGTGACACAACGCAACAGCCTACTCGGGTTGTGCAACTCAACAACAACCTCGGCTCAAAAGTGCAGTGAATAATAATGCTGCATACATATAATAATGGGGCTTATCTCTAACCAGTGTCTGATCAGTTAATAAAGTCTAGCTGGGGTATCAAGGCAGGGCAACAATGGGCGAGCATGCGGCTCGTAGCCTAACGTTGTCCGAGGGTGGTATAATGAAGATTACGTTATATGACGGGGATGCTCTCTTGATAAATCTAGGTCTCTAGTACCTAGCTCTATCCTGGCGATCCCTTAGAAGTCAACACAAAGAGGCAGCACTATGTTGTGAGGGATAGGCTATGGCCCTCTCACACCACAGCGCTGTGCTCGCAAAGTAAACCAACCCGAAGACAACTTAGGCTCCCAGAGTACCTGTCGATGTCGTGCAGAGCTTAGCTAACACTACACACATCGGAGACAACGACACAGTAACCTTACCCCTAGTCTAGCTTTAGATAACCAAGAAGAATCACTCAACACCTTGCAAGGGAGACATATACTGGTCTACAACCTTCCCGAGAGAGGACACATACGGAAAAGTCCGTCTCTCTATACCTCAATAAAGCATAATACCTCCTTAACCTAATACATGGAAATATCTGAGAGCTTCGCGTACAATACGACTGGTCGACGGTGAACGTCTATGCTGAAACCAGAAGGGATGTTGAGTTTAATAAAGATTAGAGAATGAGAAAGGAGAAGTCGAGAGAGAGAGATAGTATGCAAAGTAGCGAGTATGGGGGACAGAATTGCAAAGGATGTAGGTGATACGCGTGTCAGGCAAGCTCTGAGCTGGTAAAGAACACCAGGCAGTGACGGGAAGGGACTAGTTGACCACCCGGCCGCCAACGCCGTCAGAGCCCAAGCGAGCCATGTCATAGCTCACCACGCTGCTGGGTGTACTCCTTCACACTCTCTCGCTCGCCTCCCACACAAGCAACATTTATATTATAGCGAATATAAAATATAAGGCGCGGCCACAGACCAAAACAAAGACCACTTCTAGACTGTCAGTGGCAACACGACACTAATGAAATAAAGCAGATCATTCTAGGACAACTGTAGCCTATCCCCCCATCCTGGCGAGTGCTAGCGAGCTGCAATGCCCCACGCAACTATTCTGCTAACGCCGGGAGGCGTCACAGCAGTGTGTGCCAAAAGGTCGGGAAACCTAACCAGTGCATCCCAAAGGTTCCGTTACACCCAATCCCGTCAGAGGGCCTCTCCACATGGTAAAGGAGATATGGGAAGGCACCGCTAAACCATGTTCTATGCTTAAGTATGTCCTTGAGAGTAGAGAACGAATGTTGTGTAGTCTGGAGTTGGCTGGCCGCAATCTGGTAGGCTCTCAGGCCCTCATGAAGGACAGGTACAACCACAAGGTGAAACTCAGGGAGTTTCACGTGGGTCAGGAGGTGTTGATACTACTCCCTCTTGTAGGTCACCCCTTATCCGCAAAGTACGCTGGTCCTTATAGGGTAGCAGAGAAGCTCTCGGACTTAGATTACCTGGTGGCCACTCCAGACAGGCGTAAGAGGAATCAGTTATGTCATGTCAGCCTGATGAAGGAGTATGTGAGGCGCTCACCTGAGCCTCTCACTGTCCCTGTGATGACTTTCAGCAGTCAAGGTGGAGAAAGAGAATGGGACAGTCATGCGCAGGTGGATGACAACTGGGATTATCATGTTTCTGCAGATCAGTGGGCGGGAAACACGCGACAGGCGGCTCATGAGGCTTTGCAACACCTACCTGAGCAACAGCGTGTGGCTGTCGAGCGCCTATTCTGTTTATACCCTACTGTATTTGCGGAACACCCAGGCCTCACTACTCATGAGGTGCACGACGTTGACGTCGGAGACCACCCACCCTTCAAATCAGTGCCCTATTGGGTGCCAACTATTAAACTTCCGGCCCTCCGGGCGGAGTTGGAGTATATGTTGCAACTGTGACTGATCGAGAAGGGGGCGGTAAAGTGGACATCTCCCGTAACGCTGCAACCTAAGCCGGATGGCAAGGTGCGCTTCTGTGTTGATTACCGCAGGCTAAACGGCTTGACTCCCACCAACCCATATCCTCTTCCCCGGGTCGATAACTGTGTACAAAGGAGTACAAAGGAAATCAAGCAACAACAGATATAGTGACCCTTATAGGTTGCTTATCCTCCAAAACACTGAGGATCAAATGTCCAAACAGTGGTTTAGAGTGGGTAAGGGATCATTGGAAAGGGAATTACTGCCCTGGAACTAATGTCCGTGGCAGGATTAGGAAGTTAGTAGGGGACAGATGGGTTAGTAACTGAGGGGGGGATAAAATAAAGTTATTCATTTACAAACGCAGTCAGTCGCGGGTTTGATGCGAGATATTTGTCTAGGCGGAGTTTAAATGAAAGAACGGTGATGCAGTCTATAACGTTTCGGGGAAGCCCATTCCACAAGTTGACAACTCGATTGAAGAAGAAATTCTTAGATTCGTGTGAGTTAAAAGTTATACCAATAATTTTGCAACTGTTTCCCCGCGTGTAATTAGATTGGTCGATAGTGAAGTACTTACTACAGTTCATATTGTCGATGCCTTTGATGATTTTGAACACTTGAAATAAGTCACCTCTTAATCTGCGCTGGGTTAAAGGAAATAGATTTAATTCTCTAAGACGCTCTTCGTATGGTTTGTTCTTTAGGCTAGGTATCATTTTGGTAACTCTACGTTGAACTTGTTCTAGCTTGTTTATATCTTTTTGGTAATAAGGGCACCAGGATTGAACGCAGTATTCCAGAAGAGGGCGGACTAAGGAATTGTAAATGGTTAGGATACCTTCTTTGGATTTATGCTCAAATGACCTGCCTATAAAGCCAATTATTTTGTTTGCCTTCTTAACAACTTCTGAACATTGTTGACTCGGTTTTAGGTTACTCGATATTGTTACTCCCAGATCGGTTTCTCTGTTTACATTCTTAAGCTGAGTGCCATTCATAGAATAGTTTGCTTTCTCATTTAGGTATCTGATATGTAGTACTTTACATTTATCCGCATTGAAACTCATTTGCCAAATTTGGGCCCAACATGACAATTTATCTAGATTGTGTTGCATATCGTCAACTTGTTCTTTTGAGAGTACGCTATTTGCAATTTTTGTATCGTCAGCAAATTTTGAGATTGTACAGGTGAGACCCTCATCTATGTCGTTGATGTAAATTAGAAAGATAATTGGTCCTAGTACCGATCCCTGGGGTACCCCGCTACTTACATTGGTCCATTTAGATGCCTTACCGTTTATGACTACTCTTTGCTTTCTGTCGCTGAACCAATTTTCTATCCATTTCAACACACCGTCTTGTATTCCATGCGCTTTTAGTTTTAGCAGTAAACGTTTGTGGGGAACTTTGTCAAAGGCCTTTTGAAAATCAAGGTATATAATATCTACAGCTTTACTCTCATAGTAGAGGTTGAGGATATCGTGGAAGAAGTCTAAGAGGTTTGTTAAACAGGAACGTTTTTTACGAAAGCCGTGTTGAGTATCTTTAAGTATGTTATTTTCCTCTAAGTGATTTACGAGTCTGTCTCGTATGACCGTTTCTAGCATTTTACATACAACTGAGGTTAAGCTAATTGGACGATAGTTACTGGGTAGGGATTTGCTGCCTTTTTTGAATATCGGTGTTACGTTGGCTAGCTTCCACTGATCAGGCATAGTTCCAGACTGCAAGGATTTATTGAATAGTAATGTCAGTGGTTTGGAGAGCTCATCCATAGCTTCCTTTAGAACTCTAGGCGAGATTGTATCAGGTCCAGGCATTTTATTTACCTTGAGTTTATCTAAACAATTCAATACATCTCTCTCTGTAACAGTGATATTGCTTAGAACATCTGAATTATCAATCTGAATCGGCGATGGTGTAGGGATATCACTGAGGTCTTCTGTTGTAAAAACTGATGCAAAGAAGGTATTGAGGGCATTACTCATTTGTACTTCGTCTTTGGTGTATTCTCCATTTTCATCGACTAACGGTCCAACAGTTGAAGTAACTACTTTTTTCTTTCTGATATAACTATAGAATTCTTTCGGGTTTGTTTGACTTTGATTCGCAATATGTAACTCTAAGGTCTTTTTACTTTGCTTAATTAACTTTTTGGCTTTGCGTCGTAGCTCTACAAATTTCACCCGTTCTTCGTCACTTTGTGAGGATTTTAATTTATCATTAGCAAATTTTTTAGCAAGCAGGCAGTTTGAAATATCTTTATTCCACCATTTGGGCTTATTATTATGGCCTGGACGCCGTATTTTCGATGGTATGCAGTCTTGCACTGCTTTTAGGTAAGTGGTTTCGAATAACTTCCAAGATGTATTTATGTCGTTATTGTTAATTAAAAAGCTCCAGTCAGTTTCTTTAAACATAGCTCTAAGTTTATGGAAGTTTGCTTTCTTGAAATTAGGGACCTTTTTGATGCTACTATTTGGTTCGTAACTAGTAAACTTTTAAAGTGAAAGTTATCGTACGATGGTTGCTGTTACTGAATTCATCACCAACATTCAAATTCTCTATTAATTCTTCTTTTGTTGCAAGTACAATGTCAAGAACGTTATTACCATGGGTCGGCGTTCGAACAAATTGATAAAGCGAACTCTCTTGCAAGTTCGTATACAAGTCATGTCCGTAGTGTGAAGTTTGAGTATCGCCCCACTTGGTCACAGGTAAATTAAAGTTGCCAAAAATTACGGTATCTTGTGAGTTACTTACATCTGCAATTTGTTCATAAATTTCTCGGTCAGTTTGCACTGATTGAGCTGGAGGTCTGTATATTAATGCAAGTATTATTTTTGTACCTTTATTATTCTTTATTAGCACAAAAGATGCGTCGACGTTCACAATTTGAGGTTTTGACAAGAGGGTAGGGTTAAGACTTTCTTTGATATAAAGTAAAATGCCACCTCCATTTCGATTTATTCGGCTTTTCTCAAACATTACATAACCGGGAAGTGAATACTCTGCTAAAAAGTCGCTATCTTCTGTATTGAGCCAAGATTCTGTTATGCCAATCACATCATAATTTTCTGTAAACACTAGCTCCTCTAAATCTGAAAATTTATTGCGCATGCTACGAGCGTTTGCATAGAAAACCTTTAAATTTGTGATTTTAGAACTCACGGAACGCTTTTTTGGTTCTTGTCGGATCTACATTTATGTTCATGGCTGTCCTCGGTCCTCGCTGTCTTCGGTCCTTATCGCTGGTGGTCCTCGGTTGCCTCTGTTTTTTTCTTGGCGTTGGATGATTTATGTCACTGCTGCTTCTTCTCGGATGGCGTTTCTTGATCCATGGCTGCGGACTGCTTCGTGTAGGAGACGACCCATGCGTGCTGAACCCACAGGGTTTAGATGAGTGCCATCCTTGTGGAAGAGAGTAGGCTGGTTGTAGAAGTTGTCCCAGAGGTTGATGAATTCAACTTCTTCCCTCAGACACAAATATTTTAGTCGGCTATTTGTGCTGAAGGCCTTGTCGTAGAATTTGTCAGGTGCGTCGATCTTGGGGAGAATGCCTGAGATGATGATATTCCTTGACTTGTTTTTGTAGTGCTGGATCATCTTGCGATATTTCTCCATCAACTCTTCGGATCTGGTGCGCATGACGTCATTTGAACCAGCATGGATGACAAAAAGGGTATTTTCATTTGCATCCTTTGTGGTATCTTCGAAGGCTTCCTCAATGTCGTCCAGTCCAGCTCCTGGGATGCAAAATCTTTTTCGTTGATTTGGGACTCTGTCGCAGAACTCTTCGACCTGTCCTCGTAGGATGGATCCCCAACGAGCCTGGTTTCTTCTGGGTCGTCTTCCATCTCTACCAATATCTCAAATCTGTTTGACATTGTGACTGGTAGATGAGACCTTTTCTGCGTTGGCCGTGCACCGTTCCTCACTGGAGTAAATCCGGAAACCTGTGGTGGCGGGACTCTGCGTACAGGTCGGGGAGAGGAGTGGTTAGAACGGGGGTGAGGGGTTGGTACTGTTCGTGCTAGCAGGCTTCTTGCACGAGGAGTGGGGGAGAGACTAAGGTGAACAGGGCGGCTGTCCTGGTTTGATGTCGGCTCAGGTTCGTCAGAAGCATCTGCTGCAGTGTCTACTGCAGGTGTTGGATTGTTGGCAGATGACGTTGGGGCGGTGGTGGATGCTGGAGTTGAAACAATTGGAGTTAGTGATACTCCAACGTTGAGTGTTACAAACTCTTGGAGTGATTCCAGCTTCCTGGTGAGGGCGTTGATCTTGTTGTGGGCTTCATCCAATTTTGCTGTCAAATCCTCTCGTTGCTGGCAGAGTCGGCAGACTTGTGGATCGGCAGGAGCAAACATGGAAGCACCAAACCTACCGGCGCAGTTCGTACAGGCATGAGGCATGGTGACGATCACTTTCTTCAGATCACTTCACTCACTTAAAAATACTTAACTCACTTTAAAAACACTAAACTCACTTTAAAAACACTCACTCACACACTCACTTGTGTAAACAAGATTGGCAGGGCTAAGTTCTTGACCAAAGGTGGACCTGGTAAAAGGTTACTGGCAGGTGCCTTTGTCTGAACGGGCGAAAGAGGTGTGTGGTTTTGTGGTGGATGGTGCTACATATCGTTGTAATGTCATGCCGTACGGTCTAAAGAACGCACCAGCGACCTTCCAAAGCTTGATGAACGAGTTGGTGGCTGACATTCCGAACTGTACCGTGTAGCTGGACGACGTCATTATCTACGATGACGATTTCAAGAGCCACTGTGAACATGTAGAATCCCTATTTAAGAAATTAAGAGAGGCAAACTTGGTGGTCAACCTGGGAAAGTGTGATTTTGTGCGGGCTACCGTGCAGTATCTGGGGTTCATGGTGGGTTTGGGCCAGGTGTGCCCCCCACAGAACAAGATATTGGCTATTAACCACTTCCCCAGGCCGTCCACCAAGAAGCAGATCATGAGGTTTTTGGGCATCATTTGTTACTACCGCCGCTTTATAAAGGGCTATTCTACTGTGCTGGCTCCTCTGACGGACCTATTGGCCAAAGATAGAAAGTTTAAGTGGGCGCCTGAGTGTGAGAGGGCTTTTTTGCTAGTAAAACACCTATTGTGTACTCACCCAATCCTCAGGGCCCCGGACTTTAGCCGACCATTCCAGCTGGCAACTGATGCCAGTGGTGTGGGGGCTGGTGCCGTTCTGATGCAATCAGACGAAGATGGGCTTGAGCACCCAGTCAGTTTCTTCTCAAAAAAGTTCAACTCGGCGCAGAAGAACTATTCAGTAGTTGAGAAGGAACTGCTGGCGATTGTGGTAGCACTCAGGCACTTTGAGGTGTATGTTCCAGCCTATGGACCAGTTGTGGTGATCTACACCAACCATCACCCCCTCAAGTTCCTGAATCAATTCCATAACCGGAATATGAGGCTGACCAGGTGGTCATTAATGTTGCAGGAATACAAGCTAGACATACGCCATATTGCCGGTTCTGAGAATGTGATTGCAGATTGCTTATCGAGGGTGGAAGACCCGGGGTAGATCATCACAAGGGTAGCCTCCTACTTTGGTTTGATTAGTATGTTTACGTCTGGTGCTTGTTGGCTCGCGTGTGTAGCCCAGCGTATTGGGTCGTAAAGTAGGAGTTGCTGTGTTGGTATAGAAGTAAAAACTAGGCTTGCCCCTGTAGTGCAGCCGCCATAAACATAATAAACATATAAAAATCCTATAAAAACTCTTTCTTTGATAGTTAAATTTTGTTAAGTATGTTATAGCAGAAATTCTGAGTTGTACTCCTCTCAGAAGGCTGGGCTAGTGAAGCTCGCTCTTATGAGCATATGACTATGTAATTTAATCTATTGTGTTGGGAAGGGTTGTTAATTTTTATAATGTGTTATTTTGATGAGAACTGTGCTTTACATTTCATTGTCGCTGGGTGGCTAGGAGTGGCGAATTTTGTATGGGTTCTGCGTGTCAGATTTAGAGCTCATAGTTGGAGCCTCTTAAAAATCTTGGGTGGGGTGTGACGCTCACCGCTTCCCCCAGAACCGCATGGCTTACTCGCTAGGACTCGCCAGGGCAGAGAATATAGCTACAGTCTACCTATCATTGTGTACTTTCCTTCTCGAGAAAGCTTGTGTTGCAGACAGTTCAGAACTGTTCTTTATTTTCGTCTGTCACAATCCTTTCTATTTTATTTAGTCAATTGAAAGTATTGTGTTAAGTAGTTGAATGATGGGAAGGCGAGCGGGAGAGGGAGAGAGAGAGAGACAAGGTGGTGTGACTTGGTAGTGAGTGTGGCGCGTGGCTGGCCCCCTTACATAGGCCTCGCGGGATTCGTTGCCTCCTGCCTAACACTGCCTACTACGCGGCTGCTTACTGGGCGACTGTCGCGCGCCCTCGTGCCATTCTTGCGAACTGGGACTCCAGCCAGGAGGTCCATGGGAATATCCTTGTCAGATCCTTCTCAGACAGCATACTCTAAGCATCTCCCTTGAACTGTTCCACACTCTTGTCTTAGAATCTTTCTCTCCTACTGCCTCTATCATTTCCACTACTTCCTCACCTTTAATTAATATCAATCCCCCTCTGGTTCTCTGCATCCACACCTTGAATTGGTGGCCAGACTGTATTATATGCTGGATCTCACATTTCTTATGTACTAGATTAAGGTTGAAGATAGTCATTGTCTTTTTGGGAGATTGTATTGCTCAGACTGTCTCCATCAATCACCAATGTTTCTACAGGGTTAAATAATGCTAGACTAGGGATCAGGTACCTTGCTGTTGGTGTTTTCAATGTGTGTAGGCTACTTTTGAGCTGCACGACACTACGGATTCTGTGGGTTACCTGGGTGGATCTTTTGTCTGTGTACCTTGGAGTTTAGACTGTGTAGTGCGTGAGGGCTGCTTGCCTAATCCACCCAACACTGTTCTAACTCTATTTGCTTTTACTTTTGAGGGTCGCCAGGAGGATACTCGATACTTGTGATCGAGAATCCTCAAGAGAGCACCCCTTCATATTAACGTAATCAGGCCGCACAGACCCAAGGTCCACACTAGGCTAGGAGCTGCCTTGCTCCACCAGAATTCTGTACCTTTGCGCATCCCAGCTAGACTTTATTAACCCGGGTAGACATTAGCTGGATTAGATCATATACTCTTTTATGCATACCCATTATTTTTACACAAGCATTTTGAGGTCTAGGTTGCTGTAGAGAGACACAACCAGCATAGACCGGTTTTGTTAATAGGAGTACTACTTTTTCGTGGTGAGCATAATTACAGTTGCACCGCTTATAATATTCTTGTGTCCAATAACATTATATGTCCAGCCTTTTTGTGTATTTAGCCTACACGTGCATTGTCCTGCCTCCTGCTATTTTGTGGTTCCATTTCCGATACGTTCTTCTTAGTAGCAGCCGACATTATTCATAAGATTCCTTGTTCGGTGCTTGGGGGACTTTACAACACTTTCTTTCATAAAGGAGTGACAGATATTATTGATTAAAGTAACGTTAAGTAAACCTTCTTCTTGTTTGCATTAGATCACTCTTGTGATTTAATTAAGTTAACTATCTTTTCCTTGTGTACCATGACTAAGCAACCATATATTATAGGTAATAGGCTGTTTCAGAGAACATCAGCCTATATATAGTAGAAACACATAGATACTGAGAGTTAAGATACCCCGCTATCGCAGATATAACTCTGGAGGGTATAATTATGTGTTCTTTGTTTGACGGGATTATATATCAGGGGTTGGATCTAGCGTTACCGTTGTTGCATTTATGCCAGTCTAGTCCAATGTATAAGAGCCACTGATTTATACGAGACCCGATCGAAACAATATCCATACTCAAATCACCCACCGATCCATCCAGTCTCTCAGAGACAACACACAGCTACAGTACATGCATGAATTTCATCCCTCAGAAACCTTCCTTTCCCGTGAGGACAGAGTCCACCTGGCTAGGTAGCGATGTGGGCACCATCCAGCCCTTCTGAGTTATCAGAAGAGGCTGGATGACTCCGTCCAGGACACCTGTCAGGCTGTAACACAACACCGCATACTATCAAACACGTTATGGAAGACTACATAACACACAACCACTTACGCCAACAACACAACACACACTCCTTGAGAACGTTGTGGGAAAACCCGGTCGCGACCGTGGCCTTCCTTAGGAACTCAGTGCTGTTCGGCTAGGCATCCTAGGGAACGACTCCTACCACTACATTTCATTATTTTTGCAGAAGACTTACCAAAGAAATCCCCACTAACTACTTTAACCTTTGTCTTCAGCAGTGGATGATGAGGTAGAGGACCAAACGGTCAGCCTTCCAGCGTCTCCACATCTACAGCCTAAGTTTGAGTCCAGCACCTCTAGGGTCATTGTGATGGTTGGTGATGTGGCTCTCCTCCCCTGTAGTGTCTCCAACCTCGGGGATAAGACGGTAGGAGGACATTTGACATATATGTGTGAGAGGCCATTTTATCCATGTTTCTTTTTTTTATTTTATTTTTATTCTATGTGTATAAAGAAGACAAAACGCAACGCTGCTTGCAACAATTAACTCATTTACTCACGCCCACTCTTTGCAATCTCTCTCTCTCTTCGCCACAATGTTGCATCTCTCTCGCTATTCTATCGCTATTACAATAATCAGTGTTCCTCAGAACTCTCTCAGTGTATATTTCCATGTAGAGTATGTAGCACCCATCTTCCAACACAACCACACCCCTACTCTGTGCAACTGTCCAACCCAAGAGTGAAACGATATTGCCAATCTTTCTTCTATTCGACAGCGGAGCTCTGGAACTCTCTCTCTGAATCCATCATCCTATGACTTAAATTGCTTCAAACTCCATGTGTCCAGATATTTTGGCTCGAACATTCCTTGATTTTGGCTCTGTCACTCTTTCAATTTTAGTGGAGGCACTCGTCACAGGCAGTTCTGCCTTGTGTCTCCGTCATCCACTTAGAAACACAATATATAAAAAGTGTCTCCCTCAAAGTTGAAAGAGGTTTGAGATCTCAATTGTTTTGTTTTGTTCTGTTTTATTGTGTGTGTAATATTGGAGAAGAGAGTGGTGTGCTTGCTTGAGAGCTAGCTGTATAGGTGATACCCAAATAAAAACAGTGAAGAAAGCCAGACAAATGAAACAGGAGTTCCAGCAACTCCTTATCACATGCCTATGAGGTCTCCCCTGTATTGGTTTGGATGGAAGAACATTTACACGACTTAGCATTAAACAAAATATAATAATAATTAATTATTAACAAAGGTCTACAGCTTAATTAGAGGGGGGGGAATAGTTGCCTTTTCTCCCTCATGTTTAGTCCCATTTGCTTTGAGATTTTAACCCTTAACTGGCGGCACGCAACATATGTCGAGTGAAATAAATTTGGACTAAGTGGCGGTGCACGACAGCTGTCGAGCGCCATTTTCAGCACGTAATGTTGCTGAGAGAGAGAGCTGAGCGGTGGGACGAGCGTAGTAACCTTATGACCACTCCCCACAACCACCGTGGACCAACTGAACTGTAGCCCACCCTTCTCTCCCCTTTCTCACTCGCTACACAGGGAATTATGTACGGAAATTACCTAATTATAGGGTTTTTGCACTTGTGTTGCACGATCGTTGCAAGAGAACCAGTGGTCGTACAAGGATGGTTTGGGTGTCATTGGAAAGCTCTGTTTATGCCCTTTCAGGGATAGATACTTGTTTTATGCTCTGGGTCTTATTTAGGCATGAAAATTATCACGTAAACAACCCTATTTAGGGCAACAACAAAAACGCTGTGCGGTACGGTCAAATAGACCGCCTAGCCCGCCAATAAGGTGTTAAGACGTTTGTTCCATTAGTTTGACCATCTTTGGCCGGGACATTTTTCTATTGAAACAAATAATAATGGTAAGTAAATAAATAAATAGGCCTGCATACAAATGTATCTTTAAAAAGGGGGGGGGGAGGGGGGGAGGGGGTCTAAGGGGCCAGGGGGTGTATTTTTTAAGGTTGATGGAGTTCTAGCGAGGTTACTCAAACATAGATAAATGTATACATAAATAGACCCAAAAATAACCACTACCCCCTTAAAGATGGGGCTCATGGGTTGAGGTAAACATGGAAAAATAATCGCCAACCTGCATGTAATTATCTTGTAAAATGCAATGTCACTGAAATCATTATTAACAATGGTATAAAGGATTTTGCGGATCGTCTATACCGGGCCTGTGACGTCATAGTGACGTCACACCAGTATCCTTAGCCTAGACTGGATGGTGGACTTACACTCTGGTGACGTCACAGGCCCGGTATAGACGATCCACAAAATCCTTTATACCATTGTTAATAATTATTTCAGTACCATTGCATTTTGCAAGATAATTATGTACAGCTTGGCGATTATCATTCCATGTTTATCTCAACCCATGAGCACCCCCCTTTAAGGGGAGATTTCCACTTCAGGGATTTTTTTCTTGACCCCTTTCTCCCTCATGTTTAGCCCCATTGCTTTACTAATTTTAAGACGTTCGCCCCCTTATTTTGACGATTTTTAGAACTTTCAACCCATTTCTGTCAAATTTAATTATTATGTTCCTTCCAACAACCAACTATACTCCTAAAATCGATTAATGAAATTTACAAACACATGTGGCAGTTCGTGGATTCGAACCCAGGAGGCTCACACCGAAAATCAACACCTTATGCATCGCACCACGAAGACAGTTAAAGGAAGGTGGACACTGCCTACAATTTATTATGCAACTTCGAATCCTGCATATCAATCTAAGCATGCACACACATCACAACTGCAACTCACGTAGGCTATGCATATGTGAATGGAAAGAGCAAATGGGGCCTTAACCACTAGGGAAGTTCTCTCGATAAATTACCCCTGAACCAATATCAATTATTATGTTCCTTTCGTGCCTTTTAGGTGTCGATTTTATCCTGGCGAGCGATAGCAAGCCTGTAATTTAAGAAGAACCGGCTTTCAGCCGGAACATTTTTCTACCGAAAAATGTACAAATTTATCTTGGAAAGGGCTCAACGGGGTGTAATCTTAAGCTTGATGGATATCTAGGGAACAAACTAAAAACCTGCCTTAAGCTTCCATTCTCTAATATTTATCATAATTATTATATTTATCGTAATTAACGGCTCTGATGATGCCCTCATATTCTTATTCATTCATTGCATCATCATCATCCAGGCACATAATTATTTATCTTGCTTGATTTGTATTTAACCCCTACTGTACCGGCGACGTCTTTTATTGTATTCTACCTATAATTATATTATGATGTTATGCAGTTTAAGAAGGATCTGTGGTAGTAAAAAGGGTTAAAAGAGATTGTTCGAAATTTGTTAAATGCTGGAGACCCTTATTATACTGAACAAAGTCGTCCAACAGTAGCCAGAATAAAGTTAAGAAGACGTCGCCGGCACAGACTAGGTTAAATCTATTCATTCACTTAATCAATCTCTACCATTCACATATCCTTTCATTATCACGTTCTCTCTCTCTCTCTCTTTACAAATTCCACTTCGCATCTCTCTCTCTCTCTCTCTCTCTCTCTCTCTCAACTTAATACCGTAAATGGACCGTTCGTCAAGTGCCAGTCATAGATATGTATTTATTAATATTTATTTGTTCATTTATTTACTTGTATTTATATTATTCTTAGTTTCCTCCCAACACCTCAATAAAGAATGTAGAAGAAAAATAGAAAAACTAAAAACACCTTGGAGATGTACAGTATTTGTATATATAAAACACCTTGGAGATGTACAGTATTTGTATATATAAAACACCTTGGAGATGTACAGTATTTGTATATATAAAACACCTTGGAGATGTACAGTATTTGTATATATAAAACTTGGAGATGTACAGTATTTGTATTTATTAAACACCTTGGAGATGTACAGTATTTGTATATATAAAACACCTTGGAGATGTACAGTATTTGTATATATAAAACACCTTGGAGATGTACAGTATTTGTATATAAAACACCTTGGAGATGTACAGTATTTGTATATATAAAACACCTTGGAGATGTACAGTATTTGTATATATAAAACACCTTGGAGATGTACAGTATTTGTATATATAAAACACCTTGGAGATGTACAGTATTTGTATATATTAAACACCTTGGAGATGTACAGTATTTGTATATATAAAACACCTTGGAGATGTAAGGTATTTGTATATATAAAACACCTTGGAGATGTACAGTATTTGTATATATTAAACACCTTGGAGATGTACAGTATTTGTATATATTAAACACCTTGGAGATGTACAGTATTTGTATATATAAACACCTTGGAGATGTACAGTATTTGTATATTAAACACCTTGGAGATGTACAGTATTTGTATTTATAAACACCTTGGAGATGTACAGTATTTGTATATAAAAACACCTTGGAGATGTACAGTATTTGTATATATAACACCTTGGAGATGTACAGTATTTGTATATATTAAACACCTTGGAGATGTACAGTATTTGTATATATAAAACACCTTGGAGATGTACAGTATTTGTATATATAAAACACCTTGGAGATGTACAGTATTTGTATATATAAAACACCTTGGAGATGTACAGTATTTGTATATATAAAACACCTTGGAGATGTACAGTATTTGTATATATAAAACACCTTGGAGATGTACAGTATTTGTATATATAAAACACCTTGGAGATGTACAGTATTTGTATATATAAACACCTTGGAGATGTACAGTATTTGTATATATAAAACACCTTGGAGATGTACAGTATTTGTATATATAAAACACCTTGGAGATGTACAGTATTTGTATATATTAAACACCTTGGAGATGTACAGTATTTGTATTTATTAAACACCTTGGAGATGTACAGTATTTGTATATATTAAACACCTTGGAGATGTACAGTATTTGTATATATTAAACACCTTGGAGATGTACAGTATTTGTATATATAAAACACCTTGGAGATGTACAGTATTTGTATATATAAAACACCTTGGAGATGTACAGTATTTGTATATATTGTCGGTAGAAGAATATCCCGGCGGAAGGCCGATTCCTCATAAATTACGTGGCTCGCTTTCGCTCGCTAGGAAATAATCGAAACCTAAATGGTACAAAAGTTCTTAAAATTGCCAGACTAAGATCCTCCCAGCCCCACTTGCTCGCTACCACTCGCCCAAGCTCTCATTCAGTTCACTCATCCACATTAAGTCTTACTCACCTTGGAAGCTTTCTTCCTATCATATTCGCTCATATTCATGTCCTCCGCCAACGAAATTGGATGGAGGTTTTGTTTTTGCTTCCGTTTCGTTGCCTGTCTGTTTGTTTGTCTGTAAACAAGATACCTCACACAGTTATAAACTGATGTTCACGAAATTCGGTGAGCAGATTGGATATGCGCCAAGAAAGACGTGATTCAATTTAGGAAGCGATCCGGCTAAGATCCTGGCAGAAGAAAATTTACACTTATGATATTGACCCATTCAGTACCGGTGACGTCGTTTTAACTTTATTCTGGCTACTATTATATGAATATATAAAGTTATAAAAGAGCCTCCAGCAATTAACACGCTTCGAATGATCTCACTTAACCCTTTTTACTGCAACAGATCCTTCTGATATAAAAGGCGTCGCTGGTACAGAAGAGGTTAAGAATCAGCCAGCGTAGGCGGAGGTATGCGCTTTACTGTTTGTATTATTTACCGTGTGTATTATATAGCGATATCTCATTGATACTCACTCTCTCTCACTCACTCACCGTCATATTCTCGGACACACACGATGGTAATCTCACAACGCATTAATCCAAGTATTATACTAATATATAATTGTTACTATTATCCCTTTCCTTTCAGTTTTCAAGTGCCCCCGATACACACACACACACTCACGCACACACGCACACACACACACACACACACAACCTCGCTACCGCCAGACGCTGCAGACGCTCTGTCAACGCTCTCACGATATCGATCATAATTTGAATATTAACTACTCATCCTCTTCATTCTTGTGCATGAAAGGTGGTTAAGAGCACGTTTAACCATCCTGTAGCTTAGTAAGTAACACTGCACGATATTTCGCTGTGTATTGACTGATAAACTTTGTGTTTATCACAAGACTCCTGCTCGGACAGGGCGCCACTAGCGCCTTCTGTTGTTTTGTTTTGATTTGTTTGTAAACAAACGCTCTCTTCTTATTTGATGTAAAATCGTAGCCCCTAATTTTACCCATTACCTACTGTAGTAAGTATCAATTTAACTGCCTTGTATGTAAGTAAAGCTTTGCATATTAATTTGCTAATAAACAATATTGTGTACTAACTAACCTGCCTACAGGAACGAACGCCGACGCCATTTTGTAAACAAACCTTTTTTGGGGGATTATACATATTAAATTCCAGCCAATTTTGTAGTAAATTTAAGTGCATTCATTTATCTTTTCCCCCTAGATATATTCTTGACTTTTTCTCCACAGAGTGATTTTACTTTAAGCTAAGGGTGGTATTTGTACAAACTAACCTAGCCTAACCCAACCTGCCAAGCTTTTAACCTAATCCAAACCTAGCCTAGCCTATAGCCAGCCAATCTGTTGTTCTTATTAACTCTAGTAGATATTGTATTTAGTATCCTACTGTAGCTATATATATCTGTAATTTTAGTTGTTGCTTGCACGATCTTGTAGTAACCTTTGACTGATACTTTTTTTCTTTTTTTTATCTAAAAAGAGTAGGCTACTGCTTTACTAGGCTACAGTGACACCAGGGCCATCTGTTGATACAGTATATTAACCCCTTGTGTGCAGTCACACTTTATTTTTATATAATCTCTATTTGGTGAATTGTATATTTAGTTACATATTCTGTTATATATATATATTTGTTTAAGGTTAGGTTATCACACCTGGTAGCCTATTTCTGCGTATTTCAATTTTTTTTAAACTTTTGGTTAGGCTATCGCCCCTGGAAGCCTAATTCTGCGTATCTCAAATTTTTTGTTTTCGGTTAGGCTATCACCCCTGATAACCTATTGTTGTGTAATTCAACATATTTGTTTTCGGTTGAAGTATTTCTAAAGTGAGTGAAGTGTTTTAAAGTGAGTTAAGTGTTTTAAAGTGAGTTAAGTGTTTTTAAGTGAGTGAAGTGATCTGAAGAAACTGACTGTCACCATGCCTCGCACTTGTACGAACTGCGCCGGTAAGTTTGGTGAGTCCATGTTTGTTACTGTCGATCTTCAAGTCTGCCGTCTCTGCCAGCAACGAGAGAATTTGACAGTGAAATTAGATGAAGCCTACAACAAGATCAACGTCCTCACCATGAAGCTGGAATCAATCCAAGAGTTTGTAACACTCAACGTTGGAGTACCACAAACTTCAATTGTCACCGCAACTCCAGCAGCCACCAACGCCCCAACGTCAACTGCCAACAATTCAACGCCTGCAGTAGCCATTTCATCTGATGGTTCCGATACTCAAGAAGAAATAGTAACTCTCTTCCCCCTCAAGACAACTTCCGTGTCGTGAGGAACAACGTTTGCCCCAAGACCAGGAAACCCATACCGATTACCGAGTGTCAAAACCGCTTCCAGATACTCGCAGACTCAGATGACGAAGCGGAAATAGAAGAAGTCCGGCTCGTGGGAGACTCGATGATACGTCGTCAGCTCACAGAGTTTTGCGCCAGAGCACCTAAGACCAGGAAGCGTTTTTGTATCCCTGGTGGTGTGTGGACGACGTAGTTGCTGCAGTTGACGAAGTATCTAAGCTGGCCCCTGCTAATACAATGTACGTCATCCACGTTGGATCCAACGATGTACAGCGAACCCGGTCGGAAGATTTGCTTTTAAAGTACCAGCAGCTGATCAAGTCGTTTAACCCTTAATTAGCGGCTCACCACATAAGTCGAGTTAAATAAAGCTGGACTAAGGAAGGAGAAGTCATCAAGGATCATCGTCTCAGGAATCGTCGCTTGGTGTTGAGAGCCGATTTTACAACATAGCCACCAGCACAAATCGTTGTCTAGCAAACCTCTGCAGGAAGGAAAACGTAGGATTCGTCGACACCTGGGACAATTTCTACTACGATGACTATTTGTTTTCGGACGATGGAGTTCATCTGAACCAGGTGGGAGCAGCACGTTTTGGGCATTCTCAACGATGCGGTGAAGGATTTTCGGAGAAGAAATCGACTCAGCACAGGACAACCAGGAAGGAGGACCAAAGACAGCGACGGCGGCAACCTGCGAAGGAATTAAATGCTAATCTGTCAAGAACAGCGAATTTGGATAAAGCTCCACCAACACGACCCAAATTCAAAACCGCCAGGGATAACGACCGAGGACCGATGTCAGCCATGAATGTAAATGTAGATCCGACCAGAACCAAAAATTTTATTAAAGAACGTTCTGTGAGTTCTAAAACCGCAACTTTAAAGGTTTTCTATGCAAACGCTCGTAGCATACGCAATAAATTTTCAGATTTAGAGGAACGGTTTACTGAAAATTATGATGTGATTGTTATAACAGAATCTTGGCTCAATACAGTAGATAGAGACTTTTTAGCAGAGTATTCACTTCCCGTTATGTAATGTTTGAGAAAAGCCGAATAAATAAAAATGGAGGTGGCGTTTTATTTTATATCAAAGAAAGTCTTAACCCGACCCTCTTGTCAAAACCTCAAATTGTGAACGTCGACACATCTTTTGTGCTAATAAAGAATAATAAAGGTACAAAAATAATACTTGCATTAATATACAGACCTCCAGCTCAATCAGTGCAAACTGACCGAGAAATTTATGAACAAATTGCAGATGTAAGTAACTCACAAGATACCGTATTTATTGGTGACTTTAATTTACCTGTGACCAAGTTGGGCGATACTCTTACTTCACACTCCGGACATGACTTGTATACGAACTTGCAAGAGAGTTCGCTTTATCAATTTGTTCGAACACCGAACCGTGGTAATAACGTTCTTGACATTGTACTTGCAACAAAAGAAGAATAAATAGAGAATTTGAATGTTGGTGATGAATTCAGTAACAGCGACCATCGTACGATAACTTTCACTTTAAACTTTACTAGTAACGAACCAAATAGTAGCATCGAAAAAGTCCCTAATTTCAAGAAATCAAACTTTCATAAACTTAGAGGTATGTTTAATTAAAGAAACTGACTGGAGCTTTTTAATTAACAATAACGACATAAATACATCTTGGAAGTTATTCGAAACCACTTACCTAAAAGCAGTGCAAGACTGCATACCATCGAAAATACGGCGTCCAGGCCATAATAATAAGCCCAAATGGTGGAATAAAGATATTTCAAACTGCCTGCTTGCTAAAAAATTTGCTAATGATAGATTAAAATCCTCACAAAATGACGAAGAACGGGTGAAATTTGTAGAGCTACG
Organism: Paralithodes platypus; assembly: GCA_032716605.1. Taxonomy (NCBI): domain Eukaryota; kingdom Metazoa; phylum Arthropoda; class Malacostraca; order Decapoda; family Lithodidae; genus Paralithodes; species Paralithodes platypus. The sequence goes on from CM064512.1 coordinate 41,556,157, forward strand.
ACGCAAAGACAAAAAGTTAATTAAGCAAAGTAAAAAGACCCTAGAGTTACATATTGCGAATCAAAGTAAAAAAAAAAACGAAAGAATTCTATAGTTATATCAGAAAGAAAAAAGTAGTTACTTCAACTGTTGGACCGTTAGTCGATGAAAGTGGAGAATACACCAAAGACGAAGTGCAAATGAGTAATGCCCTCAATACCTTCTTTGCATCAGTTTTTACAACAGAAGACCTCAGTGATATCCCTACACCATCGCCGATTCAGATTGATAATTCAGATGTTCTAAGCAATATCACTGTTACAGAGAGAGAAGTATTGAATTGTTTAGATAAACTCAAGGTAAATAAAACTCCTGGACCTGATACAATCTCGCCTAGAGTTCTAAAGGAAGCTAAGGATGAGCTCTCCAAACCACTGACATTACTATTCAATAAATCCTTGCAGTCTGGAACTATGCCTGATCAGTGGAAGATAGCCAACGTAACACCGATATTCAAAAAAGGCAGCAAATCCCTACCCAGTAACTATCGTCCAATTAGCTTAACCTAATTTGTAAGGTTATGTAAAATGCTAGAAACGGTCATAAGAGACAGACTCGTAAATCACTTAGAGGAAAATAACATACTTAAAGATACTCAACACGGCTTTCGTAAAAAACGTTCCTGTTTAACAAACCTCTTAGACTTCTTCCACGATATCCTCAACCTCTACGATGAGAGTAAAGCTGTAGATATTATATACCTTGATTTTCAAAAGGCCTTTGACAAAGTTCCCCACAAACGTTTACTGCTAAAACTAAAAGCGCATGGAATACAAGACGGTGTGTTGAAATGGATAGAAAATTGGCTCAGCGACAGAAAGCAAAGAGTAGTCATAAACGGTAAGGCATCTAAATGGACCAATATAAGTACCTGGGTACCCCAGGGATCGGTACTAGGACCAATTCTCTTTCTAATTTACATCAACGACATAGATGAGGGTCTCACCTGTACAATCTCAAAATTTGCTGACGATACAAAAATTGCATATAGCGTACTCTCAAAAGATCAAGTTGACGATATGCAACACAATCTAGATAAATTGTCACATTGGGCTCAAATTTGGCAAATGAGTTTCAATGCGGATAAATGTAAAGTACTACATATCGGATACCTAAATGAGAAAGCAAACTATTCGATGAATGGCACTCAGCTTAAGAATGTAAACAGAGAAACCGATCTGGGAGTAACAATATCGAGTAACCTAAAACCGAGTCAACAATGTTCAGAAGTTGTTAAGAAGGCAAACAAAATAATTGGCTTTATAGGCAGGTCATTTGAGCATAAATCCAAAGACGTTATCCTAACCCTTTACAATTCCTTAGTCCGCCCTCTTCTGGAATACTGCGTTCAATGCTGGTGCCCTTATTACCAAAAAGACATGAACAAGCTAGAACGAGTTCAACGTAGAGTTACCAAAATGATACCTAGCCTAAAGAACAAACCATACGAAGAGCGTCTTAGAGAATTAAATCTATTTCCTTTAACCCAGCGCAGATTAAGAGGTGACTTAATTCAAGTGTTCAAAATCATCAAAGGCATCGACAATATAAACTGTAGTAAGTACTTCACTATCGACCAATCTAATTACACGCGGGGAAACGGTTGCAAAATTAGTGGTAAATCTTTTAACTCACACGAATCTAAGAATTTCTTCTTCAATCGAGTTGTCAACTTGTGGAATGGGCTTCCCCGAGACGTTATAGACTGCAGCACTGTTGATTCATTTAAACTCCGCCTAGACAAATATCTCGCATCAAACCCGCGACTGACTGCGTTTGTAAATGAATAACTTTATTTTATCCTCCCCTCAGTTACTAACCCCTATGTCCCCTACTAACTTCCTAGTACTGCCACGGACATTAGTTCCATGGCAGTAGTTCCCTTTCCAATGTTCCCTTACCCCCTCTAAACCACTGTTTGGACACTTGATCCTCAGTGTTTTGGAGGACAAGCAGCCTAGAAGGGTCACTAGATCTGTTGTTGCTTGATTTCCTTTGTACTCCTTTGTACTCCTTTGTACATACACAAGTCCATATTTCTTACCTACTCCACCGCCCTCGCTTATCTTCCTTTTCTCGGCTCCCCAGCACACTCTCTCTCTCTCTCTCTCTCCATATTATTATATAACATTATCATACTAGTATAGCATTATGCATCTACCGTATATTTTTGTGTTTAGTACGATAATTAAAGTTAAGTTAAAGTTGAGGGGGGATAGACAGGTTGAGGAGGTGAGAAATCGTTTTAAGAATGAGAGAAAATTAAAGGAGGAAAGAAAGAGCAAAGTAGAAGAGTGTGGGTGGAGGGCTGTCCTCCTTTCTATTGTTAAAAGTAGAAGAGTGTGGGTGGAGGGCTGTCCACCTTGCTATTGTTAAAAGTAGAAGAGTGTGGGTGGAGGGCTGTCCTCCTTGCTATTGTTGAAAGTTGAAGAGTGTGGGTGGAGGGCTGTCCTCCTTGCTATTGTTGAAAGTTGAAGAGTGTGGGTGGAGGGCTGTCCTCCTTGCTATTGTTGAAAGTTGAAGAGTGTGGGTGGAGGGCTGTCCTCCTTGCTATTGTTGAAAGTTGAAGAGTGTGGGTGGAGGGCTGTCCTCCTTGCTATTGTTGAAAGTTGAAGAGTGTGGGTGGAGGGCTGTCCTCCTTGCTATTGTTGAAAGTTGAAGAGTGTGGGTGGAGGGCTGTCCTCCTTGCTATTGTTTAAAGATAAGGAGTGTGGGTGGAGGGCTATCCTCCTTGCTATTGTTGAAAGTTGAAGAGTGTGGGTGGACGGCTGTCCTCCTTGCTATTGTTAAAAGTTGAAGAGTGTGGGTGGAGGGCTGTCCTCCTTGCTATTGTTGAAAGTTGAAGAGTGTGGGTGGCGGGCTGTCCTTGTTATTGTTTAAAGTTGAAGAGTGTGGGTGGAGGGCTGTCCTCCTTGCTATTGTTGAAAGTATAAGAGTGTGGGTGGAGGGCTGTCCTCCTTGCTATTGTTTAAAGTTGAAGAGTGTGGGTGGAGGGCTGTCCTCCTTGCTATTGTTTAAAGTTGAAGAGTGTGGGTGGACGGCTGTCCTCCTTGCTATTGTTGAAAGTTGAAGAGTGTGGGTGGAGGGCTGTCCTCCTTGCTATTGTTGAAAGTTGAAGAGTGTGGGTGGAGGGCTGTCCTCCTTGCTATTGTTTAAAGTTGAAGAGTGTGGGTGGAGGGCTGTCCTCCTTGCTATTGTTTAAAGTTGAAGAGTGTGGGTGGAGGGCTGTCCTCCTTGCTATTGTTGAAAGTTGAAGAGTGTGGGTGGAGGGCTGTCCTCCTTGCTATTGTTTAAAGTTGAAGAGTGTGGGTGGAGGGCAGTCCTCCTTGCTATTGTTTAAAGTTGTTCCCCTATTATTGTATTTGTGTTATTATTGTCATTATTGATATTGCGTTTACTGCACAATATATTATGTTTTAAGTAAAGATGATACTCATACTAAACATTATAACTTTTGGTTGACAGGTAACCTGGCTGAGACAGAGGGACTTACACATCCTCACAGCTGGCAGACTCACATACTCGGCTGACGACCGGTTTTCCGTGGGTATATATAATTATTCACTGTGGTTTGTATAGTAGAATATCAACATATTAAATATACGCAAAATACAAATATAGTTAATTAATGGCTGTAAATAGACGGCTTTCATCATACTTACCACCAGATGTTAAAGGGATAAGGGGGTATTTACATACACCATTTAACTGACGCTGGTCTTTCCAAAACTATATACATTTTTCTAATTATAGCCCAGATTATATGGAAAACGAAGGTCATAATGCTAAAAGGGTAAATTGCGAGGAATTATTAACATATTAATGAAAGTCTAAACAAGATATTTTCAGCAATACGAACATATATTTTTGAGCATGGGTTAACAAATGATAACTACTTCTAGACACACACTTTCTATACCCTGTACATTCGATCGATGGACACGGTCAAGTCTGGAGGGTTTAAGGGAAAGTATTTGTTTTTTTCTAAAACCACCTTTCCTTCATGTTTAGCCTCATTAAGTTTCAAATTTATAACCCTTCTCCCAAGTCTTTGTCAATATTAAGACCTTTCGTACCTTTTAGGTGTGATTTTTTCCTGCCGAGCGATAGCGAGCCTGTAATTTAGAAGGAACCGGCCTTCGTCGGGGTCATGCTTCTACCGAAAAATGTACACATGTATCTGGAAGGGGATTCTTTGGGATCTTATTTTTTCTAAGCTTGATAGAGGTCTAAAGAGCAAAATATAATATGTATATTTATACCGGTGATAATACAAAAATAGGTTAATGAATAAATTAACGTCCCCTTAACTATAATACACCTGTCTAATATAATAGCTACAATAAATATGGAAATAAGGGTAAGTTACAATCATGGATATTGGACCCCCATCCCTTCCCCTCTGATGGTAGTATTGTCACACACACACACACACACACACACACACACACTGGCTTATATTCCAGTACCGGGTAGTGATGGCTCGTTAGGCTGGTATTAGAGAGAGAGAGAGAGAGAGAGAGAGAGAGAGAGAGAGATTTTGCTAAGTAAAAATTTGAGTGTAACATACATTCACAAAAGCTTGATAATTCGACCTTTATCAGTATGTCTTCAAATATCGAATTAATTTATTATATACAACGGTAGAACTTTAGAATGAAGATACATATAATACATATAATACATATACATATATCAGTTCAATATGTGCTATTAATTATCTTCAGAAGTCTCTTTTCTTCCAATGCAAATGAGTATTTATATTTTGTATTGATATACTTCTTAGAACCATATGACGAACTATTCGTGTATCGGTCTTCATATGCGAATACTAATCAAACAAAACATAACGAGGTTATATCCTTTGAGTGCGAACCCACCTATTGTCCACATTGTATTGTAATTGATGTTAATCACCATTTATGTATATTTAAAGTTGTAGAATATGTTTATCTGTTTCTGTCCCTCTAGACACCGAACCCTTGGAACTGAAATGAGTTAGAACAAAAACACTGCCAGACATAGAATGATACCAAATAGTGTCAGTGCATGTACAACTTCTGACAAATGTTCGTGAGCTCTAGCAAATTGTTTTATGCAAATATGTCCATGTAGAATTATGTTCAGATCAAACCAGCTATACAATAATATATACATAATATGTATTTGTTACTATATACATGATATATACATAATATGTATTTGTTACTATATACAATAATTTATACATAATATGTATTTGTTACTATATACATGATATATTCTAAACATCAATCTAAATGGATATATTTTGTATAAAGAAACACGCAAGAGCTCACGAAATGTTGTCCTGTCAAAATCTAGCAATTCATCAAATATTGCAAATGATCAGCACTCACGCATTTATAGATCATTCCTTCCATCCATGACACATCCCACACACATGAACTTTGTGTACTTCGAAAATCTGATGGATGATAATGGGTTTGGACTAGGTCACAAATGTAAACACTGGTTGCATGGATCATGAAGAGAATCACAGTTAAATATTGGTGACCCATAATTAGTTTTGCATTCTTTTGGTAATGATTAATGAGATATGGGTCGTTTTTATAGACCTCCATCTCCCTCATGTTTAGCCCCATTAAATTTCAGATTTTAAGATATTTGCCCCATTAGTTTTTTCGAGTTTAAGACATTTCGCCCCATTACTTTGTCAATATTAAGACCTTTCGTGCTATTTAGATGTCAATTATTTTCCTGACGAACGATAGTGAGCCTGTAATTTGGTAAGATTCTGCCTTCGACCGGGATATTTGTCTACCGAAATATGTACACGTTAATATAGAAGGGGGACATAATGGATGTGTTTAAAGCTTGTTGGAGGTCTAGGGAGGAAACTAAACTTATATTATACAAATATATTATATATGAGGAAAGAAATAGGCCCATCCCCCCTTAATGATATAGTAGTATAATATTATATAATTTGTCTGGATGTTATTTTCTTTGCTATGTGTATAAACGAGACAAAAAGCAGAGCTGCCTTTAGCAAGTGTCCTGCCCAAAGTTGAAAGCATGATAGACCCAATTTCAAGGTGTGTTAGGGTCATAATATATTAACATACAGAGTTTAAACCAGTCTAAGTCATAGGATGAAGGAGAGATAGATTGAGGGAGAGTGTTCCAGAGTTTACTTGTTGAGTGGTAGAACAACTGGGAGAATCAGTTCACTCTTGGGTTAGAGAGCAGGACAAAATAAGGGTGGGAATGTGTTGAAAAGCGGGTGCCCTCCACTCTTCGCAAAGGGGTGGGAAGGTTGGTATCCACTGAAAAAAGCTCTGATGACACTGATTATTGTAATAGTGGTAGAGGAGTGAGAGAGCTGCAACATTGCGGCATGTTGGGAGAGATTGTAGAGAGTTGGTAAGATCAGGAAAGTTGATGAGACGAAAGGCTACCCTTTCGAGAAGTGTGGTATGAGTAGAACCTCCCCACACATGCGAACAGTATTTAATGCATAGGTACACTGTGCCCCTATACAGAGCAAGAAGTGTGGTATGAGTAGAACCTCCCCACACATGTGAACAGTATTTAATGCATAGGTGCACTGTGCCCCTGTACAGAGCAAGAAGTGTGGTATGAGTAGAACCACCCCACACATGTGAACAGTATTTAATGCATAGGTGCACTGTGCCCCTGTACAGAGCAAGAAGTGTGGTATGAGTAGAACCTCCCCACACATGTGAACAGTATTTATACATAGGTTGTGACGCCTGCAGCTTAGCAGAACACCACGTGGGCTCAGCCGCTCGCTAGGCCACTCGCTAACACTCGCCAGGGCAATGAATTTGGCTACAGTCTATCTACAATGTTGTACTTTCTTTCTTGTGAATCGTCATGTCACAGGCAGTACAGAAGTGGTCTTTATTTTCGCCTGTGACAATGCATTATATTTTATATCATCCGTTATAAGTTTAATGAATAAGACTGAATGATACAGCTAGAGAGTGTGAGTGAGTAAGTGCAGGAGGCAGAGATTAGAACGCGTAGTGTTACACGTTGTCTCGGTGACGTCATGCCACGGCCGGGCCCTCTGAGTGGCTGGCCGCCTTACCACCCTCCTGCCGCGTCAGGAAGTGGTCCCCCCGCACTCCCTGCTGCCTTTGTGTCTTCCTTGCTCAGAGCTTGCCTGACCAGCATACCCTTCACATCTCCCTTGCCACCTGTCCCAGACTTCTACCTATAGAACACTTTCTCTCTCTCTCAACTTCTTACCTCTCATTTTTACAATCTATTTAACATGATAACTCCCCTTTGGTTCTGCACGATTTCATATATCGGCCATCGTATTATATGCTGAAGCTCTCAGATATTCCATGTTTAGTTAGACATTTTGGAGGGGTTAACATTTTGTCTGTAGAGGTTCGACACACTCGCGGTGTCTCACTACCTATTTCTTGGTTGTCTGCTGGGCTATTTAATGCTAGACTGGGGTAAGGCTATTGATGTTGTGATTTCCGATGTGTACCAGGTTTTGTTGAACTTGTACAATCACAACGGATACGTGGGAAGCCTAGGTTGTCTTTCTGACTGTGAACCTTGTGAGTTTAGCACTGTGTTGCGAGTGAGGGCTTTTGCCTCTGCCACCCTACACTGTGCTAACTCGTTTTGCTTTGACTTTGAGAGGGTCGCCAGGAGAGAACCAGATACTAGCGATCTGGATCTCTCAAGAGAGCACCCCATCATTTAACTTAATTTGGCCGTAGAGTCTTAAGGACCTCGCTAGGCTACGAGCCGCTTGCTCAGCCATTGTTTCCTAGCCTACGACATCCCAGCTAGACTTTATTCGCCTAGCAGACACCCGATTAGGATTATAAGCTCTTATGTTATGTATGCAGCATTTTTATTCACGTTGATTGTAAGCCTTGGTTGTTGTCGAGTTGCACAACCCGAGCAGGCTTTTGCGTTGCCTGAGGAAGTACTTCTTTTATTGTTGGAGATAATACTATTGTGCATTTATCATTTATCATTATTCCCGTGGCCAGTTAACCTGTATGTCCCTACACTTGTCATATCTTGTTCTATCTATCTATCTATTGCCTGACGCCGTGATCCCCGAAGGGGTGGCCACGAACGAACCGCCCCCATGCACCTCTGTCCCCAGTCAGTCGACGCCCCTCCCCCCAACCAGCACCGCCTTCGTTCATGTACTTCCTCACTCCATCCTTCCACCTCATATTCGGTCTACCTCTCCCCCTGTCCCTCCACCTCGCTCTCGTACACCCTCTTAGTCATTCTCTCGCTTTCCATACGTTCCATATGGCCGAACCATCTCAAGTTGTTCCTTTTCACACTTTCCAGCACATCTACCTCCACACCACACCTCCTTCTTACTTCCTCATTAGTCTGTCTATCCCTCCATGTAACTCCGCACGCACTCCTTAAGTAATTCATTTCCACTGCTCTCACTCTTGGTCTGAGTCTCTCAACCAACGTCCATGCTTCGCTTCCGTAAGTCAGTGTCGGGATTACCACACTGTCATGCAAGGACTTCTTCACTTCCATACTGACCACCCTATTTCTTGTTACTGCTTTTAGCGTTCCTACAACCCTCTTCCCCTGTTGTACCCTCTCCCGCACCTCTTCATCCATAGTCCCATCTTTACTCAACACACTGCCCAGATACTTAAAAGAGTTGACGATCTCCATAGCCTGACCGTTCAGCTTCACTTCACACTCTGTGACTTCACCCCTTTCGAAGACCATAACCTTGCTCTTCCCCGTATTTACCTTCAAATTCCGTTTTTCGCACACTGTTCCAAACTCATTTACCAGACCCTGCAACTCCCATTCATTATCACTCATCAGAACTGTATCATCCACAAACAGCAGTATAGGTAGCTTCCACTCAATTCCCTCCCTTTTCAGCAATACACCAACATCCACTGCTCTTGATAGTATTTCTTTCATAACTCCATCCATATATACAGTAAACAACCACGGGGACATCACACACCCCTGTTTCAAACCAACATTCAGGTCAAAGAACTCGCTCTGCTCACTCTCCACACGTACTGCCGCCTTTGCACCCTCATACATGCTCTTCACTGCTTTCAGCAACTTGCCCTCTTCTCCGTATATTCTAAGTACTTTCCACAAACCTTCTCTATCCACTCTGTCATAGGCCTTCTCCAAGTCCATAAAGGCAACATACACCTTTTGTTTCTTCTCCAGATACTTCTCCACAACACAATTCAGGGTAAAAATCTGATCTACACATCCTCTTCCCTTCCTAAAACCTCCCTGCTCGTCGCCTATCCATTTCTCCGTTCTCACTCTCACTCTCTCAATCACTACCCTACTGTATACCTTCCCTACTACGCTTAGAAGACTATTCCTCGGTGGTTACCACACACTCCTCTTTCCCCTTTGCCCTTATATAGGGGACTATTATGCCAGTCTTCCAGTCATCGGGTGCACTCCCCTTCTCCCATGCTAGTTTGCACATTTTCCATACCCATTCTATCACTATCTCACCACCATACCTCAACATTTCCCCACACACTCCATCTGTTCCTGGTGCTTTCCCCAACTTCACTCTTTTCATGGCTTCCCACACTTCTGACCTCCTGATCCCCACCTCCTCCTCCACTACTTCTCTTCTTCTCCCTCCCATACCATATCCAGCTATGTTTGCTGGCTCTTCATTCCTTTCATTTAGCAACTCACTGAAGTACTCCCTCCATCTTTCGACTCTCTCTTGCTTCTCGGCTAGCATTCTCCCATTCTTATCTTTCACACCCTTACTGTTTCCCTTGCTACCTTCCCTAACTTTCTTGACTTCTTTCCAGAACAGTTTCTTACTCTCCCTCCATTTTACACTCAGATTCCTTCCAAATTCCTCATCTACTCTTCTCTTACTTTCCTTCACTACTCTCTTCACCACCCTCTTACTCTCCACGTACCTCGCTCGTTTCTGTCTCTCGGAATCTTCATTCCCTCTACTACCCAACCACTCTCTATATGCTTTCTTCTTTTCTTCCACAGCTATTCTTACCTCTTCTGTCCACCATGCTGTACCTTTCACTCCCCTCCCTCTTCTCCTCACTCCACACACCTCCTCACATGCTGCACAGATCTCATCCTTAAACACCTTGCTCATCTCCTCCACTTCCTCCATAACTTCCAAGTCGAACCCACCTAGTCGTCTTTCCACTGCTCTCCTGTACTCCTCCCTGATTTCCTCCTCCTGCAACCTCTCCACCCTCCTCACCATTCCACCCTCCTCTCGCCTCCCTCCCGCTCTCCTCACCCACTTCTTTTGTATCCTAACCTTAGCTACCACTACATAATGATCAGACAGACCCCCTCCAATACCCCTATACACCCTAGCATCCATCACAGATTTCTTCATTCGTTCATCCACACATACATAATCAATCAATGACTTTCGTTCCACCACTGTCTTATCCTTCATCGTCAACATCCGTTTCCACGTGTACCTGTGGATCATTCTGTGTCGGAAGAAGGTGTTGGCTATCCACAGCCTCCTCCCCACACATACGTCCACAAGTGCACTACCATTCCCATTCACCTCTGATGGTACCCCCCACCCTCCCACCACTCCCTCAACTTTCCTATCACCCACCTTACCATTCATATCCCCAATCAGAAATATTCTTTCGTTCTTGTCAAACTTCTCCAGGCACGCCTCCACATTCATCCAGAACTCCTCTTTCTTTCTTTCAAGTATATCCTCTGTCGGGGCATACACGCATACAATCACCCACGTTTGTATTCCTACTTTCATTCTCACCCACACAATCCTTGAACCCACAGACCCATACTCTCTTACACATTCCTTCCATTTGCTACTTACAAACAAACATGCACCTTCTCTCGCTGTTCCTTCACTCACTCCAGCACACACACCCATTCCACACTCCCACTCTCTCACATCTGAACCTTTCCATTTGGTCTCTGTCATTCCACATACATCCAGCCTGGCATTCACTAACACTTCCAGAACCTCTCTCTCTTTTGTGCCATCATTCATGCCACTAACATTCCACGTAGCCATTCTCAGAATGTCCGAAGGCATGTCCTTAGTCGGTCGTGGTTCGTCAACGTTGGTTCCGTCCGCATCCGAGGCTGTTCGTTCGTTTTTCCTTGCTTCGATATTTTTTCCGGGTGGGGGTCGCAAGCCCACCGACCCAACCTCTTTAGTCGCCTCTTACGACACGCAGAAGGCACGTGGGGCATATTCTATTCCCTAACCCCCAGGGGGGGTTCCTGCTTTATATAACAGTTCAAAATCCGATTCGATCATCTTAAGCAGCATCAGACTTTCTTCAGAAGATTCCTGTTCGATGCTTTAGGACTTTCATTCACTTTCTTTAATATAGGAGTGACAGTTTATTATTATTTAGAGTAACTTTAATTATACCTTCTTCTTGTTTGCATTAAATCATACCAGTGATTTAATTAAGCTCTCTATCTTTTTCCTTGTATACATTATTAACGTAATTGTATGTTGTTGTGATCAGGCTGTATCAGAGATCATCAGCCTGTAGTAGTAGTGCATTTATACCGAGTTATAGGATACCCCGCTATCGCAAATTTAACTCTGGAGGGTATAGGTGTTTTTGTGCGCCGGCATTATAAGTTCGAGGGTTGTATCTAGTGTTACCGTTGTGGCTGTGTGCCTTTCTAGTCCAATGATTAAGAGCCCTTGTTTTATACGAGTCCCGGTCGTAACAAGGTGCACTGTGCCCCTGTACAGAGCAAGAAGTGTGGTATGAGTAGAACCTCCCCACACATGTGAACAGTATTTAATGCATAGGTGCACTGTGCCCCTGTACAGAGCAAGAAGTGTGGTATGAGTAGAACCTCCCCACACATGTGAACAGTATTTAATGCATAGGTGCACTGTGCCCCTGTACAGAGCAAGAAGTGTGGTATGAGTAGAACCTCCCCACACATGTGAACAGTATGTAATGCATAGGTGCACTGTGCCCCTGTACAGAGTAAGAAGTGTGGTATGAGTAGAACCTCCCCACATGTGAACAGTATTTAATGCATAGGTGCACTGTGCCCCTGTACAGAGCAAGAAGTGTGGTATGAGTAGAAGCTCCCCACACATGTGATCAGTATGTAATGCATAGGTGCACTGTGCCCCTGTACAGAGTAAGAAGTGTGGTATGAGTAGAACCTCCCCACACATGTGAACAGTATTTAATGCATAGGTGCACTGTGCCCCTGTACAGAGCAAGAAGTGTGGTATGAGTAGCACCTCCCCACACATGTGAACAGTATTTAATGCATAGGTGCACTGTGCCCCTGTACAGAGCAAGAAGTGTGGTATGAGTAGAACCTCCCCTCACATGTGAACAGTATTTAATGCATAGGTGCACTGTGCCCCTGTACAGAGCAACAAGTGTGGTATGAGTAGAACCTCCCCACACATGTGAACAGTGTTTAATGCATAGGTGCACTGTGCCCCTGTACAGAGCAAGAAGTGTGGTATGAGTAGAACCTCCCCACACATGTGAACAGTATTTAATGCATAGGTGCACTGTGCCCTTGTACAGAGCAAGAAGTGTGGTATGAGTAGAACCTCCCCTCACATGTGAACAGTATTTAATGCATAGGTGCACTGTGCCCCTGTACAGGTCAAGAAGTGTGGTATGAGTAGAACCTCCCCTCACATGTGAACAGTATTTAATGCATAGGTGCACTGTGCCCCTGTACAGAGCAAGAAGTGTGGTATGAGTAGAACCACCCCACACATGTGAACAGTATTTAATGCATAGGTGCACTGTGCCCCTGTACAGAGCAAGAAGTGTGGTATGAGTAGAACCTCCCCACACATGTGAACAGTATTTAATGCATAGGTGCACTGTGCCCCTGTACAGAGCAAGAAGAGTGGTATGAGTAGAACCTCCCCACACATGTGAACAGTATGTAATGCATAGGTGCACTGTGCCCCTGTACAGAGTAAGAAGTGTGGTATGAGTAGAACCTCCCCACACATGTGAACAGTATTTAATGCATAGGTGCACTGTGCCCCTGTACGGAGCAAGAAGTGTGGTATGAGTAGCACCTTCCCACACATGTGAACAGTATTTAATGCATAGGTGCACTGTGCTCCTGTACAGAGCAAGAAGTGTGGTATGAGTAGCACCTCCCCACATGTTACAGTATTTAATGCATAGGTGCACTGTGCCCCTGTACAGAGCAAGAAGTGTGGTATGAGTAGAACCTCCCCACACATGTGAACAGTATTTAATGCATAGGTGCACTGTGCCCCTGTACAGAGCAAGAAGTGTGGTATGAGTAGAACCTCCCCACACATGTGAACAGTATTTAATGCATAGGTGCACTGTGCCCCTGTATAGAGCAAGAAGTGTGGTATGAGTAGAACCTGCCCACACATGTGAACAGTATTTAATGCATAGGTGCACTGTGCCCTTGTACAGAGCAAGAAGTGTGGTATGAGTAGAACCTCCCCACACATGTGAACAGTATTTAATGCATAGGTGCACTGTGCCCCTGTATAGAGCAAGAAGTGTGGTATGAGTAGAACCTGCCCACACATGTGAACAGTATTTAATGCATAGGTGCACTGTGCCCCTGTACAGAGCAAGAAGCTGCGTGGGGGTGAAGAACCCATGAAAGCTGTTGAGCACACCTAATGTCTGGGAAGTTGTTTTAACAAAATCGGTAATATGATCTTTCCAACGAAGGTCAGAAGAAGAATATATACCGAGAATTTTGAGAGAAGATGAAGGGCTGCTGTGTGTATCGTTAACAAGTAAGGGATAATCGTGTGGATGGTTGTGATGGGTAGATAGATGGAGAACATGGGATTTAGAAGCATCGGAAGCGACAAGGTTCTCTCTGCCCAAAGCGGATATAGTTGACTTGTGTGCTCAGTAAATCTAGTTGAATAGCGCTTTGAATTACATTTATAGGATGATTCTTCAAATTGTCTGTAGATAGGTACCCTCAAATGTTAATTAATGGTTTCAATAATCAATATATCCGGGCTATAAAAAATGGATGACAATCTCTCTGTGTACTTGGTTATATTATGTTGGTGTCTGACCATTTAATCCTTCCATGTAGAGCTGGGGACTAATGAACCTGCCTTGTTGATGTGCTGTGAAATGTTGACGGCAAACCTGGGTTCTCTGGGTTTCTACAGTATGAATGTAATTTTCTAACTTTACTCACAGACAATTGAAATGTCAGAAGTGTATAATATTATTCATTCAATTTAGCAATAGGCAATTACCCATTTTATTGATGAAACACAGGCAGTCCTTTATAACACTTTTTCTGTTCCTTAAATTTATATTATACGTTTCAGAGTTGTGTTACAATAAGATAAAATACTGATTGATTAATACAGCAAAACAAAAAACACTGTGTTTAGTTATTTGGAACTGCCAAATGCCATTGCATATTTCTAATGACAATAATTTACAATATGTAGACAATATACCAACTATAATAATGATTCGTTAACAATATACCAACTATTGATCTGTCAACAATATACTGACTATTGCTCTGTCAACAATATACTGACTATTGATCTGTTGACAATATACTGACTATTGATCCATCGACAATATACTGACTATTGGTCCATCAACAATATACTGACTATTGATCTGTTGACACTACACCGACTATTGATCCGTCGGCACTATACCAACTATTGATCCGTCGGCAATATACCAACTATTGATCTGTTGACACTACACCGACTATTGATCCGTCGGCAATATACCGACTATTGATCCGTCGGCAATATACCGACTATTGATCCGTCGGCAATATACCGACTATTGATCCGTCGGTAATATACCGACTATTGATCTATCGACAATATACCGACTATTGATCCGTCGGCAATATACCGACTATTGATCCATCGACAATATACTGACTATTGATCCGTTGGCAATATACCGATTATTGATCTATCGACAATATACCAACTATTGATCCATTGACAATAGTTGTTATTCACATACTGTACTTTAAGGGAAGCTTTGTTTTTTCTGGACCCCATTCTCCCTCGTGTTGATCCCTATTAGTTTTTAAGATTTTGAGACGTTCGTTCCACTAGTCTGGCTACTTTAAGACACCTATGTCATTATTACTTTGGACATGGAACATTCATAATAGTAATATGAATGTTTTATTTAAGGTACGGGTTAGATTAGTTGAAATAATCCCAAGATGATGTGTGTTCCACTTCGAGCTTTTACACAAAGGACACCTAGGACCGCTGAACAGAGAGACACACCATAATACGTCCCTCCTACCATGGGTCTGTACTGATAATTAATGTTTATCAGAAGGTTTAGTATCATTGTTGTAAATGATCTTGTATACATTTGCCATTTACAATAAGAGATTTAATCTCACTGTTGTAGAGTTAGGTAACTTTTGTAGGAGATATGAGTACGCCTCTTCCTATTTGCTTAGGCATATGAGTTATAATTGTAGCGTGTTGTTTCTGATAGGTGGTGCACCAGGCGAGGTCGCTGTACTGGACACTGAGGATATCCAGCGCCACACAGAGGGACTCTGGTGTCTACGAATGTCATGTCAATTCAGACCCCAAGATCACTCATCATATCAAGCTGTTGATTACAGGTATGATTGGGAAATGACTGAATATTGGAAAACATGTAAATTCCAGACGAGTAGAATTTACTTTATTTGTGGGATAGATAAATGAGACACAAATCTTCAGCTCACCTTAACTCACACTTAGCAACATGAATTGTAGAAAAGTGCCCGATCTTTTGTGTAGCGTTATATCAACCAATACATAAATGCTACACAGTTTATTACAGACCCCCAAATAACTCATCATGCAAATTTAGAGACACAGATAGCAGGATGATGTATATTATTGAATTTCCTTAGCAAAACATCTTACCTACACTCTCCTGCAATACAATAGGATAAATCCAAGTCTTACCATGCGCCATCACTGACATTTAATCCTGAGCATTTCATGGCATATGACCCTTGGAGGTAAGGAGGCCTCTGACATTTGTGCCATAAGATAGTGGACAGTGTTCTATAGCCTTGACATGTAATCCGTCTGAGGGGAAAAACCCTAATCACTTCACCCACGGCTTCCTTTGATCTTAGGGAAACCAACTGGGTGTAGCGATGTTTGCGCTCGTGGTCTGTTTAAAATAAACATCGTCATTAACACCAAAACAACATGACGAAAAGTTGTGAGAACAATCTCAAGTTTTGATCTTGGGCATCCTTTGGGGATAGCTTGTCACGGCTGGCTAAGTCAACATGACCAGATCGGTGTTCATCATGACGTGCGTAAGGCAGTAACCCTAGTACCCTGACACTTGAAGTGGGTTGGGTCACTTGCACCAACATTTTATTTTGGGATTGGTTATGGCAGGGCAATTGCTTCATGATCCTTATTCTGGTTTTCATGTCCGAAGCAGCCTACTGTATGTGACTTGAAACTGCTAAACCTTGTCAGATGATGAGCTATTACCCATTCTGTTTGGAGGCCAAGATCTCTCCAAAGTGAAGTTGCTCATCAGTGATGAGACTGAGTGGAGGTTTTGATGTGGCGATCCTCTCCTTGCATAGTTCTGTACTGGAGGTTGCACCAGTAGATGAAGCTAGGCTATACTATTGCTGATGTTGAAGGTATTTGTGATTCAACCTCTAATAATAATAATAATAATAATAATAATATTGTTGTTAGGTTTTCCGTAACATGAAATATACCATGCAATACGCTAGTCTCCTTTTATTCACCAGATCATCAACAACTGGATGGTTTCCTTGGCGCCAGACCTTCCATCACCACCACCACAACAGACCCAAGTAAGATTAACCCCCTCTGTACCGCCGACGTCTTCTTAATTTCTTTTTAGCTATATTTAGACAATTTTGTGCAATTTTAGAAGGATTTGTGGTAGTAAAAGAGTTAAGTGTCATGGTTCGAAGCCTGTTAAGTGCTGGAAGCCCATTTTAAGCTGAATTAAATCGTCTAATAGTAGCTAGAATAAAATAAAATAATATTAATCGTCAGTACAGAGGGATAACAAATCTGAGTACACTCGGATGCCATAGTCTCTAACCCCCTCATAGAAATGTGAAGACCCCCAAATGTTTTTTGTTATGCCATTATATCCATCTGGATTGAGTTTTGGATATAACTTGCTTTTCAATATACAGTATAACCTTATGGGCTGGTCCTATCCAGAATAAGATTTGGCATCCTCTACCCGACCTTAGCCGTTTCTGTCTGTCTCTTTTACTGTCCCACTTTTCCTTCGGGCAGGGGGCTAGGAATCCTCCTCCCCTTATAAAATTCACCAACAAGGATAGATATAGGGTATGGGTGAGGGAACACGAAAGTGGTACCGGTCCCTATGAATTAGAACTTTAAATGTTCCTGTTAGGGCCCTGTCTTGAGTTGGCCACCCCCAGCTATGGGGTATGTGCCTGAGTATATACATACATCCATACGTACATACATGCAAGTGTACAATGTCAATACTGTATGCTTACCCAGGCACAGCAACCCATTCTGGTACCAAGATTTGGAAAGAAGAGAAAACAAAATCAAGAGTTAGGAAAAAGCACTCTGTTCTAGCTAACAAACATTATTCTATAATAATGAAACAAAAAAGTCCTCTTATAGGAACAAAACTACTACCATCTTCTATATCATTCATTATTTTGACTACACTCATTGGTTAGTATTATAACTAGCATGTATGTTTCCTAAAATCTATCTATCTATCTATCTATTGCCTGACGCCGCGATCCCCTAAGGGGTGGTCACGAACGAACTGCCCCCATGCACCTCTGTCCCCGGTCAGTCGACGCCCCTCCCCCCAACCAGCACCGCCTTCGTTCATATACTTCCTCACTCCATCCTTTCACCTCTCTTTCGGTCTACCTCTCCCTCTCTGTCCCTCCACCTCGCTCTCGTACACCCTCTTAGTCATTCTCTCGCTTTCCATACGTTCCATATGGCCGAACCATTTCAAGTTGTTCCTTTTCACACTTTCCAGCACATCTACCTCCACACCACACCTCCTTCTTACTTCCTCATTAGTCTGTCTATCCCTCCATGTAACTCTGCACGCACTTCTTAGGTAATTCATTTCCACTGCTCTCGCTCTTGGTCTGAGTCTCTCAACCAACGTCCATGCTTCGCTTCCGTAAGTCAGTGTCGGGATTACCACACTGTCATGCTAGGACTTCTTCACTTCCATACTGACCACCCTATTTCTTGTTACTGATTTCAGCATTCCTACAACCCTCTTCCCCTGTTGTACCCTCTCGCACTTGTTCATCCATAGTCCCATCTTTACTCAACACACTGCCCAGATACTTAAAAGAGTTGACGATCTCCATAGCCTGACCGTTCAGCTTCACCTCACACTCTGTGACTTCACCCCTTTCGAAGGCACACTTTCTCCTCCACAATGCAGAACTTCTGCTTATCAGAATTCATTTATCCCCAGAGCTACTACTCTTTGGAATTCACTTCCCTCGAATTGCTTTCCACAAACTTACAATCAACAAATGTTTAAATCCAGTTGTTACAAACATTTTATGAATGGAGGATGCCTTTAGGCACATGGACCTTTTTGTTTTATCTGTGTTTTTCCTTCCTCCATTCATTGTCTCTTAAAAAAAAAAAAAAAAAAAAAATTGTAGACTACTATCTCTTTTAGATTTGTTCATACCTACATAAACTACCATTCCCTTCCCTAAGCTCATACAGTTCTGAAAAATGATTAAAATCAGAATGCTTTGTATATTTTTACCTGTCTTGATTGTATAAGCTAATATACTGCGCTTACACAGCCCCCAGGGTATTGTTAGAAGGATCCTCTGAGCGACACATCCAGGCTGGCAGTGTTCTAACTTTGACCTGCCTTATACACCACCCTCCCCGCCACCCTCCACCTCACGTACTCTGGCACCAAGGAAACAACACCATCGACTACGACTCTCCCAGAGGAGGCATCTCTATAAAGGTAATCATTAAATCTTGCTATAGTGAGAACAAACATAGGAGATAAGCCTGTTGCATCTCTCTCGCTATTCTATCGCTCCTACAATTACGTAATCCACAGACATAGTAATGGATTCAAATATAGCATTTATAAGAAGCCGACTAATGTATCATCTTATGTTCATTATTATTCCTCAAGTGAAGCATTCAGTTTTCTCGTCCATGTTTCTGCAATCCTTTCGTATTTGTAGTCCAGAGTTTTTAGATGACGAAATTCAATGAATATATGACACAGGTACAAAGTTAAAATACCCTAAATCTTGCATTGATGTTTCTCTCAAACAAGCAAGAAACTCATTTTATAGAGTTAATCTTAAACCAGAAACTAATTTTCATAATATGCTAAAGTTACCATACCAATCTAATCTCCTCCATGTACTTCCTATGCTGACAATGTGTAATGTTAATGTTGTTTATTGTAACAACAATACTACTAGGAATATACTCATAACAAAAAATCCTGATATTTAAGGTGGATGCATAGACAAACTCCCTTGCAAAAATTGTAATAACATATACAGTATATTGGACACTGGAAAAAAACTAGCCATTATAATTAAACAGCATGTGACAAGTGTTCAAACAGGACAAGTCTCAAACGGTGTCTTTATACATGTACGAGATTATGACCACAATATTGATGGGGTTAATGCTTCATCAATTGTTTCATGCAAATCATATGTTGACAGGAATATAATATAATCCAGTTGCATTAAACATATAGATAATGTAAAGATGAATATAAGCAGTGGCATGTACAACTAGATAATTTCATTGTCAATTGTATATGTTAACAAATCAAAATTTAGGGTTTCATTTTTTTTTATTAGAGATAAGGTTTTATAACTGCTTCAGCCATACAGTACCTTCTGTATTTTAACTCATATATATTGACTCAATATTTGTGTCACATTTCGTAACAATTGGTTTTGATCGTTATTATTTGTTTAATGAACCATACCGGTATTATACTGTATTATGACGAGATATTAATACAACTGAAATTTAAAATAATCCTTTGAGTCTTTTATTGATGAATATCACTCTGTTTTTCCTTTATATTTTTTATATTTCTTAGTATGATTTTGTATTTTTTTTCTTTTTCGTTTAGGTATTTGCACTTCAATAATATCACACTGTATAATTATGATCATTCTCTACCTGTCCTCTGTCCCCTGAAAATGTAATACACGAAGGCGTTTGGAACTCGGTTTTTATTCTCCTTCCTTCCCTGTGGATATTCAGCATTATATAAGTTCACATGTTGCTGTGACTGTCTTGCATATATATATATATATATATATATATTTATATATCAGTGATAAGTTTGTTCTTGGGGAACCTCAAGTAACAGATGAAGAGGATACACAGGGTAGCAGCAAACAGCATGGTGCAGGATAAAAATTATGACCAGGTGGAGGGGCCAGTACTTTATTTAGCGGTCAGACAAACGTTTCGACACTCGTGTGTCATCTTCAGTGTTCTAGAAAACAATAATAAAACATATAGCAAATATTTAATAATAAAATCGCGAAAGCGAGTATATTATAACTAAAAATGTAGCCTCAACATAGCTACACTGGGAAATATTTAATGTAGCCTCAACATAGCTACACTGGGAAATATTTAATGTAGCCTCAACATAGCTACACTGGGAAATATTTAATGTAGCCTCAACATAGCTACACTGGGAAATATTTAATGTAGCCTCAACATAGCTACACTGGGAAATATTTAATGTAGCCTCAACATAGCTACACTGGGAAATATTTAATGTAGCCTCAACATAGCTACACTGGGAAATATTTAATGTAGCCTCAACATAGCTACACTGGGAAATATTTAATGTAGCCTCAACATAGCTACACTGGGAAATATTTAATGTAGCCTCAACATAGCTACACTGGGAAATATTTAATGTAGCCTCAACATAGCTACACTGGGAAATATTTAATGTAGCCTCAACATAGCTACACTGGGAAATATTTAATGTAGCCTCAACATAGCTACACTGGGAACTGTAGCCTCAACATAGCTACACTGGGAAATATTTATGTAGCCAAAGGGGGTCTTAAGGGGGGTCTTTAAAGATATATAGAGACTCTAAAATCCTAAGGTTACCGGTATTACAGGAGTCAAGAATGCTAAAATCTTTATAGCTTACAGCAAGGTTACAACCGTAGCAATGCTCTCTCACGGCTGAATGAGGAGGGTTACTGATGGGGAGGCCGGTTCTACTGGACTGACCCTTGTGCTCATCCATCCTTACTTTGAGAGCTCGTATTGTGCTCCCAATGTAGCCATTTTTGCAAAATGGACAGGTAAATTTATAAACGATGGATGAGCGAAGTTCAGTGGGAAGTCTATCTTTGTAGTGAAACAGGGATCGAATCTTAAATTCATTCTTGTGAATTATTTTAAAATTGATATGAGGGAAGAAATTAGGTAATTTGTTGTTCAGTAATCTTTCTATTTTTTCTGATACCTTTCCAAGAAAGGGTAAACTAATATAAAAATCCTCCTTTTTAACAGTGAGCACAGGTTGTCTAAGTTGGTACAATTTAATTAGGAAATTCCTCAATTGCTTGTTGAAGAGGTCACTGGTGAAGCCATTATTAATAAAAAAGTCTCTAAGGAAGGATATCTCGCGGTGAAAAGGCTGTATGTCGAAGTCAAGTTGTACGCCCTGTGAAGAAGGGTTTTACTTGCATTAATTTTGAATCTGAGTGGACAGTAGCTAAAAAAGCTAATACCGAGACCGGAAAAGGTGGGTTTTCTAAAGATTGAGATAACAAGTATGTCATTAACTTTGGTAAGTAGAAGGTCGAGGAATGGCAACGTGTTATTTACCTCGTTTTCGCTAGTGAAATTTAAATTTTTGTGCTGTTTATTTAGGTAATTTAGAAACAAGGGGGTATGACTTTTATCTTTAAAGACCAGCAGGGTGTCGTCGACATATCTACGGTAGAGGATAGGTTTGAAAGCGGGAGGGCAGTTGTCTAGCCAGATTTGCTCCCAATAACATAGGAAAACATTGGCTAAAGTACTGCCTAGTGGGGATCCCATCGCTACCCCATCAGTTTGTTTATAGATTTGGTTATTAAATATGAAATGGCAATCTTGTACGCATGCTGATAGAACGTTTCTGAAGAAGGATTGACTCATACCCATAAAAGTCTCAAATTGGTTGAACAAAAGTTTGACACAAAGGTTCAAAGTTTCAGTTAAGGGGACGTTGGTGAATAAGGAGGTTATATCAAAGCTACATAGGTATGACGAGGGAGGTAATTTGTAGTTTGAGAGGGAAGTGAACAATTCATAGGAGTTCTTAAGGGTATAATCGTTCGTAGTGAACGCTGATAAAAGTTGGGAGCAAAATTTAGCAAGCTTATAAGAGGCAGTATTATATGCGGCAAGAATGGGTCGAAGAGGGACAGTGGTCTTATGGATCTTAGGGAGGCCATACAGAAAAGCCAAGGATTAACCTGCAGGCTTCATAGCATTAGCTAATTGCTCCGAGACTGTATTTAAATTTACCATAGATTTAAGTAATCTATTTATTCGATCTTCGATTTTAAGACTTAGTTTGAAAATATCAGTTTGAATTAGCTTAGTAAATTTGGAAACGTCTCTCAGGATGTCGTACATTTTTGAGAAATAGTCATCTTTGTTGAGTAACACAACTCCTACCTTTACCTTTGTCGGGACGACAGACCACTAGGTCTTCTTTCTTACCAAATTGTTTGAGGATATTTATATAATTTTTTGTAAATATTGGGGAGAAGACATTTTGAGATTTAAAACCATAGAATTCCTTACAGGCAACATTGCGAATAAATTGGACAACAGACTTAAATTCGACACCGGTAGCCAACCTACAAGTTTTAAGCCTAGAGACCAGGCTTTCGAAGGCAGTAAAGTATTGACAAAAATTTGGTTTAAAAATGGGCAGGTTAAAATCAAGTCCAAAGGACAGCAAAAAAGATTCTCTAGTAGACAGAGTTACATTGGAGTAGTTAAAGATAACCTTTTTGGGATCACATGATTTGAGAGCAGAATTGGCACCTAAGTTAACAAGTTTTTTTTCATGGGTCTGTTTTACATTTTTTCTCAAACCTTCAACTATACGTCTTATAAAAGTCTTCAAGCAGATAAAGTCTATATACGAAACTAAGTTGCGCAGTGCATTACGAGATTCATTGACTAATTGTTCAAGATTGTTTATTTCTTTTTCTTTTGTGAGTATTTCTAAATTTAATCGTTTTTCTTTCCATGATTGATAAAGTTCCGAGTTTTGTAAGCTTTTTTTGTATAATTTGAATTTCAAGAATTTGGGAAAGACATTGAAAGTCCTACAGCAATTAAGAAAGTATAGATCTAATTTTCTTTTTTCCAATTTGCACGAGCACTGTTCATATTTTCGAAACCCCTTTAGAGCTGGGGATCCATACCTGCTTCGTAGTATGTCAGTGATGGGTTTGTTCTTGGGGAACCTCAAGTAACAGATGAAGAGGATACACAGGGTAGCAGCAAACAGCATGGTGCAGGATAAAAATGATGACCAGGTGGGGGGCCAGTACTTTATTTAGCAGTCAGACAAACGTTTCGACACTCGTGTGTCATCTTCAGTGTTCTAGAAAACAATAATAACACATATAGCAAATATTTAAAAATAAAATCGCGAAAAGCGAGTATATTATAACTAAAAATGTAGCCTCAACATAGCTACACTGGGAAATATTAAATCACAATGGATATGCTGCTACCCTGTGTATCCTCTTCATCTATATATATATATATATATATATATAGGGGAGGTGTGGTGGAGTGGTCTTTTCACTGGACTGGTAATCCAATAGACCCGGGTTTGAATCCCGATATGTCAATGGGAAGATATTATTGGGATGGAATTTGTGCTGTACCTAGTATCAGTGCATTAACACAAAGCCCACCGAAACGCCAAAAAAATACCCTCATTGTTCCCTGATTGAATAGCACTGTATGAATATAACCATATTCAAAATATGCTACAGAGAGACAATGCCTAGTGAGTTAATTTCTCAATTGGTTGCGTTCTGAGAGTGAGGGTCCGAGTCTAGGGGGTAAGAAGGTGAAGCACGGAGGCAAAGCAGCTTCAGAGATGGGGTTGCTTCGGGCCGTGGGTGGGTATTTCACATGTCTCACTCCCTAGACTGGAGCGAGACTTCACAGGCTTTACCGTTTTGAGCGACGTAATGTACAGGCTCTCAGCCTATGCCTTAGAGGGAGTAGATGGATAGAAGAAAAACAAAATATATATATACAGTATATACATACAATAATAGTAATACGTTTCAAATGACGAAGTTGTTATTTTTGGTGATCGTTGGAAGTAGACATAATATTATTGCAAAGGTCCTAGGTAGTGTACCGAATATGCAGTAAATCATTTGATGCACATACTTATATTATATTGTTACTTCAAATTGTCTTAGATATGTCTTGTGTATTCCTCTACAGGTTGAGACGTTGGACGGTCTAACCCGGAGCCAGGTGACGGTGATGGGTGTGAGGGAGTCAGACAGTGGCCAGTACACCTGTAGTCCTGCCTCCCTACCTACTGTCTGCCTTACTGTCCACGTTACTGACGGTCAGTTACTGTCCTGCCTCCCTACCTACTGTCTGCCTTACTGTCCACGTTACTGACGGTCAGTTACTGTCCTGCCTCAATACCTACTGTCTGCCTTACTGTCCACGTTATTGACGGTCAGTTACTGTCCTTCCTCCCTACCTACTGTCTGCCTTACTGTCCATGTTACTGACGGTCAGTTACTGTCCTGCCTCCCTACCTACTGTCTGCCTTACTGTCCACATTACTGACGGACAGTTACTGTCCTGCATCCCTACCTACTGTCTGCCTTACTGTCCACGTTACTGATGGTCTGTTACTGTCCTGCCTCACTACCTACTGTCTGCCTTACTGTCCACGTTACTGATGGTCAGTTACTGTCCTGCCTCACTACCTACTGCATGCCTGTCTTAGTGTCCACGTTACTTACGGTCAGTTACTGTCCTGCCTCCCTACCTACTGTCTGCCTTACTGTCCACGTTACTGACGGTCAGTTACTGTCCTGCCTCACTACCTACTGTCTGCCTTACTGTCCATGTTACTGACGGTCAGTTACTGTCCTGCCTCCCTACCTACTGTCTGCCTTACTGTCCACGTTACTGATGGTCAGTTACTGTACTGCCTCCCTATACCTACTGTCTGCCTTACTGTCCATGTTACTGACGGTCAGTTACTGTCCTGCCTCCCTACCTACTGTCTGCCTTACTGTCCATGTTACTGACGGTCAGTTACTGTCCTGTCTCCCTACCTACTGTCTGACTTACTGTCTACGTTACTGACGGTCGGTTACTTTCCTGCCTCCCTACCTACTGTCTGCCTTACTGTCCATGATACTGACGGTCAGTTACTGTCCTGCCTCCCTACCTACTGTCTGCCTTACTGTCCACGTTACTGACGGTCAGTTACTGTCGTGCCTCCCTACCTACTGTCTGCCTTACTGTCCATGTTACTGATGGTCAGTTACTGTCCTGCCTCCCTACCTACTGTCTGCCTTACTGTCCACGTTACTGACGGTCAGTTACTGTCTTGCCTCCCTACCTACTGTTTGCCTTACTGTCCACGTTACTGATGGTCAGTTACTGTCCTGCCTCACTACCTACTGTCTGCCTTACTGTCCACGTTACTGACGGTCAGTTACTGTCCTGCCTCCCTACCTACTGTCTGCCTTACTGTCCATGTTACTGACTGTCAGTTACTGTCCTGCCTCCCTACCTACTGTCTGCCTTACTGTCCACGTTACTGACGGTCAGTTACTGTCCTGCCTCCCTACCTACTGTCTGCCTTACTGTACACGTTACCGAGTTCTGGAAAGCTGCTGTAGCAAGAGTGATAGGATGGTCTTTTTTCCAGAAAAGTCAGATGAAAAAGAAACACCAAGAATATTGAGGGATAATGAAGGGTTGTTAGTGTGTTCCTGATGAGTAAGGGATAGTAGAGTGGTAGATTGTGGCAGGTAGATTGATGGAGACATTTGGTTTTGGTAACATTGAAAGCAACAAGGGTATCTCTGCCCCAACTGGATATCAATGATAGATCAGAAGAAAAGTGTGCTATCGCATCATCACATAAAGTAACTGCATGTTGGGATTATGGTATGATATCAGTGGAAGTTAATTATATATCTAAGCTATAATCCAAACAAATCAATCTAAGTCAAATTACTCTAAGTCTAAATTGAAATTATTCTAAATTTAAGCTAAATTACACCTAAAGGTCACTCACGTATGTTTATATTCAAATAAGGTTCAAAGGGTTACTTATACACCAGGATTTAACTCACCAATATCTCCATGTGACAATAAGACAAAGGAAAAATGCCGGCCCAATATGGCGGACGGCGGGGAAGACGAGCCGGCTCAATAGCACAGCTCAAGGAAAGAACAAATGATTATGATATGGTAATGGACATGAGTAGAAATGCTTAGCTGTCAGTCATTTCGTCGATGAGAGTGTTGTCGAAGTGTATGTGTAGTTATTGCTGGCTGTATACTGGAAATATAGGCACAATAGCACAATTAAATGAGGCAGAATATATGTTGATAGGGTGATGTCTGCAAAAGCTCTGAGGTCCCTCGGACCTGGACTTGCTGCCTTGGCCAACACCAGGCGGGAAAACTATCGTACCGCGTCTAGGTTGCTTAATGCGATAAATTAATATATACGATAAATTTATATATACTACATTATACCGTGTCAATATTGCTTAATAGCATATTAGGCCTTTTATAATCTTAACTTACTTACAACTTGCAATCTTACTATTCACGATCTAATATTCCTACGCCGTACCGCGGGAATGACCGTTAAACTATCGCATCTATCTAGACACGATACAAAGACGTACTTTAGCACATAAATTGCCTATCTCTATCGCATTACACGATACACTCCCCCCGCAAGAAAACCTGAACCTTAAATTAAAGTTGCCCAGAGGCTATTTTCTGATGCCACTTTTCAACGGCGCCAGCAGCAGCGCGTCTGGGACGCGTCCCGGTCCGAGGGTGATCAATATCAGTAAGAAGTGAATCATCATGTTGAGAATCCTCGGACCCAGCAATATCAGGTGGAGCCTCAGATTGTAAAGAAAAATCGAGCTCCAAAGCGTACAAACGTGCGATTGGACGAACAGTAGTTCCAGTGGCTGTGTTCAATAGCGCCACTCGCTCTACAGAGTCTTCCCCCTTGTACACCTCCAACACGCGGCTTAATTTCCAGTATAAACGAGGACTATCTTCTCTTATTAAAATCACCTCCCCAACAGTAGGTGCTGATGATCTACCAGAGGGTTTGATACTCCTTTCCCTCAATGCTAGCAGACATTCGTTAATCCACCTTTTTCTAAAGTCCTCGATTACCTTCGATATATACTGGTATCACTTAGACACCGCTGCTGCAGAGTACAACGAAGGATTCTCTAGTTCTACAATTGACTGGAAATCGGACGGAAATGCAGCCAATGGTTTACCGTAGAGTAAGTGAGCTGACGTTAATGGTAGTGGTTCTTGCAGGTCGGTGTACACATACGTAAGCGGACGATCATTCACGACTGCTTCTATTTCAGTGAGGACTCTCATCAACTCGCTCTTCTTCAATAGAGCATGTCCTACTACCGCTCTTAGTCCTGATTTAACTATGCCAACACACCGTTCCCACATTCCACCAAACCAAGGTGCCTTAACTGGGATGAACCTCCATTCGCACTTCTTTTCTCTCATAAAAGCGATGATTGTAGGATCACTGCTCATATCCTTGAGGTATCTGGATGCCTCGATAAATGTAGGAGCATTGTCGCTAAGTACTAGTTGAAGGAATGAACGACGTGCACAAATCCATCTAAATGCCAGCATAAATTCCTCACTAGACATACTGTTACATAATTCTAAGTGTACCGCGCGAGACGTTGCACAGGTAAACAATAATATACGTATATTGTAGACCTTATCTTGCTCTCTCGTCTTCAATGCACGTGTAATCTAACCCTACAGCTTGGAAGGGCTCGATATGTTTTGCACAGCATTCAGGTAAAGGCGGAGCTGGTCCAGTCACATGTTTACTCTTTAGTCTCTGGCATATCACACACTTCCTTACTACGTGTCGAGCTACTTGTTGAACTCTGGGTATCTACCATGTGAGACGTAAATTCGATATGATGTGATAGACCCCGTAGTGTTTTACTTCCTTATGTGCACGTATGACCAATAGGTCAGTAACGTGATGTCTTGCTGGCATAAGTACAGGACGATTTGTGCCGTCCGTTGCCCCTGACCACTTCAGGCGACCCTCACACCTGATGAGGTCATTATCTAGGTGCAACCTCAGTTGACGCACTAAGTTAGGCATTATTAACTTATTAGAGCATTGCAAAGATTTTAATTCATTGGAAAAGGTTTCTGCTTGAACCCATATAATCAAAGTTACTTCAGCTGCATTATATTCACGAGCA
Organism: Paralithodes platypus; assembly: GCA_032716605.1. NCBI lineage: Eukaryota > Metazoa > Arthropoda > Malacostraca > Decapoda > Lithodidae > Paralithodes > Paralithodes platypus. Next base: position 41,584,831 of record CM064512.1, read on the forward strand.
TTAATGATGTGACCCTTATTGCAGAGTTGGCCCGTTACTTTAACCTTGATGTTGGATACAAATCTCAACACCCAAGCTACAACTCTGACTAATTTATTATAGTCACCGAATCTTGCCCACTCTATTACTGGATCCGGTGGCTTATTTGGTTGGGCTGGAACTGTCACTGTTTCCGGTGGCAGAAGTCCCTCACCAACAGCTTGCCATATCGTCCATTCATTCTAATGGAGCAGCCAATTTGGACCATGCTACCACAATTCGGACTTTATTAACTAGTTAGCCGTTATACCCATAGTTATGAGATCACTAGGGTTGTCTTTTGTATTTACATAATGATATGCAACATTTGGCAATAGGGCCCTAATCTCATCTACCCTATTTCGCACATAAACTGGCAGAGACTTCTTGCTATGTACCCAGTTGAGTGCTACTTGACTATCGCACCATACGTGAACGGCTTCAATATTCAACTCGCTCTCGTACGCTGCGTGTACATGTTGCACCAGACGTGCTAATAGCAGCATGGCAGTCAATTCCATTTTAGGGATAATTACTTTCTTGACCGGTGCTACCTTGGCCCGGGCTGTAACTAAATGGGCCCCAAATGAAGTAACAACATAAATGGCTACCCCGTATGCCGAGGTGCTAGCATCGCAGAATGTATGTAATGTAACGTCACCAAATGCCGCCAACTTACGAGGTAGCTGTTTAGTACATATGATGTCATACTCTTTGAACAATAATGTCCCTTGATCATTTAAGTCCTCGGGCAAACTTTGTCATCCCATCCTACGTTTCGTCTCCAAACGCCCTGCATCAGAATCCTAGCTCTTATGGTAATGGGTAATGGATAAAAAACATGGCGAAACTTTGCTCAACAGACTGAAGTAACTTTGATTATATGGGTTCAAGCAGAAACCTTTTCCAATTAATTCAAATCTTTGCAAAGCTCTTCGAGTGCGTTCCTGTCTGCTGAACAAAAGACTTTGTTTGAAAGGTTAGAAGGTCTTGTTTTGGTTGCCAGATCATCCCCAAATCTCTGGTCTTTTCCTGGTTATGAGATTCTGTACCGTCCATCTGAATTAAACGCTGAAGATTTTCACTGTTAGTAACCCACTCGCGGAGAAATAAATGAGCTTCTGTGAACAATCTACGTGCTTGCCAGTAGGTACATAATAATTCATCCTGACTATCACTAGAACCCTGCAAATTGTCTATATACAACCAGCGAGATAGTTTATTAGTGTCCTCATGAGTATCTGACAGATGTTTCTTAATTGTGGCATTTAACAAGAACCTGTAGCACCAAAGAGTACGACCCGAAAACAGTAGATCACGACCGGATTTCCAGAGTCGCTAATGTCTTCGAACCAAAGAAAGCGAGTGACATCTCTATCTTCCTCCTGCAATTTGACCATCAAGAAGACTTTCTCAATATCACTGGTAAAAGCATATTGCCCCAGTCTAAATCGCAATAGGTGTTGAGACAAATCCGACACCATGGACGGACCAGTCAGTAAGCAATCATTTAGACAGGGCTGTTGACCTTTGTGACCCGAGCAGTCGTACACCACACATATTGGTGTGGTGGCAGTGTCTTTTTTCACCCCATGATGGGCTAGCTAGTGAACCCTACCCTTCCTAATTGGTTCTTTCACATTGACTCGTTCTATGAAGCCTCAGTCTAAGTAGTTCCGAAATACAGCATCATACGCCTGGCGCGTGCTCGGTTCATGTGTTAATTTACGCTGTATTGCGCGCAATCGACCCAATGCCAATCCTTAATTTGTTGGCAGGCTCATCTCACTATCTTTCCAGGGTAGACTAACCTTGTATTGTTTTTCTGCGACACAATAGCTCACAGACTCCTCAAACTTCTTTATCGCAATTTCCGAGTCACAATCAGTCTTCACAAGATTAATGCCTATGTGATCTAATTTCCACAGTCTTTCCAGGTCGAACTCGGCAGTCATTTTAGGGTCACTAGGTTGGGAATCTTCCCTTCCCAACTCCTCTGCCGCAGTTACATTCACCCTTAGTATAGAGACCGTGTCAACCAAGATGTTTGACTGTGTGGTATATACCTTTCCGCTCATGCAATAGCCAAATTTAGTGTGGATTAGAATTACACCACACATTCTTTTAAATCCAGGGTATACTATATCATAATAGTAATCAACACCAAGTATAACATGCACCTCACTTTGATCTCCCATGGGATCTAACAAGTAAACCCCTTTGCTACGTAATGCATGTTCCACCTTCTTCACTCCTACAGATACATATTCTGGTAGGGTGTCTACTATGATACATGTCATAAAGTACCTTTGTTTACGGTAAAAATATGAAATCTCCGCTATTTCTTAGTCTTGTTTGTCAGTAACCCCCATAAAGCCCTGCAGTCGAAGAGTCTCAGCCCCTACGATTCGGTGCTTAAGTCCCATTAATATGGACCTTTTTTATAAAGGACCCCTGAGACCCCTGATCGAGAAGCACCCGACAAACTTTGTTACTGTCATTACCTTCCATGGGAATCCTTATAGTGGGCAATATAGTGGTGTCTTTCGTACTACCTAATGTCAAAGTTGTAGTACACTCTGGTTTGTCATCTTTGCCTTTGTCAACGGTACGACACAACTTGTCGAAGTGATGTTCTTTACAGTGACGACAGGGCCTTAAGTACGTAGCAGTACATTGCCCTTGCTTACCATGTTCTCTACTCAGACAACCTGCACTCAGCTTCATCCTTTTCGATTGTGCTAATTTTAACTCATTTGTTGGGTATTTTACACAGAAACTCCATTTATGCTTGTTATTATTACAAAGTTTACATAAAGTCTGTGCAGGTTTCTTGTATGTACCCTCTTTCTTTCCCCTGGTCCCCACCGTCATACTTATTGTCCCCCTCATTTCAACATTCCCACTTCCTCCTGACACATTCATTCTCCCATTGTTCAACTGTAAATTACTGATTTCTTTACTGAACTGAGTTTTAAACTCACCCAGATCAAATGATCTGACCTTGTCGAGTATTGTCATAGGAAGCTTCTGTCTTAGTACAATAACTATCATTTCCTGTGAGGTCAGCCCTAGGGTGTCTAGTGATCGAGTATGGCATTCCACGTCTGCTCTAAATATTGCTAATTCATCAACCTTAAATTTTGGTTCTGTCAGATTTAACAAGGCGACGACATGGGCCATTTTCAATTGTTCCCGATCCCAGTATATTGACTGTAATAATTGTACTGCCTCAAGATAACTATCACCTACTACCGCGAAACCCTCTATTAGATGTAAGGCCTCTCCTTCCGTTTGTCCTTTCAGGTAATTAAATTTCCGGACATTATCCAAAGTGGATTCATGTACGGTAGATCTAAATACGTCCCAAAAGCAAACCACTCTGTCAAATTACCCCCAAATGTAGGTAAATTGTGCTTTGGGAGGTGCACAGTATGTTTTGGATCAGCCCTTCTTTGGGCATCATTATCGCCTTCCTTCTTGTTCACGACAGCACGCTGTAATAAGTGCTTCGTTTTGAAGACTGTTTTATCATATACGGTGCGATTTTCACACTCTGCTACTATCTCATCATCCTCCGTAATGCTTGCCACAATCACCTCACTTAGAGCAACAATACGACTATGTGTAACCTGGACATTATCTAGTCTAGCCTCCAATTCCTCGAGGTCAACAGTAATGATAATAAAAGTATTGACATAGACTATTAATCTATTTAACACTCCCCTGAGTCCTGCCCTCTGATTTTTCGGAGCTTTACTTTGCGCCCCTCCAGACGGTATCTCATTCGATTTACTCATCTTTACGTAAACCTGTAGGCTATCTACACCTTACAATGCTACAATGTTATACCACCACGGCAAAATAGTAGCCTAGTCAAGAGATGCCGAACGGCAGACTTCTTTGTTATGGAGAAAAAATAGTACAATAAATTGGCAATACCTACACTAAAAGGCCAAATGAACAAAGAAAATGTTATGTCAGGTCAGGTGTCATAGGAAGTCTGAAAAATGAAATTAAATATTATTATTGGAGGAAAATTATAGGTGGGATGCAAGATTTAAGCAGGTGCAATGACGCGACTCTACATTTCGGCTCTAACCAACGCTTGGCTAGTCCTACCAGTTTATCATAGAGTTGTTCCTGCATCCTGTTGTATGTCCCCTTGCTCATTGCCTTAAAAAATCCCTTGGCAGTAGCTAAATCCCAGGTCTGGGCACCAATGTGGTATAATATCAGTGGAAGTTAATTATATATCTAAGTTATAATCCAAACAAATCAATCTAAGTCAAATTACTCTAAGTCTAAATTTAAATTAATCTGAATTTAAGTTAAATTACATCCAAAGGTCACTCACGTATGTTTATATTCAAATAAGGTTCAAAGGGTTACTTATACACCAGAATTTAACTCACCAATATCTCCACGTGACAATAAGACAAAGGAAAAATGCCGGCCCAATATGGCGGACGGCGGGGAAGACGAGCCGGCCCAATAGCACAGCTCAAGGAAAGAACAAAAGATTATGATATGGTAATGGGCATGAGTAGAAATGCTTAGCTGTCAGTCATTTCGTCGATGAGAGCGTTGTTGAAGTGTATGTGTGATTATTGCTGGCTGTATACTGGGAATATAGGCACAATAGCACAATTAAATGAGACGGAATATATGTTGATAGGGTGATGTCTGCGAAAGCTCTGAGGTCCCTCGGACCCGGTCTTGATGCCTTGGCAAACGCCAGGCGGGAAAACTATCGTACCGCGTCTAGGTTGCTTAATACAATATATTTATATATACGATAAATTCATATATACTACATAAGACCGTTTCAATTTTTTGTTTCTATGTGAGTGAGGGAGGCAAAAGGCGGAACTGCCTATAGCGAGTGCCTCCCCCATAGTTGAAAGAGTGACAGGGCCAAAATCAAGGGACGTTCGATCCAAAATACCTGGACACACAGAGTTTGAAGCAATTTAAGTCATAGGAAGAGGGAAAGACTGATTCTGGGAGAGAGTTCCAGAGCTCAGCTGTTGAATAGAAGAAAGTCTGAGAGAAATGTTTCACTCTTGGGTTGGAGAGTTGCACAGAGTAGGAGTGGGATTGTGTTGCAAGATGGGTACCACGTGCCCTACGTAAAGGAGGTGGTATACACTGGGAAAGCTTCGAGGAACACTGATTATTATAGTAGCGATAGCATAGCGAGAGAGATGCAACATTGCGGCAAAGAGAGAGAGATTGCAGAGATTTGGTGAGTGGACGGGAGTTAATGATACGAAAGGCCTTCCTTTCAATTTTGTTTAGGAGAGCGGTGTGAGAGGAGCCTCCCCACACATGTGAACAATACTCAATACAAGGACACACTATGCCCCTGTACAGAGCTAGAACCTGTACAGGGGTAAAGAACCCCCTAAGGCGGTTGAGCACACCCAGCTTCTGGGAGGCTGCCTTAGCAAGACTGGTAATATGGTCCTTCTAACTGAGAGCAGAAGAAAAAGAGACACCAAGAATATAGAGAGAAGATGAAGGATTGATTTTTGTATTGTTGAAGAATAAGGGATAGTCCGCAGGGAGTTCCTGACGGGTAGATAGATGGAGAAATTGGGTTTTGGAAGCATTAAAGGTAACAAGGTTTTCTCTGTCCCAATTGGAGATAGTAGTTAGATCAGAATTTAAGTGTTCTATGGCTTCATTTCGTTTGTCGTTGAGGAATTGCTGACTTGGGCGTTCTGAAAAAATAATGGAGTAGTAGAGTTGTCTGCGTATGAATGGATGGGGATTGAGGTACAGTTGGGAAGATCATTTATAAAAATTAGAAAGAGAATAGGAGATAGGACAGAGCCCTGAGGAACACCGGAGTTTATAGGGTGAGGAAGTGAGCGATGTCCGTCCACAACCGCAGCTATGGAACGGCCGGAGAGGAAATTAGAGACAAAGGCACAGATGGAGGGATAGAAACCGAAGGAGGGTAGTTTAGAAATTAAAGATTTGTGCCAGACTCTATCGAAGGCTTTCGATATGTCTAGTGCAATAGAAAAAGTCTCACCGAAATCCCGAAAGGAGGATGACCAAGAGTTAGTAAGATATGAAAGAAGATCACCAGTAGAGCGACCTTTAACCCGGGAACTGCGGGGAGACTCTTAAGAGTTCCCCCGGCGGACTGCAGGAAGACTCTTAAGAGTAAGGGGTGAAAACAAATCTATTTAAAACACCCCCCCAATTTATTTTTATTTTTTTATTTTTTTTATTTTTTTATTTTTGTTTTGCCCCTGGGCCATGCCAAATATCACTCCTCTACCTCCCCTCCTTCCCCACTTTCCTCCCCTCCTTCAGTTATCACCTATTTTCCCTGTTATTCCCTTATTCTGTAGTCTATTTTCGTGCTAACATTAGCGAGTTGGTAGCAGGGCGTTGTCATCACTGTTACCAAGCGTGGGAAAGAGCGAGAGAGAGACTATTGCGTAACAGTGTCTCTCCAGACAAGGGGAGGGGAGGAGGGCAGGGAGGTTGCCTCAGCAATACATTATGTAACTCCCGACCTGTATCGCCGATTTTGACCATCCAAACACTGTTTCCACTTGTTTTATTGTTGTAACAGGTTAATACCTTTATAATCAACCTATAATAGGTGCATATGGATAAGTATTAATGTTATTTATGGTAAAATAACGATGTTAGTGATGGGAACAGCTCAAATACGTGCGCACAGGAGTGTGGTGTCTCATACCCCTCATGCGCACGTCTTAGGTTAAGGAAGCCATACTGGCGATCTGAGAGCAGATTATGAGAAGAAAAATGCTTAAGAATTTTGGAAGCAAGAATAGTTTAAAAAAACTTTAGAAATACAAGAGATGAGAGCAATTGGATGATAGTTGGAGGGTTGAGAGTGGTCAGGTTGAATGAGAACAAATTTCCAGCAAGAAGGGAATATGTTAGAGGAAAAACAGAGACGGTAGAGAAGGAGTCAGCACTGGAGCACAACAGGAGGAACACCATCTTGCCCTTTTCTCTGTTATCTGTCCTATCTCTCCAGTGTGGTCATCCGATTCACCCAGCCGGCATATAGTAAATATATATATTTACTAAATATATGGCATCTGTAGGATGTAACATGTAACATGTAACATACTTTTAGAAATATTGCGACAAATCATATGCATTCGGCTATGAGTCAGTGTTAGTCATGCAGGTTAACCAGGGAATGGCAAGGAGACTCTTTAACCTGACAAGCACGAAATAGACCTAGGGGCTAGGGTAGTTATTTGTGCATTTCTAGCCTTGGATTCTGACAGAATTCGTTATATTTACAATATAGAGCATTATTTGTTTTCGGTATGCTTTTATTTTACATATATGATGTATATATGAACCTTCAAGAGTGCTAAAATAAGTGGGAAAAGCATTTGGGTGGTGAAAAACAAAGATATTGGCCACCCGGTCATAATCTCAGGCGAGAGAGAGCCACAGGCAACCCTCCTCTCTCGCTGTCTGTGAGGTAACTGAGACGAGCGGGGCGGTGTGGGCCGGTGTCTGGGCGTTGCATAACGATCTTTTTTGCAACCCACTTGTGCTACATTATCGCGGGAGAGAAAAATAACCGATAAATGATGAAAATAAGAGGAAAAATAGGTGATAATTGAGGAGGGGAGGGAGGGGGGAATAAGGTGGGGAAGGAGGGGAGGGGGGTGGGTGAGATTTACATGGATGAGTACTGGAGGGGAATTATCTCACCTAGAGACAAATTCCTTTGTTTTGATAGGCCCTTTTTTTTATGGAAGGCTTTTTTTATGGTCTTGCTTCCGTGAGGCCTATCGCGTTCCCTATAGGAAGCCTTCCGTGAGGCCTATCGCGCTTGCCGGGTTAAGAGGTTTTGGTGGTGGAAGGCGACAGGACTCTTAACACCTTACGAGCGGCCTATGCGGTTTATTTATGTGTACCGCACAGCGGGGTGTTTTTAGCCAAAATAGGGCTGTTTACGTGATCATTTTCATGCCTAAATAAGACCCAGAACGTAAAACAAGTACCTATCCCTGAAAGGGCATAAACAGAGCTTTCGAATGACACCATAACGATCCTTGTATGATGGATAGTTTTCTTGCAATAACCGTGCAACGCGAGTGCAAAAAGCAGGTAATTCGGTACTTTCAGTACATAATTGAGTATGTAGCGAGTGAGAGAGGGAGGAGGGAGCTGAGATTTGTGTCAGTAGGTTCGCCGCGGTGGTCTGGAGCAGTCATACGCTCGCTAGTCTCCTGCCACCACTTGTCTCTCTCTCTCAGCCACATTACGTGCTGAAATTGCCACTCGAGTTATGTCGAGCGCCGCCACATAGTCCAGCTTTATTTAACTCGACTTATGTTGCTCGCCGCTAAATAAGGGTTAAGATCCAAAGTCTAAGAAAAGCCTTTTAAAAGATCCCAGTAGCACTCAAAATAAAGGAATATGTGATTAAGTGAGATAATTCCCCTCCATACATACTATCACTCCTCCACACGTGTCAAAACCCCCTCCTTCCCCCCCTTCTTCAATTATCATCTATTTTTCCCCTTATTCCCTTGTTTATTGGTTTATTAATCACGCCAATATCTCCAACCTGGTTCCAAGGTCGTCTAGTACGCATATAGAGAGCGTGGGAAGAGAAATAAAGCGAGAGAGACACATCAGTCTGCCTTCAGACCTCGAAGAGGGAGGATAATATTTATAGGGGAGGTGTGGTGGAGTGGTCTTGCCACTGGCCTGGTAATCCAAAGGTCCCGGGTTCAAATCCCGATGTATGAATGGGAAGATATTATTGGGATGGAATTTGTGCTGTACCTAGTATCAGTGCATTACCACAAAGCCCACCGAAACGTCAATAAAATACCCTCATTGTTCCCTGATTAAATAGCACTGTATGAATATTCCCATATACAAAATATGCTATAGGGGTGCAATGCCTGGTGAGTTATCTGTTCAACAGGTGGCGTTGTGTGTGTGTAAGTGTGAGAGTCCGAGTGTAGGGGGTGAGACAGTGAAGCACGGGAACGAGGTGGCTTCACAGATGGGGTCGTTTCGGGCCATGAGTGAGCACCGTGCCTCATGTGAAGGCAAGATGGCAGGTGCTCGTTGTACTCTCCGTGCTTCACATGTCTCACTCCCTAGACTGGAACAAGACCTCATGGGCTTCACTGTTCATTGTAAAGCGGTGAATGTTAAGGCTCTCAGCCTATGCCCGAGAGGAAGTAAGTTGGAATATAGAAAAAAAAAAAAAAAAAAAAAAAACGCCTTGTTCGCCTTTCACCTCATGACTGGACGGTAGGCAATAATTTGTCTTTTTCACCCCCCAAATACTATTCCCACTTGTTTTATTGCTGTTACATGTTAATATTTTCTTATTAAACATAAAATAGGCACATATGAATAAGTAATAACGATATTTATGGTAACATGACGATTTTAGGTGGGAATGAACCAAAATATCCTCGCTTGGCAGGACGGTTTGAACTACCAATGGCGTGCCGCTCTCGGGCTAAAGGAGAATACTATGGGTAGATAGTCCAGTCCAGAAAAGTAATACTGTCTTGGGTGTTTGGAGACGTGTAGAAATGCCTGGATTTATTGTTCTCTTCCAAGCCAGCCACTGACTTAAACTATGACTCTTCCCACAACTTTTCAGTGGAATTGCTATTCCCATTTTAAAAATATTGTTTTATCCATGATATAAATATATTATTTTGTATCATCAGGTCATCAGGAGGCTGCCGTACATCAGGCGGGAACAGCCACAACACCTTATACTAGTGGTGTTACTCACCTGGTACTCCTGCTGGTGGTGTGGCTGCTATCTTACCTGTCTTCAGGGTCCGCGAAAAGCACCTTTAGTCGTACGTCTTAACCCTTTCTAGATCCAAGCCGCGTTGCTTTTCTGTTTCATGGCTAGTTTATTATTGCATTCGTATGATAAAGGATATATGGAATTAAAAGGGTTGATTGGGATAGTCCTTACCCTTTTTTATTCCCATAGATCCTTCCCAAGCTGTATAAAATCGTCTAATGGTAGCCAGAATAAACTATAAACGATTAGACGATTGGATTCAGATTAGGATGAATGTATGTAAGTCAGAGGGTTAATTTGGATTGTCTTTATACCCTTTTCAATCCCCCAGATCCGTACTAAGCTGCATAAAATAAATTAATGGTAGCCAGAATAAACTGTCAACACGTGTCATGATCGTCAAAGGGTTAACAAGGATCAAATCATTATAGTGATACCCATTGATAGTTAGAATAATTATGACCTCTCGTTTGCTTGGTCAAGAGCCACTGTCCGCCACTTAAGGGGGTAGTACTCGTTTGTTTATGGACCCCCTTCTCCCTTATGTTTAGCATATTAGTTTTGAGGTTTTTAGACGTTCTTTCCATTAGTTTGACGATGTTAAGACCTTTAACCCCATTTCGTTGTCAATATTAAGACCTTTCGTGCCATTTAGGTTTCGATTTTCTCATGGCGAGCGATAGCGAGCTTGTAATTTTAGAAGGATTTCGGCCTGTACATTTTTCTACCGAAACATGTACAACTTTATCTTGAAAAGGGGTCCAGGGAATGTATTTTTAAAGCTTAATGGAGGTCTAACGAGGAAACTCAAAATAATATATACATGTATAGACCAAAAAACAAGCACTACCCCCTTAACCCCTCCGGCACTTATAAAGGGCTTATGGGACAGATACACGTCAAATACACGTAGCCATTGGAACAAGACTAGGTTATAATACACGTAGCCATTGGAACAAGACTAGGTTATAATACACGTAGCCATTGGAACAAGACGAGGTTATAATACACGTAGCCATTGGAACAAGACTAGGTTATAATACACGTAGCCATTGGAACAAGACTAGGTTATAATACACGTAGCCATTGGAACAAGACTAGGTTATAATACACGTAGCCATTGGAACAAGACTAGGTTATAATACACGTAGCCATTGGAACAAGACTAGGTTATAATACACGTAGCCATTGGAACAAGACTAGGTTATAATACACGTAGCCATTGGAACAAGACTAGGTTATAATACACGTAGGCATTGGAACAAGACTAGGTTATAATACACGTAGCCATTGGAACAAGACTAGGTTATAATACACGTACCCATTGGAACAAGACTAGGTTATAATGCACGTAGCCATTGGAACAAGACTAGGCTATAATACACGTAGCCATTGGAACAAGACTAGGTTATAATACACGTAGCCATTGGAACAAGACTAGGTTATAATACACGTAGCCATTGGAACAAGACTAGGCTATAATACACGTAGCCATTGGAACAAGACTAGGTTATAATACACGTAGCCATTGGAACAAGACTAGGTTATATTACACGTAGCCATTGGAACAAGACTAGGCTATAATAGCCAACTAAACAAAAATACATATAAATTAATCAACATAATAACCGCAAATTACAATTGTTAGTATACTTTCAGAAATACACATATTCAAAGATATGTATTTTATTGGAGTACAGTCGGCCTAATAAGTGATGCGTCGGTACCAAGTATGTTTTGCTCAATAATTGGTATCAGCAATATCTAAGACTTGATTTATTCATTTCGAGTGAGATATACAAGCATGTTCCTATATGCACATCCACCCTATTCAACATCTGGCAGACATTTATACAGCCCAGAGCGAGCCAAATATAATTACAGCTGAAACATGACTTATTAGCGCTACCGTACACATTTTCAATAATATGTACTTTCTCCCAACTCCAAAATGCCAATCAGATTCTTGTAACAATGAAATCCCAATTATAAAGTGCCAGAGTGATTGAAGTATTGCCTACCCAAGAAAATCAATGTTAGATTTCAAGATACAACAGTCAGAGTGAAATAATATGTCAAATGTGTGTGGGGAGATGTGGCAGAGTGGTCTTGCCACTGGACTGGTAATCCAATGGACCCGGGTTCGAATCCCAATATTTCAATGGGAAGATATTATTGGAATGGAATTTGTGTTGTACCTAGTTTCAGTGCATTACCACAGCACACCGAAATGCCAAAACAAATGCCCTCATTGTTCCCTGATTAAATAGCATTGTATGAATATTCCCATTTTCAAAATATGCTACAGGAGGGCAATGCCTAGTGAGATAATTGCTCAATAGGTGGCGTTCTGAGAGTGAGGGTCCGAGTCTGAAGAATGAGACTGTGAGGCGCAGAGGCAAAGCAGCTTCAGAGATGGGATTGCTTCGAGCCGGGGTGCTTCGCATGTCTCACTCCCTAGACTGGAACAAGACCTCACGGGCCTTACCGTGTTCAGCGGTTGAGTGTGCAGGCTCTCAGCCTATGCCCGAGAGGGAGTAGTTGGAATATAGAAAAACAAAAACAATTATTATAGGGGGGGTGGCTCACTTTTTGGTCGATTTCTTCATATATTTATTATGTTTCTAGTTTACTCCCTAGACCTCCATCAAACATAACAAAAAATAAAACAAAAATAGAACTCCCTTCAATATAAATTTGTACATTTTTCGGTAGACAAATTTCCCTGCCGAAGGCCGGTTTCTCCTAAGACTACAGGCTCACTATCGCTCGCCAGGAAGAAATCGACACCTAAATGGCACAAATGGTCTTAATATTGACAAAGAAATGGAGCGGAAGGTGTGAAAATCGCCAAACTAATGGAACGAACGTCTTAACAATTCAAAACTAATGGGGCTAAACATTAGGGAGTAGGGGTATCCTGAAAAACGGCCCATCTCCCCTTAAATATTTAGCCTCTGATTCACAGCCCCACTACTAACACCCAGGTTGTTGCTTGTCTAATACAAGAAACATAACCTGGTAACATATCTGGCTTATTACTGATCCACAAAGTTGATACTAAAACTAGATAACTGTATTATTCTATATGTTAGCATCACTCTAAACGAAACTTGTAACGATGGGATATATTAGTGCTTCTTGCATGACTGTTTAGAGATATATGAGATGATTGTATGGTCTTTGAGTAAATAATCAGTATTTTTTTCTAATAAATTGTAAATGCCTATGCATACATTTTATTGTTTCCATTATTGTAAATATACATACAGTATATAGGCCTACTTATTATTTTCAGCGAAATTTTGGATCAGGAAGAATCTGAAATATGAGAAGAAAGAGAAACAGTGGACGGTAGAGAGAATAATTTAATTAATTACTTTCAGTCCCAACACAAAACACCTCACAATAAAATTAGTGCAAGCATGTGATCCTTCCTGGATTCGAACCTGGGACACCACATACAGATCTCAAACACTCTAACCATTACACCACCAAAATGAACACTGACTTAATTAAGGATGCAATACAACGATATCAATTTCTTGATTGGAAAATAACGATTAAGGGCATGAATGATATGATAAATGTATAAAGTAACATAAACGTAGTGCTATAAAGTATAAAAGAGTCCTATTTGAAATGTGCTTGAAATAGTATGTGGCAAGAAAAATTATAGAATGTCTAGATAAACACAATACATAATCTAATAAAGACAGAGGAAAGAGTGAAAGCAAATACAGAGTTTTGGAAGTACACCTTTTCACATACTTGTTGAGACAGTTATATACCTATATGACATACCTCATAAATAATCCAAATGACAGAACCTATATCGAGTGACACTGTCATATACGTGTTCGACCAAAGTAATGGAAATGACATACATCATGAGATTGACACACTTGAACAACAAACCGACAGTGTGCATAATGTTTGACTTTGTACCATCTGGAAAATTACACACTCCCGAATCATATTGCCAAACATAAATTACATTGACAAACAACATAATAATAACTAAAACAGCCCCCCAGGGGGTTAGGGGTCCTTCATAATTATTATGGTGGCGGAAACAAAGAATATGCCCCACGCAGCCTACTGCGTGTGTCGTACAAGGCGACTAATAGGGGGAATGGGGGTAGATTGTAGGCACCAATCGAACAGGGCTATACTCAGGAGAGGCTGCAGGCATTTGTTAAGGAGTTACTGGAACTCCTGTTTCATTTGCTTGGCATGTCTTACTGATTCCCTTTGAGCCTCACTTACTCAGAGAGTAATCCAGCTTGCTCTCACAAACACCTCCTCCTCCTATCCATTTCACTACACTAAACATGCACACCACACTTCTTTCTTCCACACCAGATTTATTATGTACAATGATAAACTCTAGCCCAGCCTCAGAGCCCCCACGGGGTGGGGGTGGGGGGGGTGGGAGGAAGGTGACCATAAATGCCCCCACACCCACCCGACCTTCTCCTGACGACCCCTCAAAATTACCTGGACCTCGGCCTTTTACTCTTTCTGTTAACTTTTGCAACATTCGCAGACTTTCCTCTAATTTTCCCTTTGTTGAACACCATCTCTTCTCCTACAAACCTGATCTTTGTTTCCTCACCAAAACTCAGGTGTCTGAAGCAACTGCCAGCAGCCCCTTCTCTGTATCCTCCTACTTTCTCTATCCTAGTTTCAAAGCCAAAGGCGGATGTTGTGCATACGTGCACAACAAACTCACTTGCTCTCCTGTTCCCGATTTCGACTCCTCTGAATTCTCAACTTTATGGCTCAAACATTCCTGTCATTCTCTTACTAAATATTTCTGTGCTGTCTATCTTTCCCCGAACTCTAACTACTTTCCCAAATTCTTTGACTATCTAAACTCTACAGTGGAGCACATTTTATCCATTTTTCCTTTCTCAGAAATCTCCATCTTAGGAGATTTCAACGTTCACCACCGCCAACGGCTCTCCTCTCACACTACTAACCAACCTGGTGAACAAGCCTACGTCTTTTCTATACTAAATTACCTAAAGTAGTTAGTTCAGCAACCCATCCATATCCTGGATCGCTTCGGAGATCGGCCCAACATTCTTGACTTGTTTCTAACTTCTAACCCTTCTTCTTATACTGTCGATCTTTTTTCTCCTTTGGGCTCCTCCGACCATAAACTTATCTCTGTCGCCTGTCCTATCTCTCCAGTACGGCCACCCGATCCTCCTAGCCGGCAGCGCTTGTGGCACTTTGGCGCTGCCGACTGGGAGGCTCTCCGGCAGTACTTATTTGATTTCCCATGGAATTATTACTGCTTCCATGGCCGAGGACCCTCAGAGAGTGCTGAACGCATTACCGAGGTAATCCTATCGGGGATGGACACATACATTCCATTTTCTTTCTCTCAGTCTAATGCAAAGGAGAAAGCATTCAAACAGTACCGACGCCTTAAAACTCAAGAATATCATTCTTCCTATGTTTCTGCCCGGAATCAAGCCAAATCTGTTCTTCATCTCTCCAAGCACTCTTTCATCAATAATAAATGCACTGAATTATCCAACTCTAGCTCTTCTCAAGCTTTCTGGCATCTAGCCAAAAACCTCTCCAATTTTTCTTCCTCGTCTTTCCCTCCCCTTTGCCATTCTGATGGCACAACCATTACTTCTTCCTCTGACAAAGCTGAACTCTTCGCTCAAACTTTTGCTAGAAACTCCACCTTAGATGATTCCGGTGCTATTCCTCCGTCTCCACCCCCCTATCCCCTATTTATGCCTAATATCCTAATCTCTTCTAAAGATGAACTTTCTACCCTCTCTGGGCTTAATATTAAGAAGGCGTACGGTCCGGACGGTGTTCCTCCTGTTGTGAAAAAAAAATGTGCTTCTGTGCTGACTCCCTGCCAAGGTAAACTCTCTTGTCTCTGTCTCTCCTCTAATGTCTTCCCTTCATGCTGGCAGTTTGCTCTCATTCAACCTGCCCCAAAGAAGGGTGACCGCTCTCAACCCTCCAACTATCGTCCAATTGCTCTCATCTCTTTTATCTCTAAAGTTTTTTATACTATTCTTGCTTCCAAATCTCTTAAGCAATTCTCTTCTCATAATCTACTCTCAGATCGCCAGTATGGCTTCCTCAAGGGTCGCTCTACTGGTGATCTGCTTTCATACCTTACTAACTCCTGGTCATGCTCCTTTGGGGACTTCGGCGAGACATTTTCTATTGCGCTAGAGATATCGAAGGCCTTCGATAGAGTCTGGTACAAATCTTTAATTTCTAAACTACCCTCCTTCGTTTTCTATCTCTCCATCTGTGCCCTTGTCTCTAATTTCCATTCCAGCCATTCCATAGCTGCGGTTGTGGATGGCCATCATTCACTACCTCATCCTATCAACTCCGGTGTTCCTCAGGGCTCTGTCGTATCTCCCATTCCCTTTCTAATTTTCATAAATGATAGTCTCAACTGTACTGTACATCCAGTCCCATCCATTCATATGCAGACAACTCTACTTTACACTTACAGAACAACCCCGCCAGCAATCCCTCAAACACAAACGTAATGAAGCCATACAACACTTATCTTCTGATCTAGCTGCTATTTCCAATTGGAGCAGAGAAAACCTTGTAGCCTGTAATTCTTCCAAAACCCAATTTTTCCCTCTATCTACCTGTCCGGAACTCCCAGCGGACTAACTCTTATTCTTCAACAATATCAAAATCAGTCCTTCATCTTCTCTCAATATTCATGGTGTCTTTTTTCTTCTGGTCTCACTTGGAAGGACCATATTACCAGTCTTGCTAAAGCAGCCTCCCAGAACCAGGGTGTGCTCAACTGCCGTAAGAGTTTTTTTACCCTTGCACAGCTTCTTGCTCTATACAGGGGCACAGTGCATCCTTGTATTAAGTATTGTTCACATGTGTGGGGAGGATCCACTCACACCGCACTCCTAGACAAAGTAGAAAGGTAGGCCTTTCGTAATATTAATTCCCGCCCACTCATCAACTCTCTGCAAACTCTCTCTCTTCGCCACAATGTTGCATCTCTTTCGCTATTCTATCGCTACTACAATAATCAGTCCTCCTCAGAGCTCTCTCAGTGTATACCACCTTCTCTACGTAGGGAACGTGGTGCCTTTCTTGCAACACAATCCCACCCCTACTCTGTGCAACTTTCCAACCCAAGAGTGAAACATTACTCTCAGACTTTCTTCTATTCAACAGCTGAGCTCTGGAACTCTCTCACAGAATCCCTCCTCCTATGACTTAAATTGCTTCAAACTCTGTGTGTCCAGGCATTTTGGCTCGAACGTCCTTTGATTTTGACCCTGTCACTCTTTCAACTATGGGAGAGGCACTCGCTACAGGAATTTCTGCCTTTTGTCTCCCTCACTCACATAAAAGAAAATTTTTTTTACACAGGGAACTGTCATGTAACGCATAGGGTTAGAGTACATGGGTTAACCACACAAAACCATGACACATGTTTCAAAACATTAGTATTTTAATGTGAAACAGTATATCAATGATTACGAGGTGACTTTGTGTGTTATGTGTTGTCTGCTGTCAGTGCAAATACTACAACCACAATAGTAGTACATATTAGGCCTGGCACACTTTGGAATCTCACAACTATGCCTCGCAGACGATATCACCGGGAGTTAAATGACGATTGTGATATGATAATTATGCGATATGAAGCCGGAGAGGATTTTTTGTACACTGCTGCTGAGCTGCGTATTCCATGGACCACAGATTATGAAATATTATAAAAGTTATCGAGACTGGAGAACGACGTGGCCGACATGGAGGAGGTGGATGACGACCTGTACTTGATGACGAGGCAAGGGACTTTCTAGTAATGCTTGTTGAAGCTACTCTAATGAACACCATTATTGAACGTAACCAAACACTTCGACAAACGCTTCCAAACATCCCCAATAAGTCTCTATTTAAGCAAGATTTTTGTCCTATCATCCTTTCTAGTGCATGTCCTTTTAAAGGTAATGTTTTTGTATTCTTAGTCCCAAATGGTTCCTCTTATTTTAAGGAAAAATACATACGCTATTGATACTTGTGTAGCGGCCATCATCAGAGCAAGAAATAGGTTTGAATGTATTTGAGGAATGTCGAGACAATTAACCTTTAAAGCGCGAGCTATATATAGTGAACACCCTACCGCTAGGCGACTATATTAGGCTTCATCCTCGCCTAAGATCGTCATTTTACGATAAATATTGTTATTACTTATTCATATGCGCCTCTTTTACATTTAATATGAAGATATTTACATGTAACAGCAATAAAACAAGTGGGAATAGTATTTGGAGGGTGAAAATCGCGAATTATTTCCGAACGTCCAGTCATGAAATGAGAGGCGAACGAGACATATACCCTCTCTCTCTGAAGCCTAGAGGCAGACTGAAGCCTCTGTCTCATTCTCTCTCTCTCACCACGCACTCGATAGGAGCAGGACCAGACCTTGGAACCGGGTTGGAGATATTGGCACAGTAAATAAACCGATAAACAAGGGAATAAGAGGAAAAATAGATGATAAGTGAAGGGGGAGGGGATAGGGTGGAAGGAGGGGGTTTTGACATATGTGGAAGAGTGATAGAAGGTATGGATGGGAATTATCTCACTTAATCACATATTCCTTTGTTTTAAGTGCTACTGGGGCCTTTTAAAAGCATTTTCTTAGGCCTTGGATCTTAAGAGGTTTGTTGCCTTTCACCACCAAAACCTCTTAAGTCTTCTAGCCGTTCCCGGGTTAAAAAGGTGCGACAATAATCATAGGGCAAGACCATTTTAGAAATCACCAATATGTAAATGTATTTAGGTCCAGTACTGAGGGCCTCAACATACATTTACCCTTGAGGTATGCAATGCAATATTATTTATCCAAAACATTTTGAACTAGAGGGACAATTGGTAGAGCGCATCCCTCCTCTAATGCTGGCTGGTTCTTTACCATAAATATCATTGGCTTAAATTTTCTTCTGGATCTGGGTTCCAAAATATATTCCGGATCGTCTCCTAAATTGAATAATTTCTTTCTTGGTGCATATCCTAACTGCCCACCAAATGTCATAAACATCTCTGGATCATCTCCTAAATCGAATCACTTCATTATTGGTGCATATCATATATGTCCACCAAATTTCGTGATAATCAATTCATAACTTTGTGAGATATATTGCTTATAGATAAACCATCAAACAGAGGTGAAAATATACCTTGCTTCCATCTTCTTTGGCGGAGGTAAAATATTGGGTCTGTTATCCAGTTGGTGGCATGTTAATAATATAATAATACAGTCCGAATCATAGTCTCCACTCGCGATTATATATAATATATATAATATATATATAATATATATATATATACTGTATATACTCAGGAAGAGAGAGAGAGAAACAGAGTGAGAGTGAAGACACATCAAGAGAGTCGACTCCCAGGTGAACAGGCTATTCTTTGGGGAACAGGGAAGACGAGAAAGAAGACTATTGTTGAGGCAGCCATCTGCGGCATCACGGAGAATAACACAACACACTTTACTTTTGTCATCTCCTTGCTCTCTCTCTCTCTCTCTCTCTCTCTCTCTCTCTCTCTCTCTCTCTCTCTCTCTCTCTCTCTCTCTTCCACACATTCGGTATTATCGTTATCCACCATATTTCCACTTACTTATTTATATATATATATTTTTTATACTAATGCATTGTTCGCTCATTAATATACATTATTGTCTCTTTCATACTCATGCATCTCTCTTGTAACTTAAACATGTTTATTTTTCTCAACCTCTTCTACTCCTCTTACTCCACATGTATTCAATAAACACAAACATAATTTTCCTGTCAAAAAGTTAGCTTGGATTGTAACTTTGTAAGTAAATATGATGTGCACTATGTATCTTCATTGAACATTTGGTGAGAATGTTCTCATTTAAAAGTGTTGAGCAAGTCCTCAAAGCTTCACAGACACAACAGACGACACCACCAATGACATAGCAGGTAATGAAAGCCCAAGCTCCCCAGATAAAGAGCCATGTCCATGTTCCCCCAGGCTCGATGGTACCGGAGTGAAGATACAAGTACCTTCGGGAGTGCCACCGCCTGTGCCCCAGCCAGGACCCCTGATTAAATAGCCAGATTGTCTCCAGCACCAGTGCTGGACCGGACTGAGAGAAGGGAAGAGGAGATGGCCACAAAAGCTGATTTGCCAGCCGGAACCAAGTCGCTTCTCCAACCTGCCCCAAATTTGGTCTTCCTATAAGATACCCGCAGTAGTTGTGTTAAGGTCATCTACCTCTGTTTTTCCACCAACCATTTTCAATCCGATGTTTACGATTATGATACTGGCCGCCATCATATATTGTTCTAGTTTTGAATTACAGTTTCCCAATGTTGTTTTCTAAAATGTATAAATTGCATATTGAAGAGTTCATTATATAATTTCAAAGTATTGACAAAATATGTAGTATATAAGAATTATTTTCAACTTAACCCCTTTTGTACGGGCAACGTCTTTTCAATTTCATTCTGGCTACTGTTGGACGATTTTATTCAGCTTCGAACTATCTCACTTACACCTTTTTACTACCACCGATCCTTCTTAAACTGCACAAAAGCGTGTAAATATAGTAAGAATGAAACTAAAAAGACGTCGCTGGTACAGAAGGGGTTGAACATGAATGTTGATGGTTTGTCACTGTTGTTGTACAGCAATAATTGATTTGTCTAATCACCTTTAGACACGTTCTCTGTAATTGGATCTTAAACCAAATAAATCGATGAACATTGCAGTTCGATAGTGCGGTTTCCCAAATTTCTCCCACTACATTGATTCTACTAGGACAATCATGGTAGCAAACCAGAATTATTAACCCAGGAGCTGCAATAAGCCTTTCGGAAGGCAGGGTACTTAAACATGTGTAAAAGAACTTCAAATACCATGCAAGTGTCGGGATATATCTCATACCACATCCTTCACTCCTTACATTTGGAAATCCATTAACGCCATCAGACAGAACACTAGGACCATATGGCTGGGAGAGAGTAGATAGCAGATAGAGGAAGCTGTTGGAATGGTTTTGGTAGGCCTATGTGTGTTATTAGCCTGCATACGTCGTCGAGGTGTCCCCTGCAATACTGGGTACAAACATAATAAATTATACCCCCTCTCATAATTGTACCCCCCCCCCCCCTCCCCACACACACACAACTTGATCTTTTTGTTTATTTGCACAGTTTGGGCTTCTGTTTTAACTTTTACATATTTAACCTATAGATTTTTGGAGTCTGTTTTATTGAAATAGTGTGTAACCCTTTGATTTAAGCCTTTGAATGAAGAGGTTCTGGCAAGGTTTCATTTATCTTTATAATCATAATATATCCAGAATATACAACATGTCACGACACGATCCTAAACATTTTAAAGGGCTCCTTTTAGCCAAATGCTAAGGTGAAGATAATTGTCAGAACATAATGGAAAGGACATCACTGGTAGTGATGGGGTTAATTCACTACCATACCTGATATTTGCATGTCTGAGGTTCGCATAATCATTTGGAAAGATCAACATGTACCTACACGTTTGTACTGTGACTATACCTATTCTTTACTGGATTGGTAGTACTTAAGAGGAGACAGACAGTTTTTCTGGACCCGCTTCTCCCTAATGTTTAACCCCACTAGTTTTCAAATTTTAAGACGTTGGTTCCATTAGTTTGGGCATTTTATGACCTTTCACCCCATTTCTTTGTTAATATTAGGACCCTTCGTGCCATTTAGGTGTCGATTTTTTCCTGGCGAGCGGTAGCGAGCCTGTATTTTTAGGAGGAATCGGCCTTTCCCGGGAAATTTTTCTACCGAAAAATTTACAAATCTATCTTGTCTAGGGGGTGTTTTTCTAAGCTTGATGGAGGTCTAGGGAGGAAACTAAACAAATATATGAATGAATTAATTAATAGACCAAACAAACAGCCACTGTCCCCTTAAAATGTCAAAACTAATATGGTTAAACATTAGAGAGAGGGGGTCCAAGAAATGAACACCTCCACTTAAGTCTATGGGGCAGTCGCGCAGGAGGTTGGTTCTCCTGTGTTAATTGTAGACCAATTTGTGATCCAGTTTGGGAGGATATGTTGATTACCTATATCTTATGTGTATTAACCCTTTCAGTATCGTTGTCGTCCTGTTAACTTTATTCTGGCTAACATTAGAGGATTGTATTCAGTTTAAAAACGGCCTACAGCAATTAACAGGCTTCGAACTATTTCACTTAACCCTTTTTAATAACACAAATTCTTCTTACACTGCACACTATCGTCTAAATATAACTAAAATAAAATAAGAAAAACGTCGCCGGTACAGAAGGGGTTAATAGACGACGGATGTATTAAACATCCTGCTTTTTATTTAACGTTAATGGTGACAAGGAAATAAGAAAAAAATAAAAACATAAAACACAGAAAAGAAGCCAGGAAAAAAGGTCCATCCACCATAAAGAAAAGCTGACAATAACTTTCGGAGATAAGTGAATGTTTGTCCACCGGAAGAGATTTTCCCCTGCCTCCTCTTAACCAAGTACGGACTTAAGGGGACAGTGGTTACTTTCTGGGGTCTATTAATTTATATATTCATATATGTTTTTAGTTTCCTCCCTAGACCTCTATCAAACTTAAAACAACATCCATTAGATTCCCCTTCGAAACATTTTTCGCCAGTAAAATGTCACGGCCGAAGGCCGGTTCTTCCACAACTACAGGCTCGTTATCGCTCGCCAGGAAAAAATCGAGACATAAAGGGCACAAAAGGTCTTAATATTGAAACACAAATTGGGCGAAAGGTCTTAAAATCGACAAACTAATGGGGCAAACTTCTTAATATTTGAAAACTAACATGAGGAAGAAAGTGGTCCAGATAATCGACCCATCTCCCCTTAAATCCTAATTATTAATAATATCCTTAAAGATTTGTTGAATAGTCGGTCCCGAAGAGAGTAGCAGTAGTAGGAGTGGTAGCATAGTAGCAATTATTGTTATTATCAACACAGTTAACCCTATCATATACTATTATCTATCCACGTATGTTCAGTCTTGAAAATATATCCATTTGAAAATTAAGAAATACAGTATTGCCTTGTCTTGTTTGGATTCCTCACAAATTCAAATTTAAGTTAGTTATCAATGTCCACTATTACACCAATATCTTACAGTGTAAATTAGGGCTAGTAGATCACAATTCACAGAATTTATATACTGATTTTGTTTGAAATAACTAAAGACAGAATGACAACAAATTATATATTGGTTGGATATACATAGCCTCCATTGTTGTCAACTTAATAAGTTAATATTAAACTTAATAATAACTTAATAACTTAATAATAACTTAATAACTTAATAATAACTTAATAACTTAATAATAACTTAATAACTTAATAATAACTTAATAATAACTTAATAATAACTTAATAATAACTTAATAATAACTTAATAATAACTTAATAATAACTTAATAATAACTTAATAATAACTTAATAATAACTTAATAATAACTTAATAATAACTTAATAATAACTTAATAATAACTTAATAATAACTTAATAATAACTTAATAATAACTTAATAATAACTTAATAATAACTTAATAATTACCTTAAAATAACATCAACATATTATTTTTGACCATTATAACAGGTATATGGCATTAAATAAAAGTTCATCTTTTGAACGTGGATTTGTATGTTCTAACCAATTACAATTGTCTTTTCTTATCCAGAACAATATTATATAAACACCATCATACTGAAGTGACAGGAAGAGGAAGAGAAAGACAGCAAATAGATGGAGGTTGAACTCATGCTGCTGGTTCTTCCTTCACTAAGCTTCCCTCCTTTACTTCAACATTATCTGAAAAAAGGTCTTGCTTCCTTCTTTTACCTTCTGTTCGTGCCTTCGACCATTATTCTTTGTTTCCCTTATACTCACTTACATAATACATTCATACAGGAACGAATCAGGATTTACATTTGGTCGCCAGAATGTCTTGCAGCAAGGAGGAGGACAGTAGCAGTAGTAGGTGGTCGGAAAGAAAACTATAGAAGCAGAGAGAGAGAGATATATATATATATATATATATATACAGAATGGACATAAATTATTCATATTATATATCTACCATATGAAGAAAGGTTGACGAAATTAGGCTTACATTCGTTAGAAAGACGCAGAGTTAGAGGGGATATGTTAGAAGTGTTCAAGTGGGTTAGTGGGATTAATAAAGGGGAATTGAAAAATGTACTGAAACTCAGTGATAGCAAAAGAACTCGAACAAATGGTTTCAATTAGATACATTCGTTTCAGAAAAGATATAGGTAAATATTGGTTTGGTAACAGAGTTGTAGACATGTGGAATAGGCTACCAAGTGATATGGTAGGATCGAGAACGATAGGGAGCCTTAAGATTAAATTATATAGGCATATGGACGATGTGGGTTGGGTGTGAGGGGGATCTGCCGGGTGTGGGCAAATCGGCACTATGCAGACCCCCGTTTTACCTTGTTTACCTCTGATCGTTTTGGTGAGGTCGGTACTCATGGTACTAGTGAGTTGGGCCTATAATTAGGCCTTGTACTTGGGTTTGGGTGTGAGAGGGATCTGCCTTGTATGGGCAAATCGGCATTCTACAGACTCCCATTTTCTTATGTTTTTATGTTCTTATGTTATATGTATTAGCATGTTCGAACTAGCTCCAAATCTCTTCCTCCTTTTCCAGTTCCCCTGGTGTGTGTGTGTGTGTGTGTGTGTGTTTATTCGAAATATATAAAAGTGTTACAATTGTCAATAGAGTTATGTTACTCAAATACTTCCCAGGTTGTTATTTTGTTTGAGGAAGGGAGGTTGACTAACTATAGTCCGTTCATTCTAGAAGTCGTAACCTCTAACCTCTGTAACTCAAAAAGGGCTAGACCAAATGAGCCGTCAATGTATACACATATTCCCTGACCAAGTCTTCCTATTTGGTAGAAATATTATATTGATTACTCAAGTCCTTTTTTGAGTAATGAGAAGTTAGGGGTTAGGATTTCTGCATAACCTAGAATGAATGGACTACAGTTACTTTGATATCCAGAGTAAATGCACCACAGATACTTTCAAGAACTACATCGATACACAAATAGGATTAATTATATATTATTAGAATCGATACAAGTTAAATTTACGACGCATTATCGTAATTTAACCCATTTGTACCGGCAACGTCTTTATAAAATATATTATAGCGATATTTAGACGATTGTTTGCAGTTTATGAAGGATATACTGCATGGTAGCTAAAAGGATTACATGAGATAGTCTGTAGCCTTTTAAATGGTTTACGTTCATTAGTTGCATGTATTAACCCATTCAGTACCGGCGACGTCTATTATGATTTTATTCTAGCTACTATTAGACGGTTTTATTCAGCTTAAGAAGGACGTCTGGCATTTAAAAGGCTGCAGGCTATCTCAGTTACTCCTTTAAGCTACCATATATCCTTCATAAGCAAAAGGCTGCAGGCTATCTCAGTTACTCCTTTAAGCTACCATATATCCTTCATAAGCTAAATAAAACCGCCTAAACGTAGTTGAAAAAAAAAAAAAAAAAACGTCTCCGGTACAGAAGTGATCATATCGAGTATTTATAAATGTACATGCAATTGCCCAATAATGTTTGAATAGATTTGTAGGATATATTTTAAATTATGTTTCGTATTCACACTTCTTATTACCATCATTAAAAATCAAACATATACTGTATATGGAAATTAAATAGCATTTATTATACCTACGGTACCTATTTATAATCCAGAGATATACTAGATACATAAATAAATAGATAGATATATAGATAGAAAAAAAGATAGATAGATAGATAGTCCATCGATTGTAAGCTAAGACTCCACAATTGCCAATACATTTCTGATAGAGAAAGAGCCTAAGTATTTTGGTGGGTCTTTGTGTAGGCAGCCGAAGGAAAATTTATGTTGATATAATATGGCAGTGGGCCAGGGTAAGGGGGAGGTAGTCGCTTTTTCTGGATCCCCTTCTCCCTCATGTTTAACATATTAGTGTTGATATCATATGACAATCGTTCCTTTAGTTTGGCAATTTTGAGACCTTTCATCCCATTTCTGTGTCAATATTAAGACCATTTGTGCCATTTAGGTGTCGATTTTTTCTTGGCAAGCAACAGCAAGACTGCAATTTCATAAGGAACCGGCCTTCGGCCGGTTAAAAAACGCTCTGCTCTGCTGCCTCTATGATAAACACCTGTGTTCATATTATCCAGCTTTATTAACCAGCAAGGAAGGGGACAGTTGCAGTAGTAGGTGGTCGGTTGGGAAACTGGAGGAGGAACAGAGAGAGAAAGAGAGATATTTACATATGTTTACATAGATACACTGGCCACACAGACCTTACGATCCAAACAAGGTGGTCAGGACTTAATTCTAGTAGAGATGGCATATTCGATAGAAAATTAAAGTTGAAGGAAATGATAGAAAAGAAGAAGGCTCTCTCCCCACCCTCCATTCCCTCCGGCAATTACTGTACATGAACAAGTTGGAAGTGATTAACCTTGCTGGGTTTCGAGATCCCCAGAAGGAATTTACAGGAAAGTTTGGAAAAAAAGAAAGGAAAATGTATGCAACCCTTCGCCTTAGTTGCATGTACATTTTGGGGTTAATTGGAATCATGCAACCTATCACCCGTAGTAGCATGTACATTTCGGGGTTAATTGGAATCATGCAACCCATCACCCTTAGTAGTATGTCTATATACATTTTTAATGATGATTTTTATAATTATTAGAGAGAGAGCGATAATTTGAATGCATTGGGTGTGAGTGGTCGTTCGTACCTGCAACCCTAGGCTATGAATACGGATGTGTAGGTTTGTTTTTCAACTCAATATCACGGGCAAAGAAACAGACTTACGAATGAAAATATTTAGCAATTTCAAATCCAGACACCAATGAGTCAAAAGTGGTTAGAAAATCAAGCAGTATAAATATCTGGAATATCATTATTATATGAATCCAATTATGATTTTCTTAAGAGGAGATGGGCTGGTTTTTTCTGGACACCCTTTTCCCTCATGCTTAGCCCCTTTAGTTTTCAGATTTTAAGACGTTCAGACTTAGCGATTTTAAGACCTTTCACCCCATTTCTTTGTCAATATTAGGACCTATTAGTGGAGCAGATAAATGCAAAAATACCCCAAAATAGTTCACTTAATCATGCAAGCATAACATTTGGCACAGACATTCTCAAAGGACCACTCTTTCATAAAAGGGCGTCAGCCACGCAAAAAAATCCAAGATGGCTGCCTCTTTTTCCAAGATGGCTGCCATTCATTGGCCAATTGCATCATCTTCGAGCATATGGGTGTTACTGATGCATTTATCATGGTTTATAATCCCATTCAATCACCAATTTGTTCTTTATTAAAGTTATTTTTGTCACGCTTTCAATTCCAAGTACTAAAACAAAGAGATGGCGTCCAATATGGCGGCCAAACGTAGTATTTATCTTATCTCGGCATCTGTCACTGACCACAATGAATGCCTTTTTTTTTTATCTACAGAGAGTTTTTGGGGTCATAGATTCTAATTGATCTAAAACTTTTCTCAAAGGATGTAAACATTATTTACAAGGTGTTGGTATACTAATAGAGTGAATGTCAGTGCACAACCAGGGCACACTGGTGACTTCACTGCTGTGTAACTCAGCATGGGGTTCAGTGTCAGCTGATCTAGCTTTACTAATGGTGCACCCAGCTTTACTAACTCTATTGTAGTAGACTAGTATTAGGTGTAGTGCAGTTTAGATTAGTGTCCCAAATGCTGTCTAATAGCCCCATATCAATTAGCTGGTATAAAATAGTTAGTAGATAAAGTTAGACAGCCGCGCCTGAATTGACAGGGTGTGCCAGCGCGGGAGAGCCGAGCCAAGGGTAAGGGGGCTATACATGACTTGTTCATGGACTTACCCGGATGGTGTACAGATCACACGGGACTTAAATGACGATCACTCTCTTCTCCATGAGCAGACACCACATGCCCAGAAGACATTCCTAGAAAGGGTCCAGAAACTTTCTCAGGTCCTGCAAGACTTGGGAAACCCTTTCCAGGAAGACAGTGTAGATTTGTTCTCAATTGACACCAAAGATGTAGCTCATCCCAGCTCTGCTGAGCTTGTTCACAGTCACTTGCAGAAAGGTAGGACACAATACCAAGACTTTGTGAAAAGATTGGAAGATAATCCAACATCATTCTATGAGCCCATCAGGAGGCAAAGACTTTGCTTCTTCTGTCAAGATAAGCCTGTTAACCCGTCCAGCCCCGGCTAGTTTTGTAATGTTTGTTCACCAGAACCCGGCCGGTTTTCAAAAAATGGTTTTATTCCAGAAACAATAGCGAATGGGTTAGGAATGAAGGAAAAACCACGAAAAAACGCTCAAAAAGCTTAAAGAATGGTCCTACAGAGCCCCCGAAAACGTATTTTACAAGAGTAAAAAATTGAAGGCAATTACCCCCAAAAAAAACAGGTTATTGCGCGCTCATGCGCACGCACGTGGACTTTGAGAGTTTTCAACCATCGGCACGGTTGCGTGGGATACGTACACAGTTCCCATACAAATCTGAGCCCTCTTGAGTGGCTACACCTGAGGTTACGGTCGGCGCAATTAGGGTGACGCGCCAGGCGCGTCTCTGGGGCTGTGCGTTACATACATCACCGACGCGTCAGGCGCGTCGCTGGGGCTGTACGGGTTAAAGAATCATCAAAACAGAAGCAGCTGAAAGAAGACTGTCACCTTTTTTCAAAGCTGTTCATCTCCTGTCAGATCAGGGAGTGCGACCTGCAGGAGTTCTTTCAGCACGAAAATCAGTCATTCCCTGCGTCTCTAAGTGATGGTGGAAAGATTTATAGCTGTCAGAAGTCCCAACTGACCTCCATACTTGAGAAACACATCACGCTTCCAGACCAAGAGTCAGAGGCAGATGACATCATCATTGATGGTTCAGCTTTGATCCATGCACTGCCACCCAAAAGGTCTAAGACATTTGCAGAATATGCAGCCCTTGACTTTCTGCCAAGGATTAGTGCCTATGCCAATACATACAAGACAACACATGTTGTCTTTGATGTGTACACTCCATCAAGTCTGAAAGCAGACACAAGGTCCAAAAGAGGACAAGGGGGGAGACGCAAGGTGACAGAAAAGAATAGCATTCCCTCAAACTGGCACAACTTTCTGAGGCACAATGACAATAAGTCGGAGCTGTTTCACTTCCTGGCAGACAAGATTGTCCAGATGTCTGCACCAAACTTGGTTATTGTGACCAAGGGACCCCAAGCACTTAGCACACACAAAGTGAGTCTGACTGAACTGCACGAATGTTCTCATGAGGAGGCAGACAGCCGCATCTTTGTCCATGCCAGATATGCTGCAGGACAAGGGAGCAAATCTATCATAGTCAAAGCCAATGACACAGATGTCCTTGTCATTGGCCTGAGTATGTTCCCAACTCTGCAAAGCATGGGTCTGCAGCAGCTGTGGCTCATATTTGGCCAAGGTCAGAGCCTTCGATGGATTGGCATTCACAACCTGCGCAACTATGTTGGTCAAGAGAAAGCCAAAGGCATGTTGTTCTTCCATGCTTTTACAGGTTGTGATGTGGTCTCAGCTTTTAGAAATAAAGGAAAGAAGACAGCTTGGCAGACATGGGACATTTTCCCAGAGGCAACTCCAGTATTTCCAAACTGAGCCAGCACCCACCAACCATTGAGGATGATGACATGAAGATTCTAGATAAGTTTGTGGTCCTCATGTATGACAGGTCCAGCACTGCAGGTGGTGTGGATGAGGCTAGACTGGACTTATTTGCCAGAAAGCAGAGACCCTATTAAGCCATCCCTCCAACCAGAGCAGATATGATTCAACACATTAAACGTGCAGCATATCAGGCAGGCTGTGTGGGGGGTCAGGCAATTCTGCACCAGCCAGAAGCAGAGAGTCCAGATGACTGGGGATGGGAGAAGATTGGCGAAGAATGGAAAGTCTTCTGGACAGCCAACTCTCCCATTGCAAAGAGTTGTGAACAGCTTACTAAGTGTGGCTGCAAGTCTGGCTGTCGTGGCAGGTGCAAATGCTACAGGCTTGGTCTCACATGTACAGCCTTGTGCAGTTGCAAATGTGAAGTGTAGTTTCTCTGTTATCCTGGGTGCAGTGGTGAGTGCAAGTATAATTTTGACTGTCTTTTGCTAAAACTTTCATTAGATTTATGTATTTTTTGGTTTTGTAATAAAAACAAATTAATTTTGTCATAAACATTTATACTGGAATCTTTATTAGTCGCAAAGATACGAATGATATTAGTTTTGCGGGTGCAATTTTGGTTTGATTTAGCATTAAAAAAAATATTTTGCAAAAATAGGATACCTCTTTCAGACTCTATGACATATAAAGTAGGGTTTTGAATTGAAATAAGTTGTTTTACTTGAAGTAGTTACAACTTACAAAGTAATTATTAGTAATTCTTAGTGTAGACGGCGGCCATCTTGATTTTTTTTTAGACATCTTGGATTTTTGCGTGGCTAACGCCCTTTTTTGAAAGAGTGGCCTCTAATGAACATTTATGCCAAATGTCATGCTTACATGATTAAGTGAACTATTGTTGCACTTATCTGCTCCACTATATATGGTGCCCTTTAGGTGTCCATTTTTTCTGGCCAGCAATAGCGAGCCTGTAATTGTGGAGGAACCGGCCTTCGGCCGTGATATTTTTCTACCGAAAAATTTACAAATTAATCCCGAAGGAGGGTCTACTGAATTTTTTGTTTTTTGTTTTTAGTTTGATGGATATAAGAACATAAGAACATAAGAACATAAGAAAATG
Source organism: Paralithodes platypus (assembly GCA_032716605.1). Classification (NCBI taxonomy): domain Eukaryota; kingdom Metazoa; phylum Arthropoda; class Malacostraca; order Decapoda; family Lithodidae; genus Paralithodes; species Paralithodes platypus. Next base: position 41,615,588 of record CM064512.1, read on the forward strand.
GGAGTCTGCAGAAAGCCGATTGGCCTAAGCAAGGCAGATCCCTGTCCCACACAATCTATGGAGGAAACAAATATATTTATGAATATATACATAAAGAGACCCACAAATATAACCATTCATTACACAGCGTATATTATAGATACTGCACAAAGCAAAATAGTGAGTATACATCGAAGAACAATATCCAGCTTAACCAAGAGCAAGTTAAGAGGCGAGCTAATTCCAAAGGCAATAACAATGTGCATGGCATGTACAGTTGCCCATATAAGTTATGTTCATCTCCGTGATCTTATACATGGAATTATAATGCACATGATTGAATTACGAGTATAGTTCTTATGCAGTGGTTAACTAATCTGATTACTCAAGTGTTATTTAAAAGAAACCATACTGGCAACACATTCACTAATTATGCTTCCATACATAAGATCACAGCGAGGAACAGAACTTATGTGGCCAACTGTACAATATACTGTATACGTCCACGTATACTACACACATTGTTCATTCAAATAACACTTACTATATTATTAGTACTATTATTGTTTACTGCTTCACTATGGAACCTTAATAGTCAAGTTGCCAAATTGTTGACCCTGCAATGTTAATTACTGTAAACTTTTGTTGAGGAAATGTATTATATATGGTTAGGACAGCAAAATTAGCTTGGTTGCTACTTGTGCAACCTTTAGCATTTCTCAGAATTCAAGATGGCGCCCTCTGCCATCTTGAATTTCGGCCAGTTTTCACCTTTGGATCTTGATGACATAGAGGGTTGTGTAATACCTCTTTTTAGGGGTTTTCCAGGACGGGGAGTCCATTTTCGGGGTTAATTTGTGGATATAGGGTGAGTATCAAGGTCAAACCAGAGGTCAGAGATAAAATTTAGCCTAAAATCTGGAAAATCACCAATATTGACTGATTGTATGTGGTTCAATGTCTTTCTATTCCAGCATTTTACTAGGTTGGGTAGGTAGGTAGATATAATATGTTTGCTATGTCTACATGTAGGTATATCCCGGGAATCATTATATATTTTGTATTAAATTTTGTTTAGCAGGTTGAGCAATGGGTCAGAGTTCATTGAACACCAATATTCACCATGCATGCACTCCCCACGCTGTGCGATCAGTGGTTCAACAGCTATTCTTCTCATTTCAGATTGTGACAAACCAGTGTAATCAGCATTGATACCCCCAGGCTGTCACACTCATCATGTCTGCTGGAGGGGAGAAGTGCCTGTTTAGTCCATGTAATGCCAGTGGAGCGCTGCAAACATTCAAGACCGTCGCTGTGCAGAAGATCATCGCTACAAGCAAAGTGAAGCAGGATGAACTGTACAGAACTCTCTCTGGAAGTAATAGTCTAGCTCACAAGTCATGTTACTGTAGCTATACTTAAAGAAGTAGAAACAATGAACAGCCGAAGAGAAAGTCTACACTTATTGACAATGGTGTTTCCAAAAGATTGTTGAAGTCTCAATGTATTGACTTATTTTTCAAGCGAGACTGTTTGCTGTGTGGGAAAGAGTGTAAGCCGAAAGACAGCAAGAACCCACACAGCTGGGTGCAGGTCAGACAGTGTAAAACTGTAGATAGAGGTGGTGATATCACGTTCAAGCAACACTTGGAGGACATCTGTGATGAGAGACAGGACCAGTGGGCTAATGAGGTAGTTGTTCGACTCAGTGGGGTCATTGATCTGCATGCTTCTGACGCACAATACCATGTCTGCTGTTATGATAAATTTTGAGTTGTCCCAATGTCCTGCCCCTCCATGACGGCGCCTGTGGAAGAGGCGCTGAGGTCCGTGGTCACAACGATGGCTGAAAATATGACAGAGACGTGGACGACAGCGGAGCTGTACTCCATGTACATCGCTGCTTCGGGCACTGTGACAAGAAGACAGTTTGTGTCCAACATCACAGATTACTTCGGCGCCAAGCTGCTTGTACTCCACATCGAGGGTTGTGAAAGCGTAGTTGGATTTAAAGCCAGCCTCGGACAGTTTATCAAAATTGCCAAGAAAAGCAGCAGCGACGATGACGAGCTGGAGAAGATGGTGAGGAAGATTCGTGGCGAGGTCAGGGCGACACATAGGCCTGGAGACTACAACCTCAGTGACTATGTTCGTCACAAGATCATTGAAAACACCAGTGTTACTCTTCTTAAACTAGTATCTAGCCTTGTATCTGGAGGCAACATCACAAAGCCATCCCTGACCCTAGCTCAGTGCATTCAACAGCACATTTGCGGTGCCGGCAGAAACCAGACTACACTCGGGCTCGCTGTGAAACTACATCACAAGCATGGTAGGTCAGAGCTCATCAAGACTCTCAATGAGCATGGTATCACAAGCACATATGATGAAGTGCTGTGCTTCCGCAAGTCAGTGGCCAAGTTCGTGTTGGACAACAAATCAGATTACCACAAAAACTTGGCTTAAGCACAGAGATCGGCCCTATCTTCAGCTGGGCTGACAACTACGATTTGTACATTGCGAGCCCAAATGGAATGAAGAGCACCCACGCCATGGTCATGGAGTTCACCCAGCATCCTGCTGGTATCATCAACACAGGAAACATTGGCGTGATGCAGCTGACTATTCCTCGACTCAAGAAACATGACATGTCCTCTGTGCGATTCACCCACCAGAGTATACAGCTGGAGCACTATAATGGGCCTTCCAAGGTGAATCCACCTCTGCTTCCGATGAAAGCTCTGTCCGCTGAAGAGTTGCAGGTTCAGTCCGCATCAGTCATGTTCAGTCAGGAGCGAGATGCGGCATGGTTGTCACAAGTCCACGGGAACGATAAGCCCGTTGAGTGGGCAGGCTTCAATGCTCAGCTGGACCGATTGGTGGCAGGTTCTGCCCAGAAGCCCAAGACACTGGTCGTGTTCGGACCGATGATCGACTCACCCCGACACTGTAATAACTACGCTTGTGTATCTTGAGAGGACTCTCAATAGTTTTGGGATGCAGTACACTCACCTCACAGTTGACCTCCAACTGTATCAGACTGCATGCCTAGTTCAATGGAGCGACCCTCTGCGCTGGACCGGCGTCATACTTCACCCCGGTATGATGCACACTCTCATGAGTTTCCTGGTCTGTATAGGAAAACTGATGAAGGCATCTGGTGTGGATATTCTCATCAGTGCAGCGTTTGCTGGCATCACCAGCATTGTCAACGGAAAGGCCTGGACCAATGCTCTACGGGCATACCGTCTCATCATTGCCGTGTTGCTGCAGAATTTCTTCTCGAATGGCGCCAATACTTATGAGGAGCAGAGTGTCTACCTGGAGTCAGTCAGACAACACCCGACCGGGAGGCTATGGGTGGACTGCCTTGTCAAACCGACATTGTTGTCGCTTATGTTCCTGCGCGGAGAGAGGAACGGTGAATTCCTACTCCAACAGCACTGTCTCAAGGAGATGCTGCCATACTTCTTCGCAGCAGGTCATCAGAACTATGCCCGCTATCTGAGCTGGTATGTGCGACAGATGGAGAACCTTCCCCAGCATGCCAAAGAGGACCTACTGGCAGGTGCGCACGTGTGTCGGCACTCAGATGGTGGAACCGCAGTACCTGCAGATCAGTTCGGAGAGCAGACACACATCAAACGAGGGAAGGGTTCTGGAGGTATGAAGGGCATTTCAACGAGCACTGAGCAAGTGGCTGTGTGAGTGAATAGTTTCAGTGTGTGCGCCCACCTTGACATTGCCATGGAACATATGTACGATGAATCTGAGGAGGAACAGAAGCCACACGGTGGAGTAGATGGGAAAGAGAAGAGTAAGCACAAGGAGGAAGGAGAGAGAAGAAGGAGACTGGACGAGGCCGATCGGAGGAAGATCGCGGTGGAGCTGGAGAAGTACAGTCACCCTTTCAATGACCAGGAACCAGGTCTTTATAACATATGCAATGGACAAGTGGCAACAGACACAGTGAATGTTCAGAACGCATTGGCCATCGGGAGTGAGCAGAGCAGGCATTTCTCTGCTTCGCTGAGCAGTGAATTCCACAAGACAATAAAGAAGAAGGTCAAAACAATGGAGTCTCTCAAGAAGGTAGTCACTATCAAAGGGAAGGCCGTCTACGACATCGAAACTCTGTTCAGTCGGCTGTTAGTCGTGGGGCAGCAGCGCAGCATTGATATAGCCACTGTCTTCCAGTTTGAACTGAGTCCGGTCCCTCCAGCCCTTATCGACGAGTACGGCTGCTTGAGGAAGGGTGACAAGGCAGTGCTCGTCAAATCTCTTGGCGTCTTTGTCACAACTCAATCTGCTCCAGATGTGGTGCTGGTTGATGGCGGTCAGCTTCTGTACCACGTTGTATGGCCAGTCTCCGGGACTACACGAGACCTGGCTGCAAGTTTCGGCACTAGACTGGCCCACTACTCTCCTGTCTCCAAGAAAACAGTTCTGTTCGACAGATATGACCAAGAAGCTCCCAGTGCAAAGGACCACGAGCGAACAAGAAGAGGAAGAGCCAAGGAAGTTCGGCTAACCGCAAATACTCCCCTTCCATGTCGAGAAGCTATTCTTCACAATTCCAAGAACAAGAATCTGCTCAACAACATTCTATGCGGCTATCAACTTCCACACAATATTCAACTCATCAACAAGCTGCAATGTGTCGTTACACATGATGAGGCAGACATAACCCTCTGCAGCTACATGCTGAAAGCAGTGGAAGAAGGCGCCGAGACCATCCGCATCCTCAATGATGACACTGATGTCTTTGTTCTCTTGGTGTATTGGACATCGAGGATGCGAGTTTCCGCCAAGATTGAAATGGAAAAATGGAATGGGGATGTCTTGGACATCAACGAAACTGTTTGGTGGTTAGGCCCGAGAAAGTGCAGCCAACTTCTTGGTGTCCATGCACTGTCAGGCTGCGATACAGTATCATACCCCTTTGGAAAGGGAAAGCTGTCAGCACTCAAACTCCTAGAGATAGATATACCAGGTCTCGATGAAGTGCTCGGACAGCCAAGCGTGACCCACACTCAGTTGCAGGAGACAGCATGCACCTTCTTCTTACCACTCTACGGACAGAAGAGCTGTACAACAATGAATGACAAACGTACTCACTTCTACCGTGCCCGTAAGAAGCCTCCAGCACTGAAGAAACTGCCACCGACTGATGCGAACCTGCAGCTGCACGTGCTCCGAGCTCATCTTCAGATGCTACTGTGGAAGGCAGCGGACCAACGTGATCCACCTGTAGAAGCTAGAAATATTGCCAACTTTGGTTGGAACATCGAAAGCTCCACCATCACACCGGCCGTCTCAACAGCGCCAGTTGATCCCCAAGCACTCCTGGATGTAGTTAGCTGTAGCTGCACTGCAGAGGGCAAGGCTTGCAGTGGCACACGATGCAGCTGCAGCAGTGCAGGCCTTTCATGCACGGACTACTGTAAGTGCGAGGGAGGATACATTTGCTGTGGTCCTTTCACCAGGAAGCACATGGATATAGAAGACGAAGAAGGGGAGCTAGATGTGGATAATGAATAAACAAACATATGATTCACTTCTTTTATATATATATATATTTGCATATTGTACTGGCTGACAAATAAATTCATATTCAAACCACATAAATGTGATTTTTCCAGATTTTAGGCAAAATTTGATCTTTGACCTCTGGTTTGACCTTGATACTCACCCTATATCCACAAATTAACCCCAGAAATGGACTCCCCGTCCTGGAAAACCCCTAAAAATAGGTATTACACAACCCTCTATGTCATCAAGATCAAAAGTTGAAAATTAGCAACATTCAAGATGTCGGAGGGCGCCATCTTGAATTCTGAGAAATGCTAAAGGTTGCACAAGTAGCAACCAAGCTAATTTTGCTCTCCTAACCATATATAATACATTTCCACAACAAAAGTTTACAGTAATTAACATTGCAGGGTTTACTATAGGAAGTATAGGGGCGGCAACTAGACTATAACATGAAAATAAGCCCTAGAGGATTATGACGCATTTTGACAGTTTTGTTCTGGCTGTTTTTGGCGATTTTATTCAGATTAGGAAGGGTATAAAGACGCCGGAGGGTTAATTAATAGTTTTTACCCTTTTTGATTCACACAGTTCCTTCGTAAGTTGTATACAATTGATTATATTCAGATTAGGAAGGGTATACGGAAGTCAGAGGGTTAATTAATATAGTTTTTACACTTTTAATTCACACAGATCCTTTGTAAGCTGTATAAAATCGTTTAATGATAGCCAACATAAACAGTCAAACCGCGTCATGATCCTCAAGGGGTGTAAATATTTAAAACACTTACTGTCTATATATTCTCCAAAAGATGATAATGCATTTTAACCCATAATTGTGAGTACGGTGTGTCAGCTGTCATTATGTTTGGCTCGTTCTGTGTTGTATTAATGTCTGTCATATATTGAATAGGGTGGGTAAGTGTAGGAACATGGTTGTATATATCTCACTCAAAAAGAAGAAATCATGTGTAAATATTGTTGATGCCAATTACTGATCAAAATATACTTGGTGCCGAGGAGGCCCTTTTTAAAGTGAATACAATCGTCTAATAGCAGCCAGAATAAAGTTAAAAGGACAGCATCGGTACAGGAAGGGTTAACCTATTGACGATCATGACTCGTTTTGACAGTTTATTCTGGCTATCATCAGGCAATTTTATACCGTCTAAAAAGGATCTGTGGGCAGCAAAAGGGTAAATGTTGTCTCAATTAACCGGACTTACATATACTGTAGGCCTACCCTACTTAATCTGAATAAAATCGTCCAGTAATAGCCGGAATATACTGTCAAATGCGTCATGATTCTTAAAGTGTTTTAAGTTCTATCATTTCATGGAACCATTTTCTCGTTCAATTAGTGTTGGTCCAACTTCTCTTACCTGACCACTTACATCGACAGAATGCGTTAGGTGATAACATTGTCTATTGCTACCCAGAATAATATTAAAATAGCATCACCAATTGGAAATTATTAATAGCAATACACTAACAACATCTATGTATCTATTGCCGGACGCTGTGATCCCCGAAGGTGTGGCCACGAACGAAACGCCCCCATGCACCTCTGTCCCCAGTCAGTCGACGCCCCTCCTCCCATCCAGCACCGCCTTCACTCATATACTTCTTCACTTCATCCTTCCACCTCTCATTCGGTCTACCTCTCATTCGGTCTACCTCTCCCTCTCTGATCCTTCTATAAGTCCATAAAGGCAGCATACAACATATATACAAATCCTCTTCCCTTCCTTAACCCGCCCTGCTAGTCACCTATCCATTTCTCCGTTCTCGATCTTACTCTCTCAATCATTACCCAACTGGACGCCTTCCCTACTACACTTAGAAGACATATTATTCCCCGGTGGTTACAACACACTCGTCTTTCCCCTTTACCTTTATACAGGGGGACTACTATAATTACCTAACTTCCAGGCATCAGGTGCACTCCCCTTCTCCCATGCTAGTTAACACATTTTCCATACCCATTCGATCACTATCTCACCACCATACCTCAGAATGGCCCCACACACTCCATTTATTCCTGATGCTTTTCCCCATCTTCATTCCTTTAATGGCTTCACGCACTTCTGACCTCCTGATCCCCACCTCCTTCTCCAATACTTCTTTTAAATAAGACAACATTTGAACCAGCGAGCTTATCGTAAAGCTCACGTGTTTTTATTGGTATAAACACAAACGCAAATAATGTTCAAAAGAAAAACCTTTGCAACTTTTGAAGCAGGGAACTTAAACTATAACTGCCCTGCTGTCACTTTATGGAACTGTCTCGCTCGTAAATACCAAACTATTGTATTTCTCGTCGAGGATATTGTCACCCACACACAACTTGGAATGACAAAACTTACGCTGTTATCACCCGAGCTCTATGTTTTGGTTCTGTAACTTTCTTAAACACTTTAAACCCGGAAGTTTCTATATACAAGTTGTGTAAGTTAGTCTCCAATATCCATAAAAACAATCCATACATGTTACGGGTATATATATATATATATATATTTGTTTTTTCTATGTGAGTAAGGGAGACAAAAGGCAGAACTGCCTGTGATGAGTGCCTCCCCAAAAGTTGAAAGAGTGACAGGGCCAAAATCAAAGGACGTTCGAGCGAAAATGCCTGGACACACGTAGTTTGAAACAATTTAAGTCATAGGATGAAGGAAAGTCTGATTCTGGGAAAGAGTTCCAGAGCTCAGCTGTTAAATAAAAGAAAGATTGAGAATAACGTTTTACTCTTGGGTTGGAGAGTTGCACAGTGTTGGGGTGGGTTTGTGTTGCAAGATGGGTGCTACATGCTCTACGAAGAGGGGGTGGAATACACTGAAAAAGCTCTGAGGAACATTAATTATTATAATTGCGGTAAAATAGTAAGAGAGACGCAACAGTGCGGCAAATAGAGAGAGACTGCAGAGAATTGGTGAGTGGACGTGAGTTAATGACACGGAAGGCTTTCTTTTCTACTTTGTCTAGAAGTGCTGTGTGAGAGGAACCTCCCCACATGTGTGAACAATACTCAGTACATGGAGGCATTGTGCCCCTGTACAGAGCAAGAAGCTGCACAGGGGTGAAGAACCCTCGGAGGCAGTTGAGCACACCCAGCTTCTGGAAAGCTATTTTGGCAAGAGTGGTAATATGATCTTTCCAAGTAGAGAACAGAAGAAAAAGAGACTCGGATAATGTTTTGTTCTATGTAAGTGAGGGAGACAATAGGCAGAACTGCCTGTAGCGAGTGCCTCTCCCATAGTTGAAAGAGTGACAGGGCCAAAATCAAGGGATGTTCGAGCTAAAATGCATGGACACACCGAGTTTGCAGCAATTTAAGTCATAGAAGGAGGGAAAGACTGATTCTGGGAGAGAGTTCCAGAGCTCAGCTGTTGAATAGAAGAAAGTCTGAGAATAACGTTTCACTCATGGGTTGGAGAGTTGCACAGTGTAGGGGTGGGATTGTGTTGCAAGATGGGTACCACTTACCTTAAGTAGAGGAGGTGGTATACACTGGGAGAGCTCTGAGGAGCACTGATTATTGTAGTAGCGATAGAATAGCAAGAGAGATGCAACATTGCGGCGAAGAGAGAGAGTTTGCAGAGAGTTGGTGAGTGGGTGGGAATTAATGATACGAAAGACCTTCCTTTCTACTTTGTGCGGTGTGAGAGGATCCTCCCCACACATGCGAACAATACTCAATACAAAGAAGCTGTGCGGTTAAGCACACCCAGCTTCTGAGAGGTTGCCTTAGCAAGACTGGTAATATGGTCCTTCCAACTGAAAGCAGAAAAAAAAGAGACACCAAGAATATTAGGAGAAGATGAAGGATTGATGTGTGTATTTTTGAAGTGTAAGGGGTAGTCCTCTGGGAGTTCCGAACGGGTAGTAAGATGAAGACATTAGGTTTTGGAAGCATTAAAGGTAACAAAGTTTTCTCTGCCCCAATTGGAAATAGTAGTGAGATCAGAAGATAAGTGTTGTATGGCTTCATTACGTTTGTCTTTGAGGGATTGCTGGCTGGGGCGTTCAGGAAGACTAATTGAGTAGTGTAAGGTAGAGTCGTCTGCGTATGATTAAATTGGACTGAAATTACAGTTGAGATGATAATTTAAGAAAATTAGAAAGAGAATGGGAGATAGTACAGAACCCTGAGGAACACTTGAGTTGATAGGATGAGGAAGTGAAAAATGTACTATATATATATATATATATGTATATATATTATAAATATATATGGTAACCACCGAGGAATTTGTAGATCTTCTAAGCATAGTAGGGAAGGTGTACAGTAGGGTAGTGATTGAGAGAGTGAGAGCGAGAACGGAGAAATGGATAGGTGACGAGCAGGGCGGTTTTAGGAAGGGAAGAGGATGTGTAGATCAGATTTTTACCCTGAAATGTGTTGTGGAGAAATATCTGGAGAAGCAACAAAAGCTATATGTTGCCTTTATGGACTTGGAGAAGGCCTATGACAGAGTGGATAGAGAAGGTATGTGGAAAGTACTTAGAATATACCGAGTAGATGGCAAGTTGCTTAAAATAGTGAAGAGCATGTATGAAGGTGCAAAAGCGGCAGTACGGGTGGAGCATGAGCAGAGCGAGTTCTTTGATCTGAATGTTGGGTTGAAACAGGGGTGTGTGATGTCCCTGTGGTTGTTTACTGTATATATGGATGGAGTCATGAAAGAAATACAAGGAAGAGCAGTGGATGTTGGTGTATTGCTGATAAAGGAGGGAATTGAGTGGGAGCTACCTGTACTGCTGTTTGCTGATACAGTTCTGATGAACGATAATGAATGGGAGTTGCAGGGTCTGGTAAATATGTTTGGAATAGTGTGCGAAAAACGGAATCTGAAGGTAAATGCGGGGAAGAGCAAGGGTATGGTCTTCAAAAGGGATGAAGCCACAGAGTGTGAGGTGAAGTTGAACGGTCAGGCTATGGAGATTGTCAGCTTATTTAAGTATATGGCCAGTGTGTTGAGTAAAGATGGGACTATGGTTGAAGAAGTGCGGGAGAGGGTGCAACAGGGGAAGAGGGTTGTAGGAATGCTGAAAGCAATAACAAGGGTGGTCAGTATGGAAGTGAAGAAGTTCTTGCATGACAGTGTGGGAATCCCGACACCGACTTACGGAAGCGAAGTATGGACGTTGGTGGAGAGACTCAGACCAAGAGAGAGAGGGGTGGAAATTAGTTACTTGAGAAGTGCGTGCGTAGTTACATGGAGGGATAGACAGATGAATGAGGAAGTAAGAAGGAGGTGTGGTGTGGATGTAGATGTTCTGGAAAGTGTGGAAAGGAACACCTTGAGATGGTTCGGCCATATAGAACGTATGGGAAGCAAGAGAATGACCAAGAGGTTGTACGAGAGCGAGGTGGAAGGACAGAGAGGGAGAGGTAAACCGAAAGAGATGTGGAATGATGGAGTGAAGAAGTATATGGATGAAGGCGGTGCTGGTTAGGAGGAGGGGCATCGACTGACTGGGGACAGAGGTGCATGGAGGTGTTTTGTTCGTGGCCACCCCTTCGGGGATCACGGCGTCAGGCAATAGATATATAGATTATATATACTGTATACTGTATATATTTATATATACTGTATATATATATATACAGGTATATATATATATATATATATTCCAATTTATCAATTCTGCGAAGCAGAGTGGTATCGCACACACAGATCCCACCCGTATACTGTGCACCACAAGTCAGCTTGTCCGTCGTCGTCATCCGTCGTCCGTCTGTCTGTTCGGTATCTCCTCCTAGACCGTTCAAAGGATTTTCACTAAAATTCTCAGGTGTATGCATTTGGTCAATGCGAGGGTCAGTCAAAAAAGAAATTTTCCATTTAACTTAATGGTTAAGGTCAAAGGTCAAGGTTAAAAATAAGGTAAATATTTCATATTTATTAGTTTTTACTCAAATGTCTTCATTTTCACTATGCAAGTTACTGGTAACTTTGATATCCTTTTGACCAAATCTCAGATAAATATTCTAAAGGTAATAAGGTCAGTATTTCATATTTATTAGTTTTTACTCAAATTTCTTCATTTTCACTATGCAAGTTACTGGTAACTTTGATATCCATTTGACCAAATCTCAAATAAATATTCTAAAGGTTAAGGTTAAAGTTCAAGGTCAAAGGTCAAAATAAGATTTTTACTTGTATTTCTTATACTAACTGTTAGATTTTCACTATTCTTGCCATGTATATTCGGAATACCTAGGCCAAGGTCATACAAAAAACTATACAATTCCATATGAAAGGTCAAGGTCAAATAAAAGGTCAATATGCTATTTTCTTTACTTTTCATGCAAACTTCACAACATTTGGTGAGATAGTTGCACTTTAAATGAAAAGGAAACTATTAAATTTTGACTCAATCATAAAGGTCAGGATAAAGGTTAAAGGTCAAAGTCAACTATTAATTTAATATACCGGTATATAAAACTAATTGATGGGTTTTAATGAAAGTTGGCATGCTTATTTGATTTTGTTTGGGCAATGCCAATGAAAAACAAATTTACTCTTTCATAAAGGTCAAGGTCACAGGTTAAGGTCAAAGGTCAAGTTTTACAATTTAATTTTAGTTTGTACTCAAATGTCTTCATTTTCACTACGCACGTTACTGGTAACCTTGATATCGTATTGCTCATATTTTAGATAAATATTCTAAAGAGTAAGGTCAAAGGTCAAAACTAGTATTTTACTAGTATTTCTTATACTAACTGCTAGATTCTCTCTAGGCTTACCATGTATATTCGGAATACCTTGGCCAAAGTCATGTGAGAAACTATACAATTACTTATGAAAGGTCAAGATCACAGGTCCAGGCCAAATAAAAGGCCAATATGCTATTTTGTTAACTTTCCATGCAAACTTCACTAAATGTTTTGAGATAGTTGCACTTTAAATGAAAAGGAAAATATTTAATTTTGACACACATATCATAAACGTCAAGGTCATCTATTCTATTAATATACAGTATATGAAAGTAACTGATGGGTTTTAATGACTTTTGGCATGCTTATTTGATTTTCCTGGGAAATGTCAATAAAAACAAAAATTTACCCTTACATAGGTCAAAGGTCATAGGTCAACTTTTACTATTTATTTCTAGTTTTTACTCAAATGTCTTCATTTTCACTACGCAAGTTACTGGCAACTTTGATATTGTATTGCTCAAATTTTAGATAAATATTGTAAAAGGTAAGGTCAAAGGTCAAACAAATGTTTTTACTAGTATTTCTTATACTAACTGCTAGATTCTCACTAGGCTTACCATGTATATTCGGAATACCTACGCCAAATTCATAAAAGAAACAATAAAATTCCTTATGAAAGGTCATGGTCAAATACTGTATAAGGTCATATTTTCTTTATTTTTCATGCAAACTTCACAAAATTTGACGAGATAGTTGCACTTTAAAATAAAATGGAAAATATTAATTTTGAGACATCATAAAGGTCAAGATAAAGGTCAACTGTTATTATTTATTTAAAAATATTACTCTAATTTTGGAAAATTTTCTGTGTTAGTTTCTTATTACTTAACACCTTACGAGCGGCCTATGCGGTTTATTTATGTGTACCGCCCAGCGGGGTGTTTTTAGCCAAAATAGGGCTGTTTACGTGATCATTTTCATGCCTAAATAAGACCCAGAACGTAAAACAAGTATCTATCCCTGAAAGGGCATAAACAGAGCTTTCGAATGACACCATAACGATCCTTGTATGATGGATAGTTTTCTTGCAATAACCGTGCAACGCGAGTGCAAAAAGCAGGTAATTCGGTACTTTCGGTACATAATTGAGTATGTAGCGAGTGAGAGAGGGAGGAGGGAGCTGAGATTTGTGTCAGTAGGTTTGCCGCGGTGGTCTGGAGCAGTCATACGCTCGCTAGTCTTCTGCCACCACTTGTCTCTCTCTCTCAGCCACATTACGTGCTGAAATTGCCACTCGACCTATGTCGAGCGCCGCCACATAGTCCAGCTTTATTTAACTCGACTTAAGTGGTGAGCCGCTTTTTAAGGGTTAAATAACATGTATATACAATTTTACATATATATTGTAATAGTTAGGGTCAAAGGTCAAGGTCAAAACAAGATTATTTGTCATTTTCCCTAAACACCTCCTAGACTGTTGAATGTATTGTCACCAAATTGTTTAGGCAAATTCAGTTGGCCAATGCGACGACCAGCCAAATATAATGTATTCTATATATAGTCAAAGGTCAAAGGTCAATGTCACACTATATGATCACTATTTGTAATCTATAAGTTTTTATACAAATTACACCATATTCATAATGCTAGTTAATACGAACAATGGTGTTAAGCTAACTAAATTCTCGATAAGAATTTCTAAGGTCGTAGGTCAAGGCTAGAGGTCAAGGTTAAAGGTCAAAATAAGATTTTTACTAGTATTTCCAATTTAATGTAAGATTCTCACTAGGCCGAGGTCAAACACGAATAAACATAATTCCATTTGATAGGTCAAGGTCACAGGTAATGTCACAGGTTAATGTCAAATACTGTATAAGGTCAATATGCTAATTTATTTACTATTCATGTAAACTTCACAACATTTGTTGAAACAGTAGTTCTTTAAATGAAAAATAATATTTATGTTCTCTCCACCAACCAATTTTACTCCTAAACACGATTAATGAAATTAACAAACACATGTGGCAGTCCGGGGATTCGAACCCAGGACGCTCACACCGAATTACATTTTCAGACATCATGAAGGTCAAGATGAAGGTCAAAGGTCAAGGTCAGCTATGTCTTTAATATCTCTGGAACTAGTTGATCTTTAATGAAGTTTGGCACGCTTATTTGATTTTCCAGGGTTTCATTAATGCAAGCAAAAAATATAATCCTACATAAAGGTCAAGGTCACAGGAAGTCAAAAGTCAACCTATATCATAAAACATACTGAAATGTTGATAAGCTGACCGTTAGTTACGTTTTACATTAATAGTATAATATAAATTTCATATAAATATTCTAATACTTAAGGTCAAAGGTCAAGGTAAATGATCAAAAGTAGAGTGTTAAACTTTTCCTAGACTGTTTAACCCTCAACGAGGGGGGGGGTCTGTGGCCGTTTTGGGCCTTTTCAGGCCATTCTGACTGCTATATCAACCATCAAAATTCATTTATCCCTAGAACTACTACTCTTTGGAATTCACTTCCCTCGAATTGCTTTCCACAAACTTACAATCTACAAATGTTTAAATCCAGATGTTACAAACATTTTATGAATGGAGGATGCCTTTAGGCACATGGACCTTTTTGTTTTATCTGTGTTTTTCCTGCCTCCGTTCATTGTCTCTTAAAAAAAAAAAAAAATCAGCATGAAAGGAACTGTATTGTGCCGAAAACTAGGCGGAAATCGCTACACAATGACACCACATACAGCTACGTAGCACTCGTGGAGCCCTGACAGTGTTACCTCAAAGATGGAAGTTTAGCTGATTTTGCTACATTGTTCACTTTTCGCTAACTATTGGTCACACTGTCATCCACCCGTGCGGTGGGGGAACTGGAGTTAGTGTGGGCCGGGAGGCCACAGATGTCGGACGTATGGTTCATTACTGTTCCACCCATTTTCACTCGATCTTCACCCATTTTTCACCCGTTTTCTCCCAGCTTCTTTCACTCGACTTAAGTCGAGCGCCGCTAGATAAGAGTTAACCCTTTTTATACTGGCGACGTCTTTTTGTTATCATATTCTAGCTATAACTAGACGATTTTGTGGCGTTAAGAAGGATCTGTTGTGGAAAAAGGGTTGATTAGGATAGTTGAAAGCCTTCTAATTAAACTGAATAGAATGTTCTATTATTATCCAGTATAAAATGAAAAGGAGAGAACTGGTACTGAACAGGTTAATGTATCGTCACCAAATTTTGCAGGCAAATTCGGTTGGTTAATGCGACGATTGTCGGGGGGAGAGTTGTTTTCGGGGCGAATCCTCCAGTATTCTTGGTGATATTATTAGCGATGATGGTGATCAGATCAGATCAGATCTGATCTGATGATGGTGATAGTAGTAGTGATGATGGTGATAGTTCTGATGATGACAGTAGTAGAGATGGTAGTAACAGCAGGGATGATGGTGATAATAGTAGTGATGATGGTGATACTTGTAGTGATAATGATGAAAGCAGGGATGATGATCGTAGTAACGATGGTGACAGTAGTAGTGATGATGATGACAGTACCAGTAGTAGTGATGATGGTGACAGTAGTAGTAGTGATGATGGTGATAGTACTAGTAGTATTGATGATCGGTATAGTAGTGATGATGGTGACAGTAGTGATGATGTTAGTGACGATGGTGATAGTAATGATAATGGTGACTGCTTTTAGTGATGATAGTGACAGTTGTAGTGATGATGGTGACAGTTTTAGTGATGATAGCAGTAGTGATGATGGTGATAGTAGTAGTTATAATGGTGGTAATAGTAGGGATGATGGTAACCCATTGTAGCCGTTTTGCGTCGTTTTTTGTAGGGTATGCCGTTTTGATTTAGGGTAAAGCGGCACTTCTACTTTATTTACATCACTCCCAACACCAAACACCTCCCAATGAAATTAATGAAAGTATGTGATTCCTACCGGGACTCGAATCTGGGTTAACTCATACAGATCTTAAACACTCTAACCATTACACCATCAAGACAGTATATTAGATATACTGTTGCTTGAAATCGATCCCATTCGGGTAAGGGCTGTAAGCCAATGCGGATTAATACGATAAATATGATAATTTCACCAATAATCCCTCCAAAACCTTAACTTGTGTGGGCTGCTCGTGGTAATATATTTGTATTTAATTAAACATTCTTGCCTGGGGTAGTAATAATTATATAAGGGGTTACTACTTGCTTTTTCTGGACCTCCTTCTCACTCATGTTTAGCATTTTAGATTTGAGATTTCAAGACGTTCCTTCCATTAGTTTGTCGCTTTTAAGACCTTTCGCCCTATTTCTTTGTAAATATTAAGACCTTTCGTGCCATTTAGGTGTCAAATTTTTCCTGGCGAGCGATAGTGAGCCTGTAATTTTAAGAGAAACCGGCTTTCGGCCGGGAATTTTGGGGGTGTATATCTAAGCTTAATGGAGGTCTAGCGAGGAAACTAAAAAAATGAATGAATATATTAATTAATAGCCGAAAATAGCGACCACTGCCCCCGTAAATATGGTTGCCGCCCTCACCAGTGAACGTTGGGGAGCTATACAGTACAGTATACTGTGCACGTACAGTTGTCGGAATAAGTTCTTTACCATCCTGTGATTCGCTTTATGCAAGTATTACAAATGGCTAAGAACAGTTTAGAAATAATAGTCAAGTAGTCATTCGCTAAACAGTTAGTAAATATATGCAATTGAAAGTTTATTCGAAATTTGATCATACAAGTTTAATTTACATAAGTCAAATGATGGGGTGGTAAAGAACATATTCCTAAGACTGTACAATCGGGGGTAGTAAGTGTTGTCATATATTCCAGTGGTTTTCGCTCAACAAGTGTTATTGGTATCTGTATAATTACTGGGAAAAGTGCTTATTCTTCAAAGTATTAGTCAGTGTCCGAAACTTTGTGAAATATATGACAACACTTATTAACCTCGACCGTACATGATGGTATATATTACACTTCTGGTGTTTGTATGCGGGGAAGAGAGAGCAAGGGATTCCGCACAATAACAAACTCTACTATTGCATTTCCTTTTGCTTGTTTAAGGGTACATCACACAGTCAGGAGTGCAAGCTAGAGTCACTAGGAGTAGGGGACAATAATACTCGCGGGCCTATTTGCGGTGAAAATCGATGACTCCTATTGACTCTAGCGACTTCTGTTAGACTCCCACTCGCTCGCGGTGAAAATCGATGACTCTTAGTTACTCCTGTTAGAATCCCACTACCTCGCACTCCTGACTGTGTGATGTACCCTTTACATTCTGACAGGGGAGGTTAACCCTTTGAGTACCAGCGACGTGTGTTGTATTGTATTGTAGCTATACTTAGACAATATTGTGCAGCTTGGAAAGGATCTGTGGTAGTTTAAAGAGTTGGTTAAGATAGTTTGAATTATTATTTCTAGAGGTCCTTCCTAAACTGAATAACATCGATTAGTTGTAGCCAAAATAAAAATAAATTATGTCAATGGTGCTGAAGGGGTTAACAGAGGTAATGCACGTGCTGGGCTGACGCAGGGAAGAAAGGAAGGAAGGTCAGTGAGGAGGAGAAGAGGAAATAAGTGTTAACTCTTTGATTACCAGCGACGTGTGTTCATAATATTCTAGCTATATTTAGGCGATACTATGCAGTTTAGGAAGGATCTGCGGTAATTAAAAGGGATGGTTGAGATATATTATATAGGCCCTAACATATAATAGTTTGAAACCTTATTATAGCTAGGTCTTTTTAATCTTAATAAAATCGTCTAGTAGTTGCGATAATATGAAGAAAAGTACATCACCGGTACTGTAAGGGTTAACATTGAGATGAACAGATATACTGATTATTTGGATGATCAGGTAATAGGAAACAAATATATTAATATGAACAGTAATTTAATGGGCAGTTAATAACAAAACACAAATATTTTAAAAGGATGAAGTGTGTCCAAGAAAATGGGAGTGGCTTATGGATATGTTGCTGAGAGAGAGAGAGAGAGAGACAGAGAGAGACAGACAGAGAGAGAGAGAGAGAGGAGCAGAAGACCACTACAGCAGAGATTCGTGTAACCCACATGTGTATAGAGACTCATTTTGAGAATATAATAACATATATTAATATTTTCCTAATCAATGTTAATATTGGCTGTTCTAAGCCTGTGCAATGATTATTTAGCTATAATTTACAAAACATGAGAACAAACGTGGCAAATCACTAACTGGCAGCTATAGGAGGAAGGTGGTGGAGTTGGGGATACTTTGGGGGTGGAAGGTGGGGTGGAGGAGGGGAAGGAAGGACTAAGCAGCATTTAGTACGCGTGAGAGTACACTCACAATCCCTAAAAACTTACGGTTTGGGCGGTTTTTATCCTAGCAATTACCAGAAGATATTTATTAAATAGCTTATGAAGTGCCACAATATAATATTTATAAGCTTGTTTTCTTGTTATATGTTGCCCACTTCAGAAGTTTGTCTTCTGTAACCTCCCTTAACCCTTTATGTACCAGCAACGTCTTTTATAATGTAGTCTACCTATATTTAGACGATTTTGTGCAGGATTTGTGATAGTAAGAAGGGTTAAGTGAGATTATTCGAAGCTTATTAATTGCTAGAAGCCCTTTAAAAGCTTAATAAAAATCGTCTAATAGTAGCCAGAATAATGTTAAAAGAACGTCATCGGTACAGAAGGGGTTAAATCTCAATATATTTACCAAACCCACGCTCGTCCCTCAACAGACCCAAGATTATGGAGGTGGTGGTACCGGTACAGTTGGGGTTAAGTAACATAATTATGGAGGTGGTGGTACTGGTACAGTTGGGGTTAAGTAACATAATTATGGAGGTGGTGGTACCGGTACAGTTGGGGTTAAGTAACATAATTATGGAGGTGGTGGTACCGGTACAGTTGGGGTTAAGTAACATAATTATGGAGGTGGTGGTACCGGTACAGTTGGGGTTAAGTAACATAATTATGGAGGTGGTGGTACCGGTACAGTTGGGGTTAAGTAACATAATTATGGAGGGGGTAATTTAAGTAACATAATTATGGAGGTGGTGCTACCGGTACAGTAGGGGTTAAGTAACATAATTATGGAGGTGGTGGTACCAGTACAGTTGGGGTTAAGTAACATAATTATGGAGGTGGTGGTACCGGTACAGTAGGGGTTAAGTAACATAATTATGGAGGTGATGGTACCGGTACACTTGGGGTTAAGTAACATAATTAAGATATAGGTAAATATACAGGAGACGCAACAATATAGGTAGCAAATTTCTAATGGTAGTTTTGGGTTCCTATCATCATATGCTTCATTTCTATATATGGGTAAGATCCTGTGTAGCGGGTAGAACTGTTTTTGAGATGCTTATTTACTAAGAAACATTGAACAATATCTTTAACCTAACCTAACCAAAACTTAACCTAACCTAACCTAGTATATTAGTAAACTATTTATGAATGTAAAATGTAAAAATATATTGCAACATTACTAAATTATTGAGATATAAGTACAGGTCTACCCGCTACACTGGATTATACCCTTTATACTTTTTATCCCTGGGGGAAAACAAAAAATAATGTTTTTTTCTTTTTTTCTTTGGATTTTTGTTTTCATTAACCTAACCAAAAAACCTAACCTAACCTAAATATATTTGGGGGCTATTAGGTTAGGTTAGGTTAGGTTTTTTGGTTAATATACAGGAGACACAACAACGTGTTTTTCAGGTATTTTGTTGTTTTGTATTTTGATTTTGTTTTTTGGTGTTTTAGTCGAATCTAGTGATGAAATTGAATGGGAATTAAGCATTTACCCATTATCCATCAATCTAAAGACACGCCCCCCGATAGTGGGGAGGGCTATGAAGATCAGGGAAATTGAGGGGTAAAAAGAGTATAGAACACGATAATATAACCAAAATTTGTCTCGGGTTTTGTCAATTTCCAGACCCATAAAACCCGACTTTTTGAAAACCCGAGCCAAGTTTTGACGAAACTTGGCTCGGATTTAACTAATTTAAAAATTAAAATAACACAGTAACCTTATTAAAATGTTGGGTAAATTGATACGGTGTGACGGTCACGAGTTTTAGCATGTTTTTTCTTTTTTTTTGCATTTTTTCTTTGATATAGTGTTGTTTTATACCAAGGACTGCAGCAAATAAGTATTTACCCATTATCCAACAATCTAAAAACACGGCCCCCACTAGTGGGGAGGGCTAGGAAGATCAGGGAAATTGCGGGGTAAACGGGGAAAAATAGGGGTAATATGGGAAGAAATACTCTGAAAATATAATATAGAAAAGTAAGCCAACATTTGCCAA
Organism: Paralithodes platypus; assembly: GCA_032716605.1. NCBI lineage: Eukaryota > Metazoa > Arthropoda > Malacostraca > Decapoda > Lithodidae > Paralithodes > Paralithodes platypus. The sequence goes on from CM064512.1 coordinate 41,636,106, forward strand.
AACTTGGCTCGGGTTTAGCGATTTTTTGAAGTAAAAAAAACACAGTAACCTAACCTAGAACGTTGGATACAAGAATAACCCTTACCTACCAGCTAGTATGTGTCCCTAGTTTATCCCATACCTACCATCTGATCCTTTGTCATGAACCTAACCTAACCTAACCTAACCTAACCTAAGACAAGACTCTGTGTTTTACCCTATATCTCCCTTATAATACATTTGCGAAGGGAAGGACATATATAGGACTGAAGACTATTATATAACATACCTATAGGCTACACAAACATCGATGGGGCTTGTAACTGTCACACCGTAAAATCTTACCAAATGTTGGCTGGGGTTTTGTAAATTTCCATACCCATATAGCCTAACCCGACATTTTGAAAACACGAGCAAAGTTTTGACGAAACTTGGCTCGGATGTTACTAATTTTCATGTTAAAATTACACAGTAACCCTAATAAAATCTTTGTTGGAGTTTTCATAGGGTTAACATTAGCCTAACCTAACAAAGTAAGAGGCGGGTGCCCAACCCTGAAAGGGATTGAAATAGGGGAGCTATCCCCCCCGCCAAAGGCGGCTTTCTAGGGCCTTTCCTAGCTGATGCTGAAAGGATTGGGTTCTAGTCATGTGGTGATAGGCTGGTCTATCAGAGTGAGAACTGAGCGATCTCTGCCATACCCATAGCTTACTCTGACTGTTCCTTTTACTTATATATTTTCTAGATCTCAAGTGACGGCGTCTCATCCGTGGAATGACCTCCCAATCTACCAAGATTGGAAGCCAAAGCGTCACATTTTTCCTTTGCCCTCAACTTTCTCTTCATAATTGCTGAGGGGCACAGGGCCCTGGGTGGGGCTTTGGTTTCCCGGGCGTTTCCGCACCCTCCTCAGCTCCCCGCCATGGAGTGGCTTCGGTCACCCAGGCTTTATTGTGGTCGGCGGGGAGGGTTCTGTGGGGGCGCTTGGTTATGGCCTTGGCCTTGCTCGGGGCCTTGGGGCTGTTCGGCCAGGCAGCTTGGGGAACAACAACAACAACAACGAAGTAAAAATGGGGTTAACATTAGCCTAACCTAACAACCTTACCTTACCTAACCTAGTAAGAATGGGGTTAACATTAGCCTAACCTAACAACCCAACGTAACCTAACCTAGACCTAGTACGTGGGATACAAAACTAGCCCTTGCATGCCAGCTACTGTGGGTTCATAGTACCCAGTACGTGGAATACAAAACTAGCCCTTGCATGCCAGCTACTGTGGGTTCAAATTACCCAGTACGTGTGATACAAAACTAGCCCTTGCTCTCTGCCTCATTCGTCCGACGGCAGCGAGAGGTTGACAATAACATTAGCGCGGCGGCGGACATAAGTTATAATCCATTATCGTATTTATTACCCATTAATTTCCTGAAGTTTAAACCTATGCGAACAAATCTTTTACTTTATGTTACTTTGCGATCATCCATTAAGATTCCAGACCTAGCTGTGGTCCGGCTCCTTTATATTGTCCCAACCAACCAACTAACCTCAATGAACAGAGGAGGTACTGGGTTGAAGGTCCTTGGCTTGAGTGGCTGCCTGGCTGGCCGCTGGAGGGTCGATCACCACTCATCTTGGTCAAGAGCTGGTGGATTTTTTTTTCAAATTTTTCCATGGCAAAAAAATGTATGTGCATTTCAAAACCAGCTGTCCTCGTCGGCTGTATTTGGAACACTGGTTATTGCAGTTTGGACAGTTTACACTTATTGGAAGGCGAAAATGTCTTAAGCAGCCTCATTGTTTATAAAGACGGTGGAAAAAGCTTTGATCTGCTACCCACATCCTCTACACAAGCTGGCCAAAGTCAAACTGATGAGTTATATCCCGGACCACCTCTCTTCCAAATCATGGCATCACCTGATTGGTCGATAGACATCACGTGTCAGTGAACTCGATGCATTCACCACCAGATGTCTCAGTTGTTGACTGAGAAGCATAGAGTAAAGAATAGGAGAGAGGAGTCTTCCTATGTATTCTATTAATAAAACGGTGCCTTTAAACGTTGCCAGTTACCATTTTTCGATTTTTTTCTTTCAGCGCCATCTATTGCAGGGTTCCAGAACTACTCAATGTGATTAAATCTAAGGATGTACCCTCCATTTTTTTTAGTTTTGTTTGTATTATATGTACACTACTTTTCTTTCTCTCTCTCTCTCTCTCTCTCTCTGTATATATATATATATATACTGTATAGGCCTATTATTTATGTTTGACCAAAGTTTGAGTGTGGCTGTGTGTACTTCCAAGTTAGTAACTTATATTACAATGTAAATACTGTTCTTCAATTGAGATTATTGTTATTCATATACATTCATTGACGTGTCGTCGGTAATGTATGTAACGCTAAACCCCACGACGCACAAATGTCGTCGGGGTTTAATTACTCCGGTCCTATGGCACCTAGAGGGCTCAGATTTGTTTCGGAACTGTGTAAGTATCCCACGCAACCATGCCGATGGTTAAAAACTCTCAAAGTCCAACCGCGTGCGCGTGAGCGCGCAAAAACATGGTTTTTGGGTGTTTTTGCCTTCAATGTTTTACTCTTGTAAAATCGACTTTCGAGGGCTCCGTAGGACCCCTTTTTGACCTTTTTGGTTGTTTTTTGGGGGGGCGGTCCTTCATTCCTAACCCATTCGTTATTGTTTCTGGATTTGTTTTTCTTTTCAAAACCTGCTGGTCCCTGGTGGTACATTTATTTATAACTAGCTGGGGCTCAGTGGGTTTTAATAAATTTACAGTCAATATCAAATAATCATCAACAGCCTGCATGATCCATTGCAAACCATATCCTTATTCTCAAGGCTAACCACAGCCTCCTTACATCATCACGGAGGCTTGGTTCAGCTTGGTAAGCTATGTAATTAACCCCTTCTATACCGACGACGTCTTTTATTTTATTCTGGCTCCTACTAATATATTAATCGATTGTATTCACTATAGGAAGGATCTTTAGCAATTATAAGGCTTCGAACTATCTCAACCAACCCTTTTAACTACCACAGATCCTTTCTAAGCTGTATAAAATCGTCTATATATTGCTAGAATAAAATATAACATACGTCGACGGTACAGAAGGGGTTAATGGAGTATTGTTCTCATTTCGGTGTAGGCAATACTTTGGAGTGCTTTTGCATATCAGTGTAGCCTACTCTTAAATCATTGTATCCATAATGACTATGGCTGATATGGTGATAGCAAACAAGTTACATGTGTTTCTACAGACTCTACACAAGACACGTGTACACCATTGCAGCCATTGTCTGTCATTAAACAGACGACAGATTCGGACAGAAGCATTTTCCCGCGATAGGGAGGAGCTATGCGCTACCGCCATCTAGTGCAGGGTTCCAGCCAAATCTGTAAATAATGGCCAACTACTATTAACACGGCTGATTTTCCCAGACTCCTCTCTCCTATTCTTACTCTATGCTGAGAAGCACGTAAAAGAGGTCTCCCAGAAGAAAACGAAAAAGAAGAAGTGTAAACAAACCCTTAAAACGTAAATATCCATATAATATGTATTATGTTAGTTTCCTGGGAATGACACCTACATCAAAAATTTGGAAAAAAATCGCTTAATCACATGCTATCGAGCTTAATTTTTTACCATTATTGTAGCGCGTCCTGTATATTGACCGTTTTTTTGGTTAGGTTAACCCTTTGGCTGCGGCCTTGTTTGGGCTATTTAGGGCATATTTAGGCACTCCTGAATGATAAATCAAGCATCTGCATTAAATGAAGTGTAATCTGCCGAAAACTAGGCGAAAATAGCTTCAAAATGACACCAGAACGGACCGTATACGTGGTCTGGTTCACCCGCAGTGATCCCTGTGAAACGCAGGAACCCCGCTATTATGTAACACTCGCTCGCTTGGCTGCACTTATGAGAGAGACAGAGAGAGACACGCGCGAGACACAGCCTAGCTCAGTAAGCCGCTCGGTGCTCTGAGGGTCGGAGGTGGGCCCCTTACGCTCCCGCCCACTATCACTTGATTTTTACGTTTTTTCCAGGCTTTTAAAGCCTGGAAATTGCTATAACTTGCCAAAACATTCCAGAACGTCACCCAAAGCGAAAGGGTTAATGAAAAAAAAAAAAAAAAACGAATAAAAAAAATAAAAAATCCCCATTTTTTTATTTCACGGGTATAAAAAGTATATAGAAATGAAGCATATGATGAGATAAGAACCCAAAACAACCATTAGAAATTTGCTACCTATAATGTTGCATCTCCTGTATATTGACCACCAAGATATATAAAAGTAGATAAAACTACTTCAGAATACGACAGTAAAATTTACAATACGCACGGCGTACACGCAGTTGATTTTTAAAATATAATACTGTTGGCAAAGTAAAATTAATGATCTGGGAATAGGCTGAGAAGCTCTAATTGAACGAAATATCTAAACATTTTCACAGTTCCTACACGAAATGGAATTAAACATATGTCGAGGTAAGAAAGTAACTATAAAGCTAATACAAACATATGCACTATCAAACCTAACGTGAATATGATAATGCAAGAAAGAAAGCCATAAAATTTAAGAGGAAACTCACCAGCATAGAACACAGTAAAACACAACACATGGTGTCAGAAGTAGGCTACCTATACTGGGTTGCACTATCTTAGTATCGAGAGCTTCCGCTATTCTCAACTCCATATATGAAGGGTAACTGGCGAGAAGGTTGAATTCTGAATCATGCAAGGGGTGCTCGTGAGTACTGTACGTGAGTGTTCTCTAATGGACACAAATTATAGTTTTGAAGCATTTTGAAGCAAGTGTTTACTGATACGAGCTCTGAGTTACTGAGTTGTTTTGCCGATGTACTGTACTGTGCACTCGAGAACAAAAATAAGTCTTTACACTATTGTTCTGAACAGAATATTCCGGAAGTGGGTCGAAATCTGTTGATAGTATCTCACAGACATATGTTTCACCCGATTGATTTCGTACAGCTTACCAGTGCAAAGATTATTTTTTCCTAGAGTTTACCCTCAACGACATAAATTACGGCCTACGTTTTCGAAGTTATCTCAAACGCAATCGAATTTTCTCATTAATTTGTTTACCTAATATTTACATTTCGAAAGTTAATTTTGCTGTTCGAGGGTTTATATCAGGCTTGTATATATGTCGTTGAGTGTACTGATTAAAAACTTTGTGGGATCTTATCATTAAACTTAAACCAGTTCCTTAACACTTATGCTGCGGGCATATTTGGTCTAATTAGGGCATATTCAGGCACTCCTGAATGATTAATCACTAAATGAACTGTATTTGCCGAAAACTAGGCGAAAATAGCTTCAAAATGAGACCAGAACGGGCTTCGTAGGTGACGGGGTTCACCCACAGCGGTGCCATAGACATGCGGTGCTAATTATTAGCACTCGCTCGCTCGGCAACACTGTTGTGAGACAACCAACAAGACACAGTCTCCCTCAGTGAGCCGCTTGCTGCTCTGAGGGTCGGAGGTGGGTCCCTCACGCTTCCGCCCACTGACACTCGATTTCTACGGCTTTCACAGGCTTTTAAAGCCTGGAAATTGCTCTAAATTGCCAGGACATTCCGGAACGTCACCCGTAGTCAATGGATTAATCTATTATTATTATTTGAAAATAAAATACGATCATAGTTGAGATTTGATAGCAGAATTCTTCAATGAATAAGGATAATTGGTCTCGGACGTTGAAGCATTTACAGTATTCACAGTGAAAGGGAGAACTGTCGCTTTCTACAGTGGTTATTTTATGTGAGAGGTTCATCAATTTGTTCAATTGCTTACCAATATACATATCAATAAAAATAATTAAGAATGATTATAACTGCAGGGTATTTTAAGTGATATTAATTCAAGGTGTAGAGTGACGTAGCTTCAACAAATATAATATAATATGCTCTTGTTACAAGGGTAGATATTGAATTACGTTTAAGGGGAGATGGGCCTATTTATTTGTTAATTTTATCTTTTCATTATTTATTAGCTTACTCCCTAGACCTCAACCAACCTGTATTAAACACACCCTAGAATCCTCTTCTAGATAAATTTGTAAATTTTTCGGTAGAAAAATTACCCGGCCGAAGGCCGGTTACTCATAAAATTATAGACAGAATTATAGACACGTAAATGGCACAAAAGGTCTTAATATTGACAAATAAATGGGGCGTAAAGTCTTAAAATCGTCAAACTAATAGGCCGAACGTCTTACAATCTAAAACAAACAATGAAGTTAAACCTGAGGGAGAAGGAGGACCAACAAAATAACCCAACTCCCCCTAAATTGAATAGGGATCGCAAACGAAGACATCTGTGTAGTCCATCCAGTATAGTTTGGCATTCACTACACGAAGACATCTGTGTAGTCCATCCAGTATAGTTTGGCATTCAGTACACGAAGACATCTGTGTAGTCCATCCAGTATAGTTTGGCATTCTGTACACGAAGACATCTGTGTAGTCCATCCAGTATAGTTTGGCATTCAGTACACGAAGCCATCTGTGTAGTCCATCCACTATAGTTTGGCATTCAGTACACGAAGGCATCTGTGTAGTCCATCCAGTATAGTTTGGCATTCAGTACACGAAGCCATCTGTGTAGTCCATCCAGTATAGTTTGGCATTCTGTACACGAAGACATCTGTGTAGTCCATCCAGTATAGTTTGGAATTCTGTACACGAAGACATCTGTGTAGTCCATCCAGTATAGTTTGGCATTCTGTACACGAAGCCATCTGTGTAGTCATCCAGTATAGTTTGGCATTCTGTACACGAAGACATCTGTGTAGTCCATCCAGTATAGTTTGGCATTCTGTACACGAAGACATCTGTGTAGTCCATCCAGTATAGTTTGGCATTCAGTACACGAAGCCATCTGTGTAGTCCATCCAGTATAGTTTGGCATTCTGTACACGAAGACATCTGTGTAGTCCATCCAGTATAGGTTGGCATTCAGTACACGAAGCCATCTGTGTAGTCCATCCAGTATAGTTTGGCATTCTGTACACGAAGACATCTGTGTAGTCCATCCAGTATAGTTTGGCATTCTGTACACGAAGCCATCTGTGTAGTCCATCCAGTATAGTTTGGCATTCAGTACACGAAGACATCTGTGTAGTCCATCCAGTATAGTTTGGCATTCTGTACATGAAGACATCTGTGTAGTCCATCCAGTATAGTTTGGAATTCTGTACACGAAGACATCTGTGTAGTCCATCCAGTATAGTTTGGCATTCTGTACACGAAGACATCTGTGTAGTCCATCCAGTATAGTTTGGAATTCTGTACACGAAGACATCTGTGTAGTTCATCCAGTATAGTTTGGCATTCTGTACACGAAGCCATCTGTGTAGTCATCCAGTATAGTTTGGCATTCTGTACACGAAGACATCTGTGTAGTCCATCCAGTATAGTTTGGCATTCTGTACACGAAGACATCTGTGTAGTCCATCCAGTATAGTTTGCCATTCTGTACACGAAGACATCTGTGTAGTCTATCCAGTATAGTTTGCCATTCTGTACACGAAGGTTTTGAAGGTATCATTATATATCAGTATATAATAGGGATGGCAGCCACAATCTGTGTAGTCCATCCAGGATAGTTTGGCATTCTGTACACGAAGGTGGCGAAGGTATCATTATATATTTCCACTTAAATATCTAGAAAGGTGATTTTCCCATTTACTTCGATTTCACTGGTTAATTCAATATCATGATGTTGGCGATTAAACCGTTCAGTACCGGTGACATCCTTATAAATTGTTATCTGACAATGGTTAGGCGATTACATTCAGCTTAGAAAGGACCTCTAGCAATAATAAGGCTTCAAACTATCTCAACCAACCCCTATAACTACCACAGATCCGTCCTAAGCTGCATGATATCGTCTAAGTATAGCTAGAATAAAAGACAACGCACGTCGCGGGTACTCAAAGAGCTAAGATACAGTTGGCCACATAAGCTATGTTCCTCGTTGGGATCTAATGTACGAAAGTAAAATAATATTAATGATATGCATGTGTTTTTTTTTAATGATCAGTTGACTAATCAGATGAGTTAACCACTGCATAAGAAACTACACTTGTAATTCATTCATGGGCATTATATTCCCATGTATAAGATCATAGAGAGGAACAGAAATGATGTAGCCAACTGTACTCTAAGAATAATGATATGTGATCAGGGGAAGATACATTAGAAAGGCATCGTCCACATACTCTCGATCAACATTCCACATGGCCGACCTTAGATTTGTCAATTAGTTATGTTAGTTAAAATAGGACTTCAGAGGCTATCAACCCTTTTGGATTATTAACGCCTTCTGTACCGGGGACGTTGTTATTACTATATTCTGGCTACTAATTGACAATTACATTTAGTTTAATGAGGGCCTCAAGAAACTAACAGGCTTCAAACTATATCACTTTATAATTTGTACTAAAACAGATCCTTCTTAAACTGCACAAAATCGTCTAAATATAGCTAGAATAATCTTTAAAAGACGTTGCCGGTACAGAAGGGTTAACCAGCACACTGTAAATCTAGAATAACGTTAGGACTGGAGCCCCTTTACGAGAACTCCAGTCCCTTGTGTCTCAGTCTTGGAGTGTAGTTCATTTGGCAACAGGGTGTATGTGTGTTCGTGTGTTGATGATCCCCACCTGAACCACAATACCAGCTAAATGTTCAGGTCGAAACAATTACCGAGTTCATACAAAATATTACCCAAGGAGAGGAAGGAATGGAAGGGGAAGAAGAAAGAGAGAGAGAGAGTTTCGGGATATAACACGAGGTTGATAAATGCAACGGTATTAGCTTGGTTGTGTAGGTATGTTAAAAATGTTAATGGTACTCCTTTTTATGATCGATATATGAAATGTTGTTTGTTTACAGTTGATAAACATCGAGTACCTATTAGTTCATATAGTTGGCATGTAGCAATAAGTAACACCCCGTTCTTAACATGAATCATCAATTACAAACCCCAATGTACTTGAGTAAACTAATGAAAGCATATGGTCCTACTGGGATTCGAACTCGGGACACCTCACCCAGAACATGAGGACCTAAACCATTACACCACCAATACTGTTATTATAATAATATGATAATATAAGTCTCTCGCTCTCACTCTGTCTCCCCCTCCCTTTAACCCGTCCAGCCCCGGCTAGTTTTGTAATGTTTGTTCACCAGAACCCGGCCGGTTTTCAAATTTTTTTTTTATTCCAGAAACAATAGCGATTGGGTTAGGAATGAAGGAAAAACCACGAAAAACCGCACAAAAAGCTTTAAGAATGGTCCTACAGAGCCCCCGAAAACGTATTTTACAAGAGTAAAAAATTGAAGGCAATTACCCAAAAAAAACAGGTTCTTGCGCGCTCACGCGCACGCACGTGGACTTTGAGAGTTTTCAACTATCGGCACGGTTGCGTGGGATACGTACACAGTTCCCATACAAATCTGAGCCCTCTTGAGTGGCTACACCTGAGGTTACGGTCGGCGCAATTAGGGTGACGCGCCAGGGGCGTCTCTGGGGCTGTGCGTTACATACATCGCCGACGCGTCAGGCGCGTCGCTGGGGCTGTACGGGTTAACTAATATATTGGTATGACTATATTAAGGAGGAAGGGTATATTTTTAGGTCGATTATTTAATATATATATATATATATATATATATATATATATATATATATATAATGTTTTTGTTTAGTTTTCTCCCTAGACATCCAACACACTTAAAAGAACATCCATTAGATCCCCTTTCTACATTAATTGGTACATTTTTCGGTAGAAAAATGTCCCGAAGGACGATTCTTCCATTATTACAGGCTCCCTATATTTCGCCATGACAAAAATTGACACCTAAATAGCACGAAATCTTTTAATATTGACAAAGAAATGGGGCAAAAGGCCTTAAGGGCAAAACATGAGGAAGAAGGGGGACCAGAAAAACGGTCCATTTCCCCTTAATAGCATACATGTCATTAATTATATTACACAGCGCTTGTTAGCAAACCACAAACTAGCGACACATAGATTAACAGGAGTAAAATATTATCAACAAGATAATATGACCTTTGTGTTCTGACCATGTGTTGTCTGTGGATGACTTCCCTCAAGCATGTCACAGTCAATATGGAGTTGCTGGGATATTGATTAAATTAATCATGATTCATGAAGCTAGATAAAATAAATTGCACGTAGGTAAGAGACATGTTCATCATGGTTTTAAATTGCCAGATGACAATATTGCAGATGGCATATGATAATATAAGGTATAATAGTGCATTAATCCAAAGGGTATAGATATGATGTATCATATTCATATATAAAACAATTAAATTACATTGAGTCAATGTTGTTTATAATGAATTTCCCTCATCTTTATCTGTAGTTGACAACCGTGTTCAAACTTTGATACCGACATCCTTTCAGTTGTGCCGATCTAAATTTGATTTACGTGTACCTGTAGCACTCTGCAAATATATTGTGACATACACAATTATAATTATTAATACCATAAGATGAAAAATCATTGGTTAATTCTGGACACCTAACATAAACCACACAGCAACTAATAGACAGTAAAACAAGAGCAGGTCTCATTGTGTCTGCATTATTTCATCCAAATAATATTATACGGTATTTCCTCGTGTATATCACTCTATCCGCCTGACCTGCTCTTCCTGTTGACTCCAGGGGTGCGTTTGTAAACAGTGACCAAAAGAGCCCAATGTTTGGTCGGTGTGTGGCCTCTCTCAAATCCCAGTGACCGTTCCGCTAGTACTGCCCGTGTTTTGTAAAGGGGCTATCACACTGGCATATTTTCCGTCGTCCTTCATCAAAACCACGATTTGCGTGGTCCTTCATCTCTCGTTTCGTGGTCTTTTCGGCAGCCCACAGTTACCCAAGTACACCGGGAAATCGTGGTCAAGCCCACGATAATACTAAACTCAAATGACCATTTATAGTATGCATTTGTATGTTGCATATATTTAATTATATCTGAATACGAACTAATGATATTCAAACGGAAATTGATATATTACGAACTGCAAAACATTACATTATACTACAACAATAACAGCTATACACTCATTTGATTACGTTTGAATTGAAGATTGAAGGCCACTTCGAAATTAATTGGTCTTAAATTCGACCATTTTAGCTTCCCGTCATGCTATTAATACCTATGATAAAGCTGAGTATATATGAAAAACAACTTAAGTATGACTATATTGATCGCTATCACCTAAAACAAGCGACATGAATCCACGTCTGGTCTGTCGGTAAAAGTGAAAGTCAGTGGAAGCAGCAGCACGCTCATGATTGGCTATCGTATCAGTACCCTGATAATTTATTGATTATCTATATTGTTCCTTAATAATAATAATAATAATAATAATATTTATTCAGTCAGCAATTTACAGAGTTGGTACCACATAGTTTGTTACAAATATGACATGTACCAGCCTTGCATAATTCCAACTAAGGATAGCCCAATAAGGCCGTTAGGCGTATTTCCATTGGGGTCCTTGTGGGATTAGGTTAGCTGGGGAAAAGGGGAGGATAAAGAAATAGATACTTTAGAGAAAGTACTTCTAGGGGGTTATTTTAAGATACCTTACATCCTATAGTAAATATCAGCAATCCGTAATCAGTAATCATTTCAGTTTGGTTTGTCTATCTCTTATGTCGTATTTAGTAGTAGACATAAGCTTGGTGCTCCCTTCTCGCAGCTGTCCGGTTCAGGTGTTCCTTCAGGCTACGTCTGAAGGAATACAGTGTTCTCTTTTCACGGACTGACTGGGGTAGGTCGTTCCAGTCTTTGATGGCAGTGAAGAAGAATGTTTGCTTACCCTGTCCTTGGATTCTCGGGACCTTAAAATTAAACATCATGTTTCTTGTATTATGTCCACTCCTCTCATTTGCTTTAACAAAATCATTCTTTAGATACTCTGGAGCTCTGTCATAGAACATTTTGAAGGCATTAGTTAGCCTGATTTGTTTGGCCCTGTCAGAGACATTGAGCATACCTAGTGACTGAAGTTGTTCCTGGCCAACATGTGATCTGGGTCCTAGGTTCAGCATGAACCTAACCATTTTATTTTGAGTGACCTGAAGTTTGTGCTGTGCTGATTTAGATGATGCAGAGTACCAGGATGACACAGAATAGTCAAAATGACATTGAACAAGCGCTTGGCAGAGGGTCTTTTTGGTCGCCGCGGGCAAGCATCCCACCTGTCTATACAGGTATTTTATACGTGCTCTACACTTACTCAGGATAGATTCCAAAATTGTTTCACCTGACAAACTCGCGTCCAGTTTCAGTCCGAGATATTTAACTTGTGACACTGTTGTTATAGGAATATCATTACAGTTGACCGAGAAGCCCACAATGTCTTTCAGTTTGGGTTTTGTTCCACATAAGATGGCTTCCGTCTTGCCCAGGTGAAGAGATAGTCTATTGTCCACTAGCCATTCACTACATGATGCTAGTTCTTTGGAAAGTGAAGCGACAATACTTATTGGGTCTTTTCCTGAAACCAGAAGCACGCTGTCGTCTGCATACAGTAATAATTTACATGAGACGCTCAGTTCCATGTCGTTCACATAACAGAGAAAGAGTAAGGGACCTAGGATGCTTCCCTGCGGGACCCCACAGTTAATTGGCATAGGATCAGATATATTATCATCAATTTTGACTCTTTGGGTTCTACCACTAAGATAAGATTTAAACCAGTTCACAGACCCTATGCCCATAGCTTGTAGTTTATTACATAGGATATCATGGTCTACTGTGTCAAACGCTTTTTGTAGATCAAGAAGAACCATACCGGTGTAGTTACCTTTAGAAATTTCTTTACGAATGTGATCCGTTAAGTGGATGAGACAGGAGTCTGTCGAGTACATGCATCTGAAACCTGATTGAAACTTATAGAATAGATCATTTTGTTTGAGGTAGTGTTCAATTTGGGTGTATACCGCTCTTTCAAGGATTTTAGATACAATACATAATATGCTAACTGGTCTGTAGTTGCCAACTTCTAGTTTATTTCCTTTCTTGAATAGAGGGGTTACAATAGCTTCCTTCAGTTCAGCAGGTACTGTGTTGGTGTTAATTGACAAGTTGATGATGTGGGTTAGGGGGCCTGCTATACCAATGGCTCCATCTCGTAGAAATTTGGCAGGAATTTTGTCTGGTCCTGTGCTCTTATGTACATTTAGGTTAGACAGCTCGTCAAAAGTGTATTTTGGTGTAACATTTTGCAATCTAAATGTGTTCGGGTGTATGTCTTTATCTCTGTAGAAATTACGAAATTACGAAATTACGAAATTAATCTAGATATGTTTAAGAAATGGTAATGATTACTTAATAAATTACAGTTCTATCCGAATCTAAAGAGCTATTAAATATCACAGGAAACATAATAATAACGTATGTATAATAAAGTAAACACAAGCGATAGCCTATAAAGAAATGATAGAGACAAGAAGTAAGCGAGAGTGTAGACTGACTGACTCGGGTCCACCCGGCTTAGCCAATCTCAAGCCATGCTTTACGTATTACACATTTAAAATAGCCAGTGACGGTATTTCTTTCCATGCTTGTGTTAACTGTATTATTTGTACGATTTTATGTGTTCCATGTGATATTTTATAGCTCTTAAGGTTCGGATATCACCTATCACATTATCATTATAAATATTAAAAACTTATGTAGTTTAATATAAATGGAATATATATACCTGTATATATATATATTTTAATATATATTTATATATAAGGAATGTATTTCCACGACATAGCCTACTCCCCGCCAAATACTATACCGTATACTGTACTGTATATGTAGGCTTCTAAGTTATGAGTAATATTTAACACATCGCATTAACTGAACCTATAATGCATAAATACGGTATTTTATCAAGATTACAAAGCATACAGAATACATAATTTGTAATATTGAAGGAAATATTAGGCTAACTATTGCAGTAACGAAGCTACTACTCAAATTTAGTTATAACAAATCGTTTACTGTTGTAAATTATAATTGTATGTTGATTACAATAACCGATATAGGCTATGCTACATTTAATCACTTGAAATAGGTGTAAATAAAGCCGAGAAGCGATCAGACACCTCAGCCTATGTCTGTAGATGACGATGATTGTACGTGGAGCCTGTGTGATAGGAAGACGACGATTTCATGGCCAAATTCGAAGGATGAAGGTCGAAGGACGACAGAAAATATGTCCAGTGTAATACCCCCTTAAGCTGACCTGCTTTGTTATCATGGTAACACGTAATGAAAGTAAACTTGCACAATCTAAAACTTAAGTTAGACTAGCCTTTTAATAGCCAAGAGGCCATTAGGTGAATATACAGTATATAAAAACGCTGAAGCATTTCAACGATGGTTTTATCTATCTATCTATCTATTGCCTGACGCCGTGATCCCCGAAGGGGTGGCCACGAACGAACCGCCCCCATGCACCTCTGTCCCCAGTCAGTCGACGCCCCTCCCCCCAACCAGCACCGCCTTCGTTCATGTAGTTCCTCACTCCATCCTTCCACCTCATATTCGGTCTACCTCTCCCCCTCTGTCCCTCCACCTCGCTCTCGTACACCCTCTTAGTCATTCTCTCGCTTTCCATACGTTCCATATGGCCGAACCATCTCAAGTTGTTCCTTTTCACACTTTCCAGCACATCTACCTCCACACCACACCTCCTTCTTACTTCCTCATTAGTCTGTCTATCCCTCCATGTAACTCCGCACGCACTCCTTAAGTAATTCATTTCCACTGCTCTCACTCTTGGTCTGAGTCTCTCAACCAACGTCCATGCTTCGCTTCCATAAGTCAGTGTCGGGATTACCACACTGTCATGCAAGGACTTCTTCACTTCCATACTGACCACCCTATTTCTTGTTACTGCTTTTAGCGTTCCTACAACCCTCTTCCCCTGTTGTACCCTCTCCCGCACCTCTTCATCCATAGTCCCATCTTTACTCAACACACTGCCCAGATACTTAAAAGAGTTGACGATCTCCATAGCCTGACCGTTCAGCTTCACCTCACACTCTGTGACTTCACCCCTTTCGAAGACCATAACCTTGCTCTTCCCCGTATTTACCTTCAAATTCCGTTTTGGGATCACTATATATTTATCAGTGCATCTTAAAAATATTCACTAGCCACATCATAATCATTAACACCTTATTAGCGGGCTAGGCGGTTTATTTATATGTACCGCCCAGCGGGGTGTTTTTAGCCAAAATAGGGCTGTTTATGTGATCATTTTCATGCCTAAATAAGACCCAGAGCGTAAAACAAGTATCTATCCCTGAAAGGGCATAAACAGAGCTTTCCAATGACACCATAACGATCCTTTTATGATGGCTAGTTTTCTTGCAACAACCGCGCAACGCGAGTGCAAAAAGCATGTAATTCGGCACTTTCCCCATACAATTCCGTATACAGCGAGTGAGAGAGGGAGGGAGGAGGTGGGATTCGTGTCAGTAGGTTCGCCGCGGTGGTCTGGAGCAGTCATACGCTCGCTACTCTCCTGCCACCACTTGTCTCTCTCTCCCAGCAACATTACGTGCTGAAATTGCCACACGACCTATGTCGAGCGCCGCCAGATAGTCCAGATTTATTATACTCGACTTATGTTGCGCGCCGACACTTAGGGGTTAAAGATGGTAGCGCATTCCGAGCAGCGGTACACTTGTTGTTCAGCATCCAGTTGTGATTATACTGTAACTTCACAGGAGACCAGAGTGACCAAAGCGACCTACCTCGGCGTTGGTAGCCGACCAGGATGGACCAAGTTTCTGATTACTGCCGTTTGTGAGCAACCGGTCTCTTTGGTTCATCCCAGTCGCTGTCTACAAACGCACCCCGTGTCTTACAGTTCGGGAGACTCTCTTTCGTATATATGTTTATATATATATATATTTGTTTTGTTTTCTTCTGTGAATGAAGGAGACAAAAGGCAATGCTGCATGTAATGAATGTCTCCCCAAAAGTTGAAAGAGTGACAGAGAGCCAAATTCAAGATACGTTAACCCGTGCAGTACCAGTGACGTCCTTTTCACCATAATATGGACACTATTAGGCGATTGTATTTAGCTTAAGAAGGGTCTGTGATACCTCAAACGATTAAATGAGATAATCTGTGGCCTCTTAATTGTTAGAGGTCCTTCCTAAGCCAATTAAAATCACATAATAGTTGCCAGCATATAAATAAAAGGACGTCACCGGTACTGCACGGGTTAAGAGTAAACATGTCGACACATGGAGATTGAAGCAGTGTTAAGTCATTGGACGAGGGAAAGATAGATTGAGGGAGAAAGTTCCACAGCTTGCTTGTTGAGTAGAATAAAGACCAGGACATTTGATTCAGTCCTGGACCCCTACTCGGAGGAGGTACTGTACACACTGAGAAACTGCCGTGATGGTGTAATGGTTAGAGTGTTTACAATCTGTATGTGGTAACCCAGGTTCGAATCCCGGTTAATCATATGCTTGCTCTCATTAATAATTCTTTGGGAGGTGTTTCGTCTTGGAGTGAAATTAATACAAATATAATAGCTCTGAAGAACACTGATGTTTGTAATAGCGGTAGACAAGTGTGGTGTGTAAAGATAGATTGTAGGGAATTAGTAGGGGAGAGTGAGTTGATGAGACCAATTGCGTTTGACTCTACCCTTTCGAAAAGTTGCACATTTTGCACTTTTTATGACGCAAATACAACCACCTTAATTGATGTATATATGTAATTCGATTTATCATTTGTGTTATATACAATTACATTTATCAGTAAACAAGCAATATTGCAATATATATGCTTGCATATATTGCCAATGGGAGGGTTCAGTTAGTTTTTGAGTTACTTTACCTTCCCAGTCATAAAATGTAAGAGGTCGGCCGGCCATATTGTCAAGATAGTGACGAGGGGCTGCTGTCGGGTGGCCTAACAAATTGTTCCCGTCTCTCATCCAGGAGAAGTTTTATTAAAATCTTCAGATTTTACTTGAGATACTTTTGTGAAACGATAGAAACGAAACTATTATAGATTGTCAAAACAAAATGAGATAGGAAACTATTTGCTGAAATCCTCAAACATTATAACATATTGACCATATACTTGAAATATAATTGGATTTTTATAATTGCATAGGCTAGGTTGAATAAGGCTCTTGCTCTCGCGCTCTCTCTGTGTTGATGCACTGTTGCCATGCAGGCTACATAATTGTATATTAAAACAAATAATCAAATTAATAAGCACTTTATTCATGTACAACCAATTCCACTTTCTTCCGAACGTCCAGGAAGTAATATAGTAATATATTCTGTTTATTTCCAGCTGACGGTAAACTGAATCCCTTAGCAGCTGATTTATCGCTACCTATTGGAACAATATAAGTGTGCTATGCCTCTGTCTCTTATAAATACCAAGTGGTCATCATCAGCAACATATTTTGACCGTCAACTGGATAACAAATACAAACTTATAGTGCATTACCTTGTATAACATGAACAGTCTTATATGCTAAGCATTTGTATGTCTGTCTGTTTTGTTTAAAATAATTATAACTTAATTAGGGGGATATTCAGGAGAGATTTCATGCTTTGAAAAGTCTCAGCCAGGATCATCATTGTTTAAGTTATGCAAAAACATGTAAATATTTGGTAATAAATGTTATGCCGGGATATAATATTTGTATCCCGTTATTCAGTCTTCACTAAAATCCAATTATGGACTTATAGACCATAAATATCCTCAACAGGAACACATCTAACACGTTCTTATTCACAAACAGTTACTCAATCAGGTGCTACAGAACACAATGAATACGCACAGGTAAGTTCTATACTTCTTATTTATTCACATGGCATATGGATAGATCAACACCTCACTTAACTATTATTTGGGAATAGTAAGTGTAGGCATATATACTTTGACGTAAACAATTAATAGGTGATTCACGCATATATCTATGCCTAAAGTGTGGGTGGAGATTTACTTAGCTATTATAAGGAACAGCAAGTAAACAATTAACAAACATTTATCTCACATCAAGGTCTAGTAATCATATACAATGCGCGTGAATCAAGAGATGATATTATAAGGGATATATGCAATAATAGAATAAACACGTTACATATAGAATCAACTCTTGATAATAATATTTATGTGAGTCGAGTGTCTAACGTGTCTTTATTTGTTAAAGTAATATAATAATAGTGACTCTCCAAATATGAGAGAATGAAACAAGTTGAGGAATAAAAACAAGTACACGGATGGCTGGTTCGAGTAACGCTCACGGGGGGGGGGGGGTGGGTGGGGGGGGGGGTTGGGGGGGTGAGGGGCGATCGTGGGCAGGTTAATCAGCACAGGTAGGGTGGCTGAGGACCAGGTAAATAGCTCAGGTCATTCTAGTTACTGTGGTCTTGGAAATTCAATTTACTATTTGTGCGATTATAAACTTAGTATTCGGGAGAATGAAGTTAAATTAATGGGAATGCTATGCTGAATTACTTTTACAATTCAATCTACTATTAACTTAATATGAGTAAATTATGATCTGAACATATATTTCTTCAATCAATTATATGTAACAATATTAACTTGGGTCGAGGAATTCAGATTTAATAATTTACCTTTACTGATGAATATTCAAAGGTTTAATATCTCTTGAACGGAATCAAGCAATAATATGGTTAACAGAAATAACGTAGTTAACCAATATAAAGCAACACGTAAAATATAATTAGCATGTACGAATGATTAATATAATACTAATAATAGAAAAATGGCGCACACGACGAAGTTGTACTAATAGAAATACTTAATAAGGCATAAAAGGAGATCTGAAAGAGTTAGCAGATTCCTATCAAGAGTTCACACAAATAGCGGTGTATTCGGATTGATGAATAATTAGATAATCGATCTATGCAAGACTAGAATTCCTAGATGATAAGAATACAAATTATCTACATCAATAATCAAATGAACATAAATACGGTTCATATAATAATGGAAATAACGCTTAAACTAACGAGCGTCAATTTAGAATCTCGGGAAGAAAGTATATATAAAAAACTAATAACAATCCTCCACGAGAGGGAGCTGATACAAACAGAATATGAAATTGAGCGTAGGTTCTAAGTAACAGGTGATTATTTAAAGAAGGGAATAATTACAAGTAATACACTTCGACTTCAACTTGCAACATACATAATACTGTAGAATTAGACATATACAAGGCAAATCTGTGAGTATTTGGATAGGTGCTTTAATGAACACAAGTATGTAACGTATGCGTAATACATTCTAGGAGATTTATATAAAATATGAACACATAGACCTTAGGCACAGATCTAGATAACAATTACTACAAATTCAGAGAGATTAACACATACGCAATGAATAAGGATCTTGGACACAGATCTATAGATAATTAAGCACTGCAATATTCACATAATTATTTTAACCTTACCTTCACAGCAATAATCACAACGTAAGATACTCAGAAACACTTAGGATAATAGAGGAGGGTAGAGAACTGAGAGAAAGTCTGGCCGACGTTGAACATACGTCCACAGGGAAGCACTTCAGGAGGAACTGCTTCTCACAATCAGGACTTCAGGATCCAGACTTCAGAAGGCACACAGCAGGTTCGGCGTTTCTCTCAGGGCAGGGGGGAAGGCAAGACAATGGCTCCACTGCTGTTATATGTCCCGTTCTTCTCAGAATTAAGGACATTACCCCAGTGGTTGTTTGCTTTTCCCTATCCTTCCTTAACTTCAGTGAGGCTATGTTCAAGTTATTTCTTAGCTTTAACTTACAGGAACTCAATGCTAAAAGGATATACGGAATTGTTGTGATACAGCTGGTGATGTTAATGCTTAACTTAATTAAACATATATGGTAGGTATTACATGATACATAATAATAAAAAACAGAGAGTGTGTGAAGGAAGGAAGGTTTTCGGAGCAATGGGAAGTATGTGGAAGACGAGAAATCTCGGAGTGAAAGTAAAAAGTGCACTGTATCAAGGAATTGTTGTGCCAACAGATGATGTATGGGGCTGAGATATGGGCTCTGAAGAAAAAGGAGAAAAGAGGGCTGGATGTGATGGAGATGAGCTGCTTGAGGAGTATGTGTGGAGTTACTCATAGAGACAGATTGAGGAATGAAGAGATACGTAGGAGAGTGGGGCAGCAAGAACATTTGTCAGCCAGAGTGGACAGAAGGGTGCTGAGCGGGTATGGTCATGTCGAACGAATGGGAGATGAAAGGCTTACAAAGAGAATATGTGAGTCAGGTACAAGGGGAGATAGAAGGGCAGGAAGACCCCCATTGAGATGGAGAGACTGTGTAAGAAAGGCTTTGGATGATAGAGGAATGACTATAGATCAGGCAGGGGAAGTGGTGGTGGACAGGAGTGAATGGAGAATGCTTGTGAATAGTTGAGTGAACACGTGGTCATTGGAGTAAGGGGTCGGGCGCAAGTTGGACTAGATAATAGTCCATCAGGCGCCTGGCCCGGGGAGACGATTAATATGAAGGGTGTGCCTGGAAGTGTGGTGGGAGGGCTTGTGGCTTTGGCTCCGCTGCATGTCTGCCTGCCGAGATCGGAACCTCTCCGGGTGGTCAGGGGCTGGGGGAGTGCTGGAGCGACCTTGGTAACCCTGGTCTCTGGGTCTTCTCCTGGGTGACCTGGATGTGTGAGAGTTTGTGTTTTTTATCTGTGTTTATTTTTTGTTTTATGTTGTTTTTGTGTTTTCCCTGTTCTTGCTCTGTCTTGAGTCGGCTACCCCCAAAATGGGGATTGGGCCTGAGTATATAGATAGATAGATAGACATAATAATAATAGTTAATTTATTTAATACTCAGATGAGAGGCACTGAGTCTAGCAAAGGCATGATCGTAATTCTGGTGATTATGTTATAATTGAGGTTTATTGTTGATACTTGTGATAACTCAATTATTCTTTATCTTATCACTGTGGTTGATGGTTATATGGAATGATAACAAAATACAGGACCTACTATGTCCACTTATCCCGATAGCACTCGGGTCCTTAGTGTTGTATTTACATAACCATGTGCTCATCCTAATGCAACTCTGATGGCTGGGCGAATGACGGCTGATGATTGGCAGAGAGAGTTTGAGAGCTGGATGGTGATTGGTTCCCAGTCCTACCATATTGTCTTGGTAACTAACATACATGTATATGGTTCTGCTCCATAGAACATGGGAATTCCTGGGACTATGGTGTACTCTTCTGTTTGTTGGTTGCTGTAGGTAAGCCATCCTACAGGTTTTATTCCACCCCGTTACTTCAATAAATATATACATACAAATAATGTCAGAGTTTTTCTGCGGCGTCTAAGAGGCAATTTGTCGGCCCTTTTTCTAGCTGCTTTCGATTTTGGTGTTTACTCTTTATCAACTTTTAGTAGTTCGTAACACTATACGGAATTATAGGTACTGTGGCCATCAACTGTAGGTGCCATCTTTTTTTCCGGTTCCTTGTTCTGATTTACGTGCAATTGTCAGTTAGCTATAATAAGCTAACTGAAAGAACGTTCATTATGTAATAATAGTAGTGATGGTATTAATAGTAGTAGTAGTAGTAGTAGTAGTAGTAGTAGTAGTACTAGCAATAGTAGTATAGTAGTCATTCCCTTGGTTGCCTGGTCGAACAGCCCCGAGCTCCTAAGGAATGCCGCGGCCGAGACCGGGTGCATTATGTAAACATGTTTAGTTATCAAAGTAAACAGTTACATATGTTTGTAACTTTCACATATACTGTATGTAATAACAACAATGAAACACAATTTCCATCTATAGTATTACCCACATATACAATATTGCCTTGAGGTGGCTCAGCTTGTTTTTTGGTTCTCTCTCCCTTTCTCTCTGGCTTGTATTCATTCGGCCCCATTCAGCCTACTGTTTTAAGACGTTTATCCCCATCCAGGTGTCGATTTTTTCCTTACGAACTGTAGCGAACCAGCATATTGTTTTAAATGTTTTTGACAGCAGGCTTAGTTTGTAAATTTTTCGATAGAAAAATGTCTTTGGTGAAGCCGGATTTCTCCATACAATGTTGTCTCGGTATCGCTCGCCAGGAAGAAATCATCACCTGGATGGGAATAAACATCTTAAAACAATAGGCTGAATGGGGCCGAACCATTAAATGTAACAAGGTTTTCTCTACCCCAATTGGAAATAGTAGCTAGATCAGAGGAGAAGCATTTTATAGCTTCATTACGTTTACTTTTGAGGGACTGCTGGCTGGGGCGTTCTGGAAAACTAATTGAGTGGTGTATATATATATATATATATATATATATATATATATATATATATATATATATATATATATATATATATATATATATAGAATATATATATATATATATATATAGATATATATATATATATATATACCGGTATAATATATATATATATATATATATATATATATATATATATATACCGTTATATATACCGGTATATATATATATATATATATATTTATATATATAGATATATATTATATTATATAATATATACTATATATATATTATATATATATATATATATGTATATATATATTATATTTATATATATATATATATATATATATATATATATATATATAATTATATATACAGGTATATACAGTATACTTACTTCCATGAGCATTTCAGTCATTACTATTGGTGTTAATATAAGCACGTTATAATATTTATGTTTATGGGGTGCACATATTTCATAACATGGACACAAGCCTAAATAAGCTAGCTTTCTCTCAGCTGCAGATTAATGCGTTGGTGATGTGTCAAGAATATTCATGACAGTGAACAATGATAAACAATGCATGATACATATGCATTGTATAATATACAGTGCAGAGAGGGTTAAACAGTATATGATTAGCACTCTTATTTTGATCTTTGATGGTGACTTTTGACCTTAACCCGTAAGTGTCGGGGCGCAACATAAGTCGAGTATAATAAATCTGGACTATCTGGCGGCGCTCGACATAGGTCGTGTGGCAATTTCAGCACGTAATGTTGCTGAGAGAGAGAGACAAGTGGTGGCAGGAGAGTAGCGAGCGTATGACTGCTCCAGACCACCGCGGCGAACCTACTGACACGAATCCCACCTCCTCCCTCCCTCTCTCACTCGCTATATACGGAATTGTATGGGGAAAGTGCCGAATTACATGCTTTTTGCACTCGCGTTGCGCGGTTGTTGCCAAGAAAAGTAGCCATCATAAAAGGATCGTTATGGTGTCATTGGAAAGCTCTGTTTATGCGCTTTCAGGGATAGATATTTGTTTTTATGCTCTGGGTCTTATTTAGGCATGAAAATGATCACATAAACAACCCTATTTTTGGCTAAAAACACCCGCTGGGCGGTACATATAAATAAACCGCCTAGCCCGCTAATAAGGTGTTAAGTATTAGAATATTTATTTGAAATTGATATATATGTTATTTATGCAAAATGCAACTAACAGTCATTCATCTTATCAAAAGTTGAGTATCTTTTGTGATGAAGGTTGACTTATGACTTTTGCCCTGTGACCTTGACCTCTATGTATGGTTGTATTTTTGTTTGCATTGATGGTAACCCTGGAAAATCAAATAAGTGTGCCAAACCCCATTAAAGATCATCAACTAGTTCCAGAGGTATTAAAGGAATAGTTGACCTTGACCTTTGACCTTCATGATGTCTAAAAATGTAACATTATAATTTTCATTTAAAGCACAACTGTCTCAACTAATTGTGTGAAGTTCACATGAATAGTAAAGAAATGAGCGTATTGACCTTATATTTGAACTTGACCTGTGACCTTGACCTATCAAATGGAATTATGTTTATTCTTGTATGACCTTGGCCAAGTGAGAATCTTACATTAAATTGGAAATCCTAGTAAAACTCTTACTTTGATCTTTAACCTTGACCTTCGACCTTAAAAATTCTTATCTGGGATTTAGTTAGCTCAACACCAATTTTTCGTATTAACTAGTATTATGAATATGGTGTAATTCGATATAAACTAATAGATTACAAATAGTGATCAAGTACTGTGACCTTGACCTTTGACCTTTAACCCCAAAACGGAAGAGTTATGTGTAATGGACACCACACAACCTGGGTGGACATAATAGACTCCATTCCCACCTATAATCGTCATATTATGATAATTATTGTTATTACTTATTCATATGCGCCTATTTTACGTTTAATATGAAGATAGCAACATGTAACAACATGTAACAATAGTGTTTGGATGGTCAAAATCGCGAATAATTGCCGACCCGGCCATTAAATAAGTGTGGAGCTGAGGCAGGCCGTTTATGGGCTAACGGAAAATAAAATACATATAATATATAATATATCAAATTTCAAATAAATATTGTAATAGTTAAGGTCAAATGTCACGGTTAAAACAAGAGTGTTTGTCATTTTCCTTAAACTACTCCTTGGCTGATTAATGTATTGTCACCAAATTGCTACAGGCAATGCGTCATGGTCAATGCGACGACCCTCCCAATAATTATTATTTGGGTGGTCGTCGGATTGGACTTGACGCCTTGGCCGGACAAATTGGTGACAATACATTAAACAGCCAAGGAGGAGTTTAGGGAAAATGACAAACACTCTTGTTTTAAAACCTTGACATTTGACGTTAACTAGTACAATATTTATTTGAAATTTGATATATATATTATTAACCCGGCGCACGCGCGCAGAGTGTAGTGAACACCACAGTTCTGGGCGGCAATATTAAGCTCCATTCCTGCCCTAATCGTCATGTTACGATAAATATAGTTATTACTTATTCACATGCGCCTATTTTACCTTTAATATGAAGATAGTAACCTGTAACAAAAAAACAAGTGGGAATATCATTTGGATGGTCAAAATCGCGAATTATAGTCGGCCCTTCCATTCATGAATTGTGAGCCGAGCAGCGACGTACACCTCTCTATCTCTGGAGCCTACAGCCACACTGAAAGTACCCTCCCTCATTCTCTCGCATCTACACACTCGGTAGCAACAACACCAAACCCTGGAACCGGGTTGCAGATATTG